>WEZZ01005200.1:9373-65512 GCA_013400585.1 Chloropsis cyanopogon
GAGAGCACACGACTCACTGGTAAGGGGGGACTTCCCAGGACTTCGTGCCTGTCCCAGGAGGCTGTTTGGGAGCTGATCCGCAGGCAAACAGCTGGAGGAGCTAAAAGCGGGAAGGTGCCAACCGCGGCCGGGCTCCAGCCCGCGGACGGTGCCCGCTCCAGGGGCGTTCCCCGCGCCCTCCGAGGCACCGGCGTTGCCCAGGTCGGCGGAGACGGAGCCCCGGTGCCGGGCAGCGCTCTGTCGGGCGCTGCCTTTCGGTGGTGTCTTCCCTAACGAGTAAATAAGTCCCCGTCTTCAAAGCGGGCTGCCCTCGACTCGTAAACAAGAGCTGGAAAAAGTAGCCTGGCATGTCGGGGCAGATCGAGATCAAAGAGACGGGAAGGCGGCTGTGTTTGTTTGTGGTGTTTACCGGGGGTCTTTGAAGAAAGGTCCTAAAATCCACTTTCGGGCAGAGCTGCTGTTTGTGAGCTGCTTTCGCTTGCGGGGTGCTAAATGGGTCTGGTATGAGCACTCTCTTGACAGGGCAGGGGGGAATGTAGCATTTGCCCACTGAAGACTGCATGGTAAATGTTTTGTCGATGACTGTACGCCAGTAATGTATAGGGCTCCAGCCACCCACGGATTCCCTCGCACTGCTGTGCTAAGAGGGTGATCTTCCAGTAATTAAAGAGCTCTCCGGGAACCGAGGCATGGATAGGGACATGTTTATCACGCTATTAGACAATTATACACTGCATAGATTATTATTGGTTTAAGTGTAGTCCTGGAGACACTTTACACAAAGAGTACTCTGATGTAGTCAGCCCGTCTCCTTTTTATTCGATATTATTAATAACTTTACACTTTGGTGTTGTATTTCTTATTAAATCCCGTTCTTCTAGGGATGAAAAATCATGGAAGTATGTAATACAGATATATATATATATATATAAACATTATTTGAAGTATTAGTATTCAGATAGTCAGCTGAGGATGTGGCTTTTACAGTTAGCATTTCAAAGAGGAGCGGGTGAAACAGATAGGCAGTTACCCTGCTCGAGCAGTGAATTCCAGAGCAGGAGATCTGCAGATTAGGCACAGCGCCTGCCACTTCTGCGCCTCACACTGTCTTTTAGGTATAAAAGATGAAAAGTTTGTGTATGCTGAAACATCAGATCTGTCTTAATGTGTGAACGCTTTGTACTGTGACTTTATCTCCTCGTCCTTGATGATGTTGATCAGTGTGCTGATTGTAAAATCAGGCAGGTTTTCATTAGTGTGAGCATTCATAACTTCCTCTGTAGCTGTCTTGCGGCTGGGTGAACAGTATTGCCTTTTATTTGTAAAGCCTCACCTGACTTGGATGCCATCATCTTCCTTACCTGGTAACAAGTCATGTGGATTATGGTCTGTTTTGTCTTTGTAGACGAGATGTGAAATGGAGAAATACCTGGCACCTCAGCTCCCGCCCGTTGCCGTCATCCCTGAACATAAGAAATACAGAAGAGACAGCGCCTCGGTTGTAGACCAGTTTTTCACTGACAGCGAAGGGTTGCCTTACAGCATCAACATGAATGTCTTCCTGCCCGACATCAGCCACCTGAGAACTGGCTTGTACAAATCTCAGCGACCCTGTGTAACCCACATCAAGACAGAACCGGTCACCATCTTCAGTCACCAAAATGAAACTACTGCCCCTGCCCCTGCTCCCACTCAAGCCCTCCCAGAATTTACCAGCATCTTCAGCTCCCACCAAACTCCTGACGTGAACAACATTTTCATCAAGCAGGAGCTTCCTACTCCAGATGTCCATCTTTCCATCACGCCCCAGCAAGGCCAGTTGTATCAGCTCTTGAGCTCACCGGATTTAGACATGCCCAGCGCCACTCCTCAGGCAGCCGTGATGGACTCCCTTAACAATGTCTCCATGCCCTCAGCCATGGCGGGCCTTAACACGCTCTCCTCGGCTGTTCCACAGACTGCAATGAAACAATTCCAGGGCATCCCCCCCTGTACCTACACCATGCCAAACCAGTTTCTGCAGCAGCAGGCCACTTACTTCCCTCCTTCGCCCCCAAGCTCAGAGCCTGGAAGTCCAGACAGACAAGCAGAGATGCTGCAGAATTTAACCCCTCCTCCATCATACGCTGCAACTATAGCTTCCAAGCTGGCGATTCACAACCCGAATTTACCAGCCACTCTGCCCATAACCCCTCAGAACATACAACCTGTCAGATACAACAGGAGAAGTAACCCGGATTTGGAGAAAAGACGTATCCACTACTGTGACTACCCAGGTAAGCAATCTGTGCCAGAAAATCCTAGCTCTTGCAATAAAAAAAAAAGTGTGAATAATAATGGATGAGGTGTAAGTGGTTTTCTTTAGCTGTGGTCTACACCTAGGGAGAACCAAATTGTTTTTTGTCCAAGTAGAATTTGTCTTTGTCATTGTTTTGAGTGGAACACTCTCACATTCTTTAAATAATTGGTGTTCTTCATGTCATTTGTCATTCTCTTGAGCTCATTTTACCATGTTGCAAAATATGAACTCTGTCGAAAATAAAAAATAAAAGTTTTGGCCTTTGCTAGTGTAAATCAGTGTGACTGTCCAGTATTCATGATGGAGCAGAAGCTCAGTTTGTCCAGTGCAGTTCAGCTCTGTTTGAATTTTCTGGCACTGCAAGAATAATTTCAGCTCCCAGTGGCCAAGGCCACAGCCATTCTTCCCTGTTACGAACAGAAGATTCAGCTGCCCTCATAAATCCATTAAAACCATCGCTGGAAATTGTCCGCAGATGGATTGCCTTCTGCTCTGAAGGGGAAGAGGGACCTGACTGTAAAGTGTGCCTCCATGCAGTACGTGATCCCGGATACAAGGCGTGCACAGCCGTTGTAGCGCACAGAGAAATTGCTGCTCCCCCTTTACCAACTCCGGCTGCCGTATTGCCCAGTCGGTGTGCCGTACAGTAAATGCCCAGTGAAAGCGTTGTGTTGAGCCCTGGGTGACAATGACACAGAGTCTGACTTGATCAGGTCCTCTTGGAAATTTAAAAAAAATAATCCCCCCCCCCCGCTAAGTTGTTGACTTATGTAGCAGGTGTTACCGTACATAGATTGTAGCAGCTATTGGCCTATATATTACATTATAAAGCAGTAAGTAGACCAGAAGCATACATGTTTTTTCTGTGCCAAGCAACATGTCTCTAGGAGCATTATATATAGAATTTTGCTTCTGAATGGCAAAAATAATGCCAGAAAGTAGTAAATTTAAATGTGTCCAGATAGTACCCCAGCACTGAATGAGGAAGTTTAAACTTAGTGTGGGGTGTTTCTGTTCTCCCTACTGAAGCCTCTTTGCTTTTTTTGTTTTTTTGGTTTTTCTTTTGTTTAGGCTGCACAAAAGTTTATACAAAGTCTTCTCACTTAAAAGCGCACCTGAGAACTCACACAGGTATGTATGTGCTCACTCTCTCGCTCTCTCTCGCTCGTCCGTGGCTGATGCGTTTTCTGACAAAGCAAGCACGCTGGGTCTGCCAGCTTCTCCCTGTTTTCTCTAGAGTGCTGTGGACAGACTGGCAATTCAGCTACAAAATATTTGAGGATTGGTCAGGGAGAAGTAAAATTTGTTTTATTAATGCAGTTTTGTTAAACCTCAATGGAACTCAAAATAGCTGACAACGGAGTAGATGAAAACTTTCCTTTTCAGTCTAAAATGCCATTAAAGTGTTAAAAAAAAACCTTTTTCCCTCTCCAAATAGTGAATTAAACATAGTAAAGACTTTTGAAGATTTATCTGAGTAGATAGAATTTTCTGGCTTGGGCTTTCTTTCTGACCTTTTAGGATTATTTAATCTTAGAATTTTTCACAAATGTCATGAAAACTCCCAAGATATGTCCATTTAATTTGTCCTTGGCATTAAGTGGGCTTTATTATTTTTTTGAAAGACAAGTGGTTCTCCATGTTTGTTTTTTTTAAAAAAGGACATAATTTCGATTTTTTAAAATCTTTTATTCTGTCAGGGAAAGACATTAAAATGGAGAAAATTAAAAGTGCCAGTGTGTCACAGTTGTTTTTTGTACCCTGATCAAACTCTGCTTGCAGCTACAGAGGCCGTCCCTGTTCCTGGACCCTTGAGGAGCGGAGCTGGGGATGGTGTTGGTTGTGTGTGGGAGCAGTAGCTGTGAATGCTGAGGACAGTGGTTGGGAGGTGGAACTGCCCCAGATGCTCTTCCCAAGTGTTCACCTGCTGAGGCAGGGGGAAGAAGGAGAGAGGGAGAGAAGGAAAAACACATAGCTCACCACCAGCAAGCCTGAAACTGTTAAGGACTGTTAAAGTTCTTTGCTGGGATCTTGGTACGGATCCACTCATGCTAAATCGGTGAAAAGCACATGACTGATTTTGTAAAGAAATGAAATGACTGTGACTCCTGTTTTTGGAAGTGAGTGTGAACCCCGGTTCTTTTATGCATGGGCTTAGAATCAGAGCAAAACAGGAGTCACAGTTCAAGCAACTTTGTTATTGAAGCGGACTGTCAGCACTATGGCTGTGCCATTCAAGGAGTGAATTTTCACTTAAGCTTAAATCAAAACTTGTCCTGAGCTATGGTCTAACAAAATGTTTCGCTATCTATGGAAACAAGGCCTTCTGTTCAGCAGCTTTATAAATGGATTGTTAGATTGTTGTAAAGAAGTTGAGTATGTCCAGGCTAAGCGTTACTAAGGAAATCTTGTTTTCAGAAATGAAAGTTACCTGTGCTGTACAGTGAAAAATTAAAAGCAAGTGTAGAAAATTATTGTTTTGCATTAGTGGCAGACTGAACACCAAGGCTGTTAAAAAGTATTCTTAATATGTATAAAAAAATATATATATTGTAATATCTTTAATNCTAGCAGTAAATTTAGTAAGAAAGGAATATTTTCATGAGGCTGTAAATCTTGAGTAGTGTCAG
The DNA here is from genome assembly GCA_013400585.1 of Chloropsis cyanopogon. Lineage (NCBI taxonomy): Eukaryota > Metazoa > Chordata > Aves > Passeriformes > Irenidae > Chloropsis > Chloropsis cyanopogon. The sequence goes on from WEZZ01005200.1 coordinate 14,303, forward strand.
AGAGTAGAATCCCTGTTTAATAAATAATCTGTAAATTTAAGTGTACAATTTCCACTTGTGCACTTCAGCCAGGATCTAAATATTAGTTTTAAATAACTTGATTGCTATTATAAAATAACTAGCAAGAGAGATAAAAGCAAAGCTTTAGTCTAAACATTAACGCTACATCGTCAGCATTTGAAATGAACGCTTTTCCTTTTTTAAATCAATTTATATCTTTTTCTGTACCTTGAGTAGTTATGACTTCAGGGTTTACAAAGTTAGTTCTTGTGTGCATAGAAATACCTCATGACTAGCATATATTGCTTAGGGTCACTAATGTTTATTGTTGCCTCCACTTTTTTACCTAGAAATGTGGATAAAATGTGCAAAGGTCAGAGGAGCTGATGTATTCATGGAAACAAGAATGTTGTTTTAGATAAAAATCTAGTGAACTTAAGCAGGTCTGTAATACAAAGGGTCTTCTGGGGAGGTGAATGAAGGGATAAACTGTCTAAAGCGTGCATTACATGCAAGAATGTGAGTCCGTATCCTGTTACCTGCAGTATTTCAGAGTTTGGATTAGCTAACTCTCTTGAATATTCACTTCATACTTGAAGACTTCCAGCAGTGATTCTGATCTCTGCCTTAACATACGATTCAAGTGTGTTTCAAGAACCAGATCTCTGACTTAACGTTTGATCGATTAAGGAATGCTGAAGTAAAGGGGTGCAAACTCAGGGAAACCTGTGAAGTTGCTCAGCCTTCCCCAAGAGTGCAAGGGAATCTTGCTATTGATCTCTGCAGGGATCGATGCCGAGGGCTAAGTTAGTGGATGTGCCTCTCTTCATCCCATCCCCCCAGAACTGTGAATTCATACAGCACAAATAAGTTTGGATTTTTCAGTTTTAAAACATTTTTAAAGGACTTTGTGAATCTTTTACCTTCAAAGTCTAAAGCAAATGTCACGTAAGCCATTTTAATAAAGCTGTGTGTGATATTCTTTCAAATCCCTTCAGGGATAGCAGACCTGTTTATCTGGCTAAACCCGTTCTTTAGTAATCATGGACCACTGAAGTTGTTCTCTCCTTATTCTTAGTTTCTTAACAATACCTTTTAAAATTGGCTGCAGTCTCTCTCTCATCCCAACCAGTCCCCGCCCTTCTCAGCAATCTGTCATCTTAAAATAAAAGAGCCTGCAGCAAAGTTTGTCTGCCATTAAAAGTCAAGACAGACCTCACGGTTTTCCTTTTGTATTGGAAAATCTCAGCCTTTTCACAGTATTTATTTAGCAGCCTTTCTCTTTTGAAAGGCTTTCCCTGGGTTTAGTAGATGTTCTTTGAGAACAAACCTAAGGGAAATGTTACTTTTGATAGATGGAATGTAGGCTGTAGTCTATTTTTTTTCAGTTCAGATATGAACACACTGTCAGATTTTATAAATCACATCTAAAAAACTATAGGAAATGGACAAGAGGAAAATCCCGTACCTTTTTCTTCTTAGGTGTTCTCAAGCTGTTTACCTTACACCAAGTCAGGTGGTATAAAGTGATATAGTTATGCTGATTTAATGTAGTTACACTGGACTCTTGCTGATGATCAGGAATGCAGTGTTCCCGTTGAGAGCTAAGATAGGGTTATGTATTTGTGCCGTTGGCCGAAGCAGGCACACGTTTTTCTTTCCCAGCGTAAGGCCTTAGCATTTGTTCATGATGGAATAAATTTTAGATGGTAAGTCAGCAAGCCCAAAAGCAAATAAGAACAAAGGTTTGCCCGTTGAAAAGGTACGGGACATTTTTCATCCATTTCCATGCAGTTCTGGAGCAGATGTGTGGTACATTTTAATACCTTAAAACACTTCAATATGATACCTGAGTTTGATGTTAATTACTTCTGAAACAGGGAAAATGGTACTCAGTATTGTAAAGTACCTATTAGAACATCTTTCAATATAGGTTGGATTTTTGACCTTTTGAAGCAGGTAGTTTCTTTTAAAATAATGTTACCTGTTCGTCATGGAACAAGTTTTGTTTCGTACCTGGCATTGTGCAACTGTGGTATCTGATGTGTGAGGGGGTTGTGCATTTATCCTGGGCTATTCAGCAGCAAAGCCACCTGAAAGCTCTGGCATAACAGCTGTATGTCCAAATTGAAACCTGCGCCAAATCTCAGAGAAAAGCAGTTACTTGCGTATTGCAGATAAACCTCATTCAGTTTTTCTTCTGGCATCTGAGTATATACAGGCAATCATTTAGAAACAGCAGTCCTGTAATGTATCCTTTTAGATTTCTTTATATGCCAAACATTTGGATTGTGGACATTGACTGTTGGCTGTGCAGGCACCTGGAATACCCTACCTGTAATGCTGTAGAACAGCTGGCTACAGGGTCAGTGCAGGGGGTTAATTATTTCTGTGAGCAGCTGCACGCTTCAGACTTGTGTATGTTTTTAAGAGGAAAATCTGTGATTGTTTTGAACACATCAAGGCACGCACATTGAGGACATTTTCCAGCTGCATACTGGTTTTCCGTATACAGAGTCTTTGTACAGGCATGTTCTCTGGTCACATGGTGGGCTTGCCATTAATAGTTTCTAGCATTAACTGCAGAAGTATTTCATCTCTATCTATAGATCTAGCTTGTATTTGGTGATGGGAAGTGGAAGCCGAGATAACTCAAGAGAAATGGCATTTCCCTAATGAGATGCACTCAAAATACTTCCACTGTCCCTGGTTATTTCAAATGTTTATATAGGCATGGAACAGCTGCTGACTTCTGCGTTTCCTCAAGGTGTTAAACGCTTTATTTTATTTTAGATCTCTGCCTCAATAGATTCAGAATTAGGCCAATGGTACATCAGAATTAGAACCAGTTGTAAGCAGTAGATTTCAGGAGTCCCTGGGACTTGGCGTTCTCACTTCACCATACCTGTATAGGGACCCTTGTTAAGGGTGGTGCCATTTGCCCAGGAATTCAGGATGCCTGTAGTTCGGAAGGGAAGACGAGTAGTAGATGTGCTCCTGTTGGAAGAAAAGCACATTGGGAAGACATGATTGAACTCAAATAGTATCTAGACTTTGGTGAGGGATTTTGCTCATGGTGCACAAATGAGGAATGGAGGCCCCAAAAGACTCTGCCTTGCTCATGGTTGCAGCCATAGCAAAGCTCATCGTAAAATCATGAAAACAGCAATAAAGTAATACTTCTGTGCAGATCCAGCTTCTTTGACCTGTTAAATGGGTGAGTTGCACAGATTACACTTTAAGGAACTGTCAGTAAATCTCATCATGGATAGAGACCATAAGGAAGAGTGGAAGAGACTTAAAGAAAACTGTTGACAAAGTGCATTAAAGTGTAGTGTTGCTAGACACTGCTGAAGGGTATGTTAGTATCTTTTATTTATGAATTCTGCTAAATCCATTAGTTGCCTGTATGAGAAATGGAAGTACATTATTTTCCTGTGCAAACCACAGTTTAAGGGAAAATAATGCATTTTTTTCAAACACTTCATGAATGATCGTAGGCCTTGGAATAATTGATCTGGTTCTTTATCTGCAGTCATAAGCTGAATGGGAAGTGTTTGAATGTGTTGCTCAAAAGAGGTTGAAATCTTAGCAGCATAAACCTAAATTTTATTTAAACATTACTGATCATTCTCACCGGCATCCAGCATAAAAGTTTTATGAAGCAGGAATTAAATTCCGAGGTGTCAGGTGAGGGTATTCCTGTTAGATTTTAGATACTGAAAAGAAAAGCCTAGTATTTTCTTTTTGATTAAAAGCCTAGAAAGTCCCTTTAAGCATGAAAGCTTAAAAAAAACTGTTGTTTCTGTCAATTGCTCCCTGAGAGGATTAAACTTCAGTTCCAGGATATTTGATTCTTGATAAAGAAACTGTTGACCTAAGAGACCAGCTTTAAATATAGTTCATTTTGAGACCGCCCTACATAGGCTAATATAGTCCCAAGATTCACAGCAATTGCCAGTGATTAAAACTTTCCATTATTTGATCAGACATTCCTTATTGTAATTAATTTCTGAGGCTTGACTGGGACGATTGACTTCCAGTCCCAGCCAGGGTAGTGTGTTGCTTGTTGTTTGTTAGATGACCTGCACCTCCCATTGGTGAAAGATTAGAAACATTTAAGTAATGTCCTAGTTTAGTCTGAGTATCTTGGTAGCAGCATTCCTGTCCTGTCAGGCTGCATTATTTATATTCAGGGATCTCTAACAACTCTGATTAAGGACATATTAAAACCTTTGATCTTGGCAAGTGTACAGTGCTTTGCTTTTAGTTAAAATACCTTTAATGTATTGCTTTATTTTTCTTTTGGTGTGTGTGTGCATACAGTAGATGGAAATCTGGAAGTTTACGGTATGTGTTTAATAAATTCCATTTTAAGAGCACTTCTTATCTGACTGTACAAAAGCCAGTGTTATTGGTGAGAGAGCTAAAGAGCAGTTCTTGTACCACAGGAATAGGTGAGGAAATGTGTTCTTCAGCAAAGGATGTGTAGACCCAGTCGTACACCCCAAATGGCATGGATTTCTTATAAACCTACTTAAAAAAATTCCTTTCCTCTGTGTTTGCATATCTCCTTGAAGAGAGACTACCTCTGTTCAGACAGAATGTTATACCAGAAAGAAAATAAACCATCGCACAGGGCAGTCAAGATTCCCCACTAATCCTTGAACAGCATAAAACAACACTTAGCAAAATAAATGTGCTTCTAGCACTGGTGGGAGTGCTAAGAAGGTAATGCCTTCTGCACCCCTCTAGTCAGACAGTGAATTCTTTTCACTGTCCTCTTTGATCACCAGTGAGTTATCTTTTATTCCTGTTCGTGCTTCATTTATCAGTGATCGGACTTTGTGCTGAGCTCAAAGCTCTCTGTTACAGAATTCCTTAAAATGCTGTTTCATTGTGAAGTATTTAATGATACCCCTTTAGCCATTACTATAGTAGGCAGAGACCTTATTGCATTTAGAAGTGTGCAGCATATGTTTCGCCTTCATACCATTTGTGGATGGATGTTTCAAGGACTAAATTTGTTTTGTCACACACAGAATAAGCTGGATGTATCTGGCTTGTTGTCAGCCCTCACATCCATCTCCCTCTTGGGCATCTGAGAATTTTAGTGCACTAAAGATCTTTTAAACACCTGAGGGATTATTTATTTTGAAAATCCAGCTTTCTGTTCTTTCTCAGAAAAAAAAACCAAAACCAAAAAACCAAAGCTGCTTTTAATGATGACTACAGCACTTAGCACTTAGTCAATAAGAGAAAGAAGATCTGATTTTAGGTAAATGTTGGTAGCAAAAAACTTCTGAATGCTTGCAGGCATACACTCCAGTAACTACTTTCAGGTCCAGTCACCTAGTCAGAGTTTAAAACTATGGTGCGGTGAGCTACAGAAACACTATTTCAAGCAAATTAAAACAGAAAAAACGATTTTATTTGTCCTTATTTTTGTTCTTACTTTTTTCTAAAATTTTGGGCTATAGCATGTCAGGAAATTAGGACAACTGATGTTAACATGTGAAAAAATTGAAAACAAATTCACCAGAAAGCTTTGAGACAACATAAACCTTTTTAATAATCTGTTTTAAAGCTGAACATGATAAAGATTATGTACATAACTGGTGCAGTTTTGGTACGGAAAATTCTACTTTGCCTGCCACAATTTTATCACACCTACCTGAATATTTTCTAAGGCCAACCACTTGCCGCTAGAAATAGTTCCATAATAAGCACAAGTAATGCTAAAATGATTGCAAGACTTGGGGGGGGGTGGGGGCGTGTCTTTAAACTTCTATACCCTTATGAGCTGTAATCAGGTGTTGTGATTTTGGAGTCTCTGAAAAGTGTACTGTTTGTTATTCCTTAAGGAAGCTCCAAATGCGCTGCTCTGACAGAAATTTCTGATAGGAAACAAGTGAAGTTGCAGGCATTGGCTGGTGTAATATCTGTATTTGGATTTCTGCATACCAATAGAGTTACCTAACTTTAGGTTTGAAAATCCAGCCCTTGCTGTTTACAACTTTATTTTTAAAGAAAGCCGTCCTAGCAGGGAATTTCAGAAATAAAGTCATAAAACTCTTTGGTGAAATAAGGAAGCCTATTTTCTTGTTAATGGGGAGATTCATCAATAACAGAGTCTGTCAGTGACTTGTTTTTTCCAAACAATTTTAAACAGAAACATGTTCTTGAACAGAGGCTGTGTGTTGAAGATACTGGGTGTCTTCAAAATGACCGTCTCCCCCCCACTGGTGGCACTGTGCCTTACCCAAATGAGCATGGCCATGAGGGTCGCTGCCAGCGACTAGAATTAAATGTTAGGAAAGCAGTTGGTGTGTTTTGACACAACTGGATCAGAAGATAAATTAAAGGGAGAAGAGGGAACACAAAGTGTGTACTTTACTGGTCCAGACCACTCTCTTGTGGTATTGATAAGAAACCCAAACCATGGGATCTGCTGGGGGAGATTTTATCTGTTGAAGTGGCTGGTTAGCGTAGCTTGTTATATATGAACATCTAAATGTCTTCTTGACATCCTTGTAATCTCACAGCATTATGAATAATTTTTTTATAACGAATATACACTTTGGAAGCAAAATAGTCTCCTTTCAGGTTAAACTCCCTTATCTCTTGCTGCGTGCTTTCTTTAAAAGACCTTCCAATCTAAACATTAGGGCTTAAAATTTCTGTGCTCAAATACAAGTCTCATTCTCAGGCTCCACAAATGTATTTTTTTTAAACTGGAGAATGGATACATATTAAAAGCTCAAGAACTTAAAAATATATTTTGTGATGTAAAAGCCTAGCAAAATATTTTAAACCATTGATACTGGAAGGAGGTTGTGCAGAAATCCAATTAAACTTATGAAATCTCTATCCTGTTGAAGTATAATTTAAAGGAAAGCAGTTCTGTTTCCCAGAAGTGCTGTGTATAATATTTCTGGCTTGGGAAGAAAGGGTTGGAGTGTGCTATTTGGCTGGAAATCGGTACCAGCTTCCTCCATGGTGTTTTAGTTGAACAGTGTTGACATTCTAACAAATCCCGTGGAAGCTCCCCTGAAGTGGAGGAGTTAGCTGTTTTCTTGCTTTTACAGTGAAATATCTGTTTGATACCATGATCATGTTCCAGTAACTGAGCTGTACTGCCCTCGTGTTTGATGACCAGTGGCATTCTTGGTTTAACACCCTATAGAAGCCCTAAATTGCTGGAGGAAAAACCAAATACTTCTGAAACTTTACAGCTACTGTATTTCGCACAATCATTAAAGTAAACAAATCTTACATTACTATGTAGCCAACGAAAACAGTGGATAAAGAGTTCAGTGTCCCTTGTTGTGTATACCTGCTTTTTTTAAAAGTAAGTCTTCAACCCAGATTTCTCAGAGCTTTAAAGTCAGAACAGCAAAGAAGTAGGATCATTTCAGAAAATATGTGAGACTCTTTTTCCCTCGTTTGCAGGAACTTAAACCAAATTCTTATTTCTGCTAAATGGCAAAAAGCATGTGTATAGGTTGAGAGAGAGAAAACACTACTAGCTAGTTGTTCTTCTGCTTGCTCTAAAGGAGTGAAAATTAATCTCCACTTACTTTTTTTACCCCCCTTCCTCCTTGCCCAAAAGGAAAACATTTGAAATTGATTCAGTTCTTAAATAAAACTTTCCAACGGAAACTAGCATTACAAACATAGATATTCAGTATTTTACCCCTAGGATTTATTCAAAATAATCTGGGCCTCTACACTGGCACTAAAAATACATTTTCCAGTTCTCACTGTTGGCCAAAGCAGGGGTTAAAAGCAGCGTTCTGGCTTTAATTTCCAGTACATAAAAGTAACACTATTAAAACAATCTGAGTAAGGCACCAGCTTGTTGCCTTTGCTCATCCCCTGAGCAGTGCTTGGTTTAGCTCAGGTCTGCAGAAGTTTGCCAGCAAGGAGTAGAGGTGCTGTTCTGCATGGCACTGCTTTTCCCCAAAGCAACGCTGTTGCCCAGGATGATCCATGGCTGTGGCAGGCAGTGAAGTGACCATGACAGTGTGGTGAGTTTCTAAACAGCGTCTCTACAAAGTGCCCTTTGTGGAGTTTGATGGGGGTTCTGGCCGTGGGACTCAACATTGCCTGGGAGGCTGTGGCACCCAGCAGGGCACAGGGATCGCTGCTGCCCGGGCTGCCGGCACGCCGGCACTTCCTCTGCCAGGAGCCTTCGCAACACCTGCTGACACTGCTCGCACGTTAGGAAAAGTCTTAACGGGGGACAGCTTTTTTTGTTGTTGTTTGGACTCTGGCAGGGTCAGGTGTCACCTACACAGGACAACTTTGAGGCTGCTTTTACAGTGCAGCATAGTCCGACACTCAGTGAACGTTGCATGTAGTTCATAACTCCTCAGCACCAGACTTGGAAACAGATCTTAATCTCCAGGTCCCCATTGCAGTCTGGTCTGGATATTCCTAGGCTTTTGTTAACTAGTGCTATTTTCCTGCCCTCTTTACCTTCTCTGTAATTCGTTGTATAATTCTGCAAAACACAAGAAGTGTTTGGAGTAGATAGAGGCCTGACTGTAAGTGCTCTCCCTGGACAGTGAGGGTGTCAGGCTCACAGCACTGTGAGTTCAGCGTCAAATATGATGTGGCAGTTTTGAGTGAAAACTTTTAAAAAAGAATTTAAAGTAAACAGGGAGAAAAGGAGAAAGGATGAAAATAAATAAATACACTGTCTCTAAGACATTTCAAATACAGAAGTAATACTTTTGTGTAACCTCTGTGAGTGTACATGTGCTTTAACACAAAGTGTTCAAAGATCATCTCCCTGGTGCTGTGCCTTTGGATCAGCAACACAGGCTTTTACAGCCTCCATTGTTAACCCAGCTAAAATACATTGAGGATCATCTATATAGTGCAAAAGATCTCTTACTGAATAGAGACCTTACTTGTCATTCTATTGTGAAGACCAAATGTGTTCTCAGCTGGATTCACTGGTGTTAGAAAAGCTTTACACACCACGTTGGAATGAAATCTGTATTTTAGCCTACCGTATGTGTTGAACAGAGCAAAAAAGAACCCTATATGATAGATCATTCCCATCTTCAATCAGTATCAGAATTTACTGTGAGTAAATTCTGAATTTACTCAGAGTTAATTTGTCTGTGACAGAAATCTGTGATGATTTCTGTTCTGATTTGTGATCCAACAAATAATTGCAAATTCTGTGAGCGGTGATGTCGGGCTCTTGTTTTTCCTAAGGGATGTTATGTTTTCACCATGATTTTAATAAATCCCAGTTGCTGTTGATGCAAAGAGATTGTTGGTTGCGTGGGTGGTTGGTTTTGCTTGAAAAGGTGTAGTTCTGGTTGTGACAACACCTGCCAGTACAAAGTCACATCCCCGTTATGAGCAAAGGGCTGGTTCTGCGCCCAGCAGTAGATGAAAAGTTTCTGGTTGATCAGAGGAAGCAGTAGAAACTTCCAGACGAAAGAAGTTCCGTAATTTCATCTGCATGATAAATAAGTGCCTCTGAAATAATGTTTTGGAGCTTCTCAGATGGTGTTACCTGCATAACTGATGCACTCTGATTGCAGGATACTGGCCGCTCTCTTTATTCCATGTGCATGTGTGGTAGTAAAACAGGGAAATGTAGGAGGCACTTCACTCTGCAGTAGGATTGAGACTCTCAGTGTAAAGGTTTGGGACCAGTGGAGATGTAGAAGATCTGTAAGTTGGATTAGAAAGAACTGTTTGAAAAGCTCAGCTTTGGTCAGTTTCTGTTCCAGATGAAGCTACTGCCAAGTGCTTTGATACACTTGGTTTTCTTTCTCTTCTTGCCAAATGGGTCAAATTAATACAAAATATATAGATAGCAATTCGCTCTCCCAGCTGCAAGGTGTTTTTGTCAAACAACATCAAACATTATTTATATATTTATCCTTTATTTATATGAAGCTCGCTTGTATGGTGACATCATGCCCACACAGGCTCCTGGGCAAGTGTATGCACCCGTGTAAAATTCGGGTTTCACACAGAAGTCATCATGGCTTTGTGACTCCATATTTCTCCCATTTCAGCAAACACCTGTAAATTGTGGGCATGCTTAAAATACTGTGTTTCTAGTTCTAAACTAGATGAATGTGAACATTTCAGGTGCCTGGGCTGGTTGCTGCTGTAACACATCAAGTTTTCAGAAATGCCATATTCTTTCTACATTAGTATAGACTGCTGAAGACAGCAAGAACTTGCCATCTTGAAGTGCAGCTATTAAAGCACCTGATTAAAGACATTTCGTTCTGAAAATGGGTGCTTTGAACTTAGAGGTGCTTTCTCCTATTTATAGCTAGCCCCAGGCAGGATACCACAAGTTTTTATTGCTTGTGACATTTTAGTAAATACTATCCCTGTTGTGTTTGTAGCACACTGTGCCCCTTTCTTCACGCATCAGAAGCTCTTGAACAGATCTGCACACTGCAGATCCTGCAAAGAATCCTTATAGAAGTCTTCTTTCCCATTTCAGACCTCTTAAAAAAGTACTGTATAACTTACCCATTTTTGAAAGGTGCAAGTGTAAGTTGCAAACCAGGCTTGATTGTCACATGAGACTGCTTTTTTCCCCCCTACTCCCTCTCATACTGTAAAGGAGCATGTTTTGGTCTCATGCAGGCTTTTAAACTGCGTTTCTGTGCTGTAGCTCTCTCCAATTTGCACATTTGAAAGTTTTGTACATTTTAATGAGGTATTAAACCCCATTTTCAAAAGCAAAATTTGCTGAAAAAAACAAAGGGGTTGTTAGTTTGGGAAGAATAGAGCTGTGAATAATTAGGATACGTCGCCTCCTTGTTTGTAATCGAAGAGCAGTGCTGTTCAGTGTGGACTCAGGTCGGTTTTCTGCTGAGGAGTGCAGCTGACAGTTCCGTTTCTCCGTGCTCTGTTTCAGGTGAGAAGCCCTACAAGTGCACGTGGGAAGGCTGCGACTGGAGGTTCGCGCGCTCGGATGAACTGACGCGCCATTACCGGAAGCACACGGGGGCAAAGCCCTTCCAGTGCGCCGTCTGCAACCGGAGCTTCTCCCGCTCCGACCACCTGGCGCTCCACATGAAGAGGCATCAGAACTAAGAGCTGGACTGGTCGTTGAGGCTGTTTTGTATCTATGCAATTTCCTATTGACTCTCGACATACAACTGAAATTAGTTGAATTTTTGAGTATATCCAATTAAAAGAGATCTCAAAAGGAACTGGAAATGTATATTTTGTATATTTATGCAGAAAAAGGGAAGACACTGTATCACAGTTACCGGAGTGTTCAGTCGTTTGTTTGCTTTCATGATGTATATGGCTTTAGTCAGCAGGTTTCATCTCTTTACAAGTATTATATCTCAACACATTGCAGCTTTATACTTTTTTTTTCCTCTTGCAGTGTTTTGACCAAAGCACTGTCATTATTGTGACAATGTTTAGTAAACAAATTAACGAGAGGATGCAGATGAATGCACACGGTGGAAAAGCCATGTAATCTGTCAGGTTTTTACTGGACGTAAGTACATGTGGGGTTTTTTTTAATGTTAAGCCGTTCTGTGGATATAAAATACATGGAAAAATTCATAAACAGCCATAGAACAAAGCATTTTGTTCTGTGTGTTGCATGTTTGCTATGACAAAGATTTTGTAAATATGCAAATCAGCTTTTTAGGTTTAATACAAAAGTTTTCTAAGAAACATCTGAAAAAAGCAGTTGTTTTACATTTGATAACATGGCACATTTATAAAAAAAAGTTACTTAAATACCTCTCAAAATAGTACCAATTTAGTCAGATGTTTTGTACCTGTTAACTCAATGGTGTGCACTGAATATTCAAAGCAGGAGCTTATTTTCAAATTGCGTAAAAGGGCAAAACATGCAGAATGAACTGTAAAGTCACTGTTGGAAGCTGAAATGGTGGGGATAGTTAAAATGAGCACAGAATGTTAAACCTCTTACTATAAGCTAAACTTAGTATCACTTTAAGAAGAAGGATTTAGCATGCAGTTTTCATACATAGGCATAGTAAGCTGGTTCAGCACCAATATGATCTAGTTTCATGTGGATATTGGATGTAATTTACTAGAAGGTAAAGGATACAGTAATTTTTTTTAAAAATTACAGTGCAGTTTAGTTAATCCACTGTTCAAATTGACACACGCAGGGAAAAATTTACTGCTTACAGAAGTAGCTGAAACTCCACTGAAGTCAATTAAATGGTGCCCTTTTATGCTAATAATGACTTTGATCCACCGTGCTCAGCCTTGAAATCATGGATGGAGGGCCAAAGATGAGGTTAGACCAGGTAGGATTTGGCCAGACAACAGGAGAAAACCAAACAAACCTAAGAAGTGTCTGAACTTCACAAGCCGTAATATTAAGCTGTCAACCAAAGGCTAGAATAGACAATCAAAATACCAAAAAAGGGTCTTGCAGGAAAACCTAGCTTTGTTAAAACTGTTGTTTGTCTTTATTTATTTGTGGTATATGATAGACTCTTTTTTTTTTTTAAGACAATTTTACATATACTTGATAAATTATAGTTTTGTTTGTTATAGTTAGAAATGTTGCTCTCAATGTAAATAGTTGACAAACGATGTAAATAATTTTGTAAGGCTTCAAATGTTTATACGTGGAAACACATGCAGAAATTGGTTGCTGTTTTGCTTCTTTTGCCTCCCCCCTACCTTATTTTTGTATTGTGGTATTTCCTATGCAAATGATGGAGCAAACAGCTGTATAGTTGTAGAATGTTTTGAGAGAGAATGAAATCGTTTATATATAAAGACTTTTTTTTTTGCAAAATAAAACAAAGTGCCTAATGTGTGTGTGCGTGCATGTGCTTTCTCTAGCTCCTGACAATGAAGGTTCTGTGTTTTGCAGTGGAAGCTGGAAATCATGACAGCATTAAGCAAAGAATGTCTGTTCTACATAGGGACTGCCTCTTCGGAAAGTACTTGGCACTTCTGTGTCCTGCCTTGATGAAAATAATAAATGTGAAGGGATAAAGGTTGGAGCTTTTCTGCCATCTGAGCTTAAAAGGAAGAGACCAGTTGCCTGAAAACAGTTCCAGTTGTCCATAGCGTGACTGGAAATCAAAGGTACCTGTTGGGTGTATAGAAGTATACAAACTCCTTCCCACTTTCAAAATGATTAAAACCTATTTACACTCATCGACAGTGTTGCCTAAAAGAAATTTCTCTCCAAAAAGGTCCTTTCATGCCCTAGAAAGGCAGGAAGGTCCCACAGCAGCACTGTGCAATGCCTGCCATATCAGTGTCTTTTCAGTATTTCTCCCTTGGAAGTTGAAGTACAGTTCACGTGAAAAATTCAAGTGGTTGTGTATGTTCAGCTCTGGGGTACATCTCTCTTTCCTCCAAGCTTCAATAGAAAAGGCATGCTGGGCTTTTAAAAGAAATTTATCTTAAAACCAATGAAAGAGTCAGTTTAAATATAGTTTGGTAGCAAATGTTAATACTCAAACCAATCATTTATTCGGAATTCCATTACTGTTTCATAAGCTCTGATTCTTAAATCCGCTCTTGAAGTTCTATGTTCTTTCCTTACAATCAAACTTTGATTTTTCTTCAGTTGATTTTTCTCTCTTAATTATTGTCTCTCACATGTCATCTAATCCCTCCTTTTACAGAATAGCTTGGATGGCATTAACCAAGTTAGTGAAGACCCAGTTAACTACTAAGAAATTCTCCCTGCATCTCACCTAAGTGCACAACTGCAAAAGTAAGCAGAACGATGTTTTGGAGCATAGGGAAAGAGAGCTCCTAGAAGCGTTGCTGTGCCATTACCCTTTCCTGGCCATTAGAAAAACACCCAAATTTCTCTGAGGCATTTGTGCTCGGAGAAGAAGCTGGCGATGAATTGGGCAATTGTCCATGTCACTGGGAAAGAGCTTCTAGAGCTTATTTTTCTGAGTACCAGTGGTGATGGGGGCATTGGGGTTGGCAAGCTCCCCTGTTTAGCTCAGCCCCTGGTATGATCTGGACTGGTGGTGGGTTTGGTAGCCACTGTCTCCTCTTTGCCAAGTTTTGTCTCAAGTCAGTGGATGAAGGCAGCACTCACTCCTGTGTTTCCCAAGCCTTTTCACAATGAAAGCCCGCTGATTGCATGGTTTCAGCCTCCAACATTGCCTCATACTTCTTTTAGATGTTTCTATTGCTCAGCTACCTGGTTGCATAAACCAGCCTAATGGCTTCATATTAATCTTGAATGAAAGGCCATAATTAGGCCCGTCTACTTCAGCAGCATTTAACCTAATGCAAACAGAGAGAGAGAGAACAGACCCATGCACAAGAATGTGTTACAAAACCTAAAGTAGAGGGGCTTTCTTTTCTGGCAAGCGCTACGGCTGCAGAGCACAGTATTAATACAGTTCAGCAGCTTGCCTGCTCTGAAAACCTGCAAGAAAAAGCACTGTTACCATCGCCCCTGCTCAGTTCCTTTGCAGCAGTTGGCACTGAGTCCCCCAAGGTACCCAGGCCACCCTCAAGTTCAACTCTCCAATTATCCTTCAGAACCTGAATTATCATTCCATGCGAAGAAAGAAAATCCAGTGGGCCAACTGGTTTTTCTGGTGGCCACATGAACAACTCGTCCTCCACTTGACTGGGTGCTGAGTCCCTTCCCATGGTTTTTGATGTGACTTTATAGCCTGATCATCCACACAGAAGTGCCTCTGCCCACTTGGGAACCTTGTTACCTTCATCACCCAGGATCCTTGCATGGATCCTTGTTTTAATCTGGTGGGTAATGAGGCTCTGTCATGCTCTGCAGCTGCCATAGAGGTGTTGCTATTGACCTTCATGAAGAGTCCAGCTCAACAACTTACTATTAGCCAAAAGAATGTGGTTGATTACTCATGTGCTGAATAATGTATCCTGGCACTCCGAGTGTGTTAGGATAGAGGGACTCTATTGGCCACTGTAAGTAGCAGAAGCAGCCCAATGGATTTGCTTTTAATGAAGCGACTTGCATATTTGCTTGTGTTTACTTGTTCCTCTTCTCCTGCCTTAACAACCATAAGGTTGTTGTTGTCATCTACAATGTGTCCAGCACCCTCACCAATGCTGCTTGTTTGGGATTTGGGATCTGAGCAGACTCAGGCCACTGGAGAACCCATGGCAGACCAGGCAGAAGCCAGTCTAGAACAAAGGCCAGTCCATGGCAAATGAAGAGCACCTTTGTTCACCAGATTCCTTTGATGTTGTTATTGTCCTTTCTAAAAGTAGTTGCTGTTTATATATAAATACGTATATGAGTATATATTGGGGTGTGTGTGTACATGTTCATTTGCACATTCAGTTTAGTTCTGAATCCTGGCTTTTGGTGACCTGTCACAGCAGCAACCTCCACAGGTCAGCTGAGGAGAAAATGGGTGCTCCCTAGTGTCCACTCCAAATATCCAAGTAGCTGGAGAAATTTAAAACTTTGTATTCCCTGTCATGTGTACTGTATTGAGAAAGAAATGTAAGAATGAATTTCTGTTTCCAAGGAGTAGATAATTTCTTTATTTTGGAGTCTCCTAAATGGGGCGGGGTGGGGGGAGGAAGAGGGATGGACGGGGAGAGGGAAGGGTGGTTATATTACGGAGACAAAATGAATTCACACTGAAAAAGAAAGTAACTTCAGCTAGGCAGGTTAGAAATGGGAGTTATTCCAGCAGGAGAACCTGTTCATGTGGCAGCAGACAGCATCCTGAAATGAGGTCTCAAGGGTAGCTTGTTAAAGCGGGCTTCCTTTCTCCACTTTTCTTCCTCGGTCTCTGCCCTCTTCTCTTTCTGCTGCCCATCAGTCTCAGGCTTAATTTGTATTTCCAATTGCTCCTATAGCTCCAGCTCCTGTTGTTGTTCCTTCCCACCCAGCTGGCCAGCTGCAGTGATGGGCTTGGGCCAGTGCTGCCCCAGCCCTGCTCTGCCTGCCTGTGGCCCAGTCCTGCGCTTGTGCTGGCTGAGGCGCCCTTGTCACCTGCCTCAGGTTTGAATTCGTGGCATAAACGATAACAACGTGGCTTGTTTGTGTTCTGCCAGCTGTGCTGTGTAACAGGGGCGAACCTTTTCCTGTACGTGCAGTGCTTGTGTCAATACATAGGACACGCTGTGACTACTTTTGCACTTAGAGTGGTCTTTATCCCACACAGGCCTCAGGAAGCTGATTAGAGCCTTCTCCTTCCCATGGGATCAAGCAAAGATATGCAGTGCCAAGGAAGATTCTCTGCTTTTGAGGCAGCACCTTAGAAAGGCTTCAGAGTGGAGTCATGGGGTATCCAACCTATGTTTTTGTGCTGACCTCCCCATTTTCCCATCTCACTCTTTTTTACTGTAGCAGAGTCAGTTCAACAGCTTTGGCTACAGGAAGATTTTGAAAAATGTGGTTTGTCTCTTTCTCAAGAAACAAGGAGTTGCACTGGCTGATTTGCCATCTCCTCTGCCTGGGAAATCAAAGTCTCAAGTCTCTTCAAAATAATATCCCCAAAGGCCATTTCTCTTCCCAGCCTCAGTTGTTGTTTCTGTTTATACTTGTTTTGTTTAGCTGGCTATTGTTATTGTGGTTTGTCATTATTTCCAATCCATTGGGGTGGATCACTAGACCAAAAAAAGGACATAGACCCCTCAGAGGGACCAGAGTCCCAGTATCCCAGGTCAGTACCCACACTGAGAGGATGCAGACTCATCATTCTCTTTTTCCAGTCCCATGAATCCTCCTGGCTGCTCGAGGAGGATGAATACAATGAGCTCTCACTGTGTCTCTGAATAGTCCATAGCCTGCTGGATATCCTGGGAAGTTGTGGACATGTGCTTTTGGCTTTCTCAGGGCCAGGAGGAGCCATTACTGCATCTCTAGCCACTGGAGCACTATCCTGCTTCATAGGTTACTCCATCAGAGAAGGGAACCATCACCAAACTCCTTCAAGCCAGTGGCTTAGGAAACAGCAACAGCAGCATCTTGTGAGAAGCTTCATGCTGTGGACATGCAGAAAGTGAGCCAGAGGTGTGCCTTTGACATTACGATCCCAAGAGGATTTCGGCAGGGCAACACCTTGTTTCTGGATCCTGAAAGGGGATGAACATTGAGTCCTTAATAGCATGAAGCCTGAGGCCTCTGCTACAAATCTACAAACGCACAGCTCTAGGACTCCATAAGCAATTTTAAATTCATAAATTTATCAGAATTTAAACTGTAGGGTCAAACATTAGCAGTATGAATGTTTTCTGTGCTTATATTACACCTCACCATAGGTGCTAAATCCCTTTTAGGTGGATCAGATGTTTTGCTTCTGTAAGAAGAAATGTGCAGCTTCAGAAACTCACATGACTGGAGCAGGCTTGAGAAATCTGTTTCTGCAGGCTGCATTGGCACCAGAGACGGCTCTGAGGTCTGGGTCTGTAGGAGCAGCCTTCTTCCTTGGTGGTGTTGGTGCAGAGCTGGCACCAGGCGAGCACTGCCACCACCTTGTAGGTGACTCTGAGCACCTTGTACACTTTGGGCTCGACTGGGCAACCACTATCACTGATTGAAATAATATGCTGAAATAGGTTTAATTTGAAAAATCGGCTGTATTTAAGTATGACAGAATAGAAGACCAAAAGTCCAAGTGTATTGCTCTTGGGGAGTTTTCATGACAAATTTCTGGATGCCAGTCTTTTAATCTGCAGTGTCTCCTGGGGCTGGATCCAGTTTTGATCCTTTAAAAGATATTTATTTCCCAGCTTCATTTGAATACAGTGAGATTTCTGCTGCGGAAGATGGCAGAATTCTTGCCTGATTAACACCATTTCCTCTGCTGCCCATTATCAGTCAGTAAGAGCTTTACATGGTCTAAACCTTTCCCCTCAGCCCATCTGTGATGAATCCCTTGAATGAACACTCAAATTCATAAAGTGTGGGTAAGAAAAAGCAATAGAAATAGGTTCAGATACACTTGAAGTTGAAATTAGTTTGGCTTGGTTTTTTTCCTCTGTGTTCTCACATAAGTAATGAAATAACAGTAGTTTTCTTATACAAATATTTATATGCTATTACTAAATTTACCTGTGGTTTCCCTTCCACCCCAAAAAATTAATAAATCGCTGTTTCCCTAATACTGTGTTTGGTTTTTCTCCTGTGCTGTTATCAGGCCAGAACTAAGAGTCATTCCTCCTTTGAAGAAGCTCAGACAAATGGGTAAGCCAGGCTCAATGTCCCCGGGGGAAAACTTACTTCATTTCTGAAACATTAACAACAGCAATCAAATGAAATGTGAGTATTTTCAGAGTACATTCTGTGCCTTAGGACATTTAAGCTAATTTCTTGAATAAAGGAACTTTTCAGTAACCTTAAAGAAGCGTGCCCTGAAAAGACAGTTCTGAATACCAGCTATTTGTGACATGTACCATCTGCAGACAAATTAGTCTCAGGGAACCCACATGTTACAGTTTTATCATCTTCAGGAGATTGTTTTGTGTGTTTATGTTGTGTAGCTTGCATATAGTGGCTGGTAGATGATCCTTTATTTGCTTATGTCTGGAATTGCTGTTTTGTGATGGTCCCTTAGAGAAAACTTCTGCTATTTCTTCTGCCTGTTGCTCACTTTGTCCCCAAACTGGGGAACAGGGTTTTATCTGGGGTCTGGTGACTCAAACGAGGATGATCACCTGACCTGTCTTCAACTTGTTTCCAAGTTGTTTCCATGCAAATGCCACCAGCCACTGCTGCCATAAGGTGTGAGGGTTGGTGCACCTTACTGTGCCTGGAGAAACATCTGCCACATTTGCAGATAAAACCAAATTACTTTGAACTGTATGCTATTTGCACAACTGTGGTTGGGGATGGTTTGGCCCATGCTTGACAGACACTTGATTTGAATTGTTTTCCAGCACTCAGTGTAAGTGCAGAAGGTTTCTGTCTGCTTCACCTCAGACTTCTAATCCTTAATGCCATAGGAGAATTGGCAAAATGAGCAGATATTTTTGGGGTTTTTTTTTTCCCCGAGCGTCTCATCCTTGCATTTAATCTTGAACATCTGGAAAAAACCACGCTTAACAATTAATGGAAACAAATCAGTCTTATAGCCAAGGCAATGCATACGATCAGTCTACAAGCAAATGTGTATGTTTGTGCTGGCAAGATGGATAAGCAGCTTTCTCCTTGCAACAGCATAGCTGTACAAGCCTTGTTTGAGCAATCAGAGCTGTGTCTACGCTTGTAAATTAAATGCGGTTGGGACCGTTCCTGGTGCTGAGACCAGGGGAGATGGAAACGGTGCATCCGTATTGCCGACCTCCTCTCTCCTCCTTGCTCTGCACACAAGCCGCCCGTTGAGAGTGGCCCCAGCCCATGCCAGCTGTTGGCCTGCGCTTGGGAATTGTTTGGGAAAGTTGGCCCTGGCTCTGCTGTGCCAGGCACTGCACTAACAATTAAGCAGCACAGACAATTGCCTTCCAGTGCCTGGAAACGTTCCTCAGAGCTGTTTCATTTACCAGGATAGGCATTAGCTCCGGATTCAAGCTTTGGCAGATTCAGCTTGGCTTCCCCCTGACTTTAAAAGGAGGGAAGCAAACAAACAAAACCCCATGGCATTCAGGGGAGCAGTTCTGCTGCATGTGGTCCTTCTTAGAGCCTGAGAAATATGCAAATACACAAGCTCTATTGATTTGCTTCAAATTGCTCTGCATTGACAATAGAATAAAGACAAAAAGCAGAAATTACCCAGAAAATTGCCTCACTATAATGAAAAGGGAATAAAGCACTCTTTGTTTTGTTTTATTTTATTTTATTTTATTTTACTTTATTTTATCTTATGTTAGATTGGTTTGTTTTGGTTTGCTTTGGTTTGGTTTGGTGAGTGACAGAGCTTGAGGAAGAAGTCTAGTTGCAGTGTTCAATGGGGAGGTTCTGCAGGGAGCTACGTAGAAAACAGGGAAGGAAATATTCAGAAATGTTCCTTTAAAAAAGGGAAACAGAGACAGAGAGGAGAGAAAAGAAGAGGTCTAATCCCTTTGAAGCTTGCAGTTTTATGAGAGCTATGTCCTTGGGAACTGTGCACCAAAGATGACTAGAGCCGCTTCAGGCTTTGCAAAATTACTACAAACATAAGGTAAGTGGCTTTATCATAAAATTGGAGTGGCCATTAAAACTTCAAAGGAGATGTATGACCTGAATTTTACCTGTCACAGTCTGGAGTATTTATTAGAGGAAGATTTGATTTCTTTCTTTAGTTAACAACCTGATACTCACGTGAGGTCATGAGCCAGATTATAGTTTTCATTGGTGGTATGACAGATTAGATGTTAATATTTTATTGCTCCTGACCTTGGGAATCCATGAACCATTGGACAGGTGAGAGGTGAAGAAAACTCAACCTGGCTCCTTTAGGAATGAGAGCATATTTCTAATACCTGAGAGCAGTTGTAGTGGTAGCTATCTATTGACTGGCTCCCAGCTTGGCTGGCTTTGACAGGACACGTACCTTGGAGGATGTTAGGGACTGTAGTGCTTGCTTTAGGAGCCTCGCCAAGCAGTGACACTCCCCCCTTACTGAAAAGCCTTGAAATTAGAACACCTCAAAAGAGGGGCAGATTGTCAAAATGGTAGCGAAAGACACTGTGATAAAGCCACCTTTTTTCAGGAACACCCATGTGTTTTTCAAACCTTGGTCCTTCCTCCTAAATCTGTTGCTGATTGGCTTTGCTTGAGCCAGTGTTTCAACATCTTGTCATCTCACAGGCACAGGTGACTCCTTCCTTTCATTCTTGATGGTGCCGCCAAGTTGGTCACCTCTTCTACTGCCTTGGTTCTTTCTCATTTTCGACCTTCTCTTTTCCATACTTTGAAACTCTTCCCCTAGAGACAGGTCTGCCTGTGGCTTTCCGCCTTCCCTTCCAGTATTTTCTGTTACTCTTCCGCCCACCCCCAATAAGTGCTTTTAATGTCTCTTTTAAATGAACAATTGCCACACAGACCTTTGGCATCCCCGTCTGCTTGCACTGCACCCTAGCACGCACTTGTGGGAATATTCTTGCCTGCAGCTGTGCTTGTAAATGATCAGAATAGTTTTACTAATATTTGCATTAGACTGAGATGGCTATTGTTTTAAGAAAACACAGTTACAGCATTTTAACAGTACGCATGGGATCCCCTGTAAAACTGTTAATCTGTACATTTCAAAGTTAGTGAAGTAACTTCTGCAATGTCCTGTCTGAGGAAATAGAAGTATTGTGAGCTACCTTGGCTGAGGCCAGTTGAGAGCAGAAACCATGAGTGTGGGTTCTGAAACAAATACTGACCCTTGTAACTATCTGCAAATAGTTTCCTAGATGCAGATTGAAAATTGAGGTTCCAATGGTCTCTAGGTGCCTAATCCTGGACAATTGTCAAGAAGGCCAGCTTGGTAATACTTCTAAAGGTATGTCTATGATCAACTTAAGAATTGTGGTCCTTTTGCTTATTAGGAGTGATGATGGTGGTAGCTAGCTTTTTCATCAAAGGATTATTTCAGAACTACTTTTCCAAGGTCTGAGAAGTCCATAAGATATTTTACATTATCCTCCTGTTGAGGTGCCACTAGCACCTCTGGTAGCCTAGTCGTGGCAGACAAGGAAGGGTACAGGAACTCCTTGAAAAGGAGGACTGTAAGAAGGGAAAATTGGATTTGTGTCAATTTCTAAGCCAGTGATTGTTATGGTACATAGAAGTAAAGTAGACATATACATTTTATTACTTTAAATACGAAATTGTCTACAGACAGCCCTATGTCAGAAGTGGCTCAGACCTCTTCCAACACCGTGATTAAACTTGCAGATAAGGTTGCAATCTTTGAAATAAAAAACCCAAACTACAACAACAAAGGAAGATTAGAACAAAAGAAACCCAGCCCAATCCAAAAGAAAAATCAGCAATCTGGAGGTGCAAGCCTGTTTACCAAGCTGAAGACTAGACTGTGTCCAAGCCATCTACTATGCAGCACTGAAGTGACCGAGAACTGCAGCTCTCCTGATCTCTCATCTTCAACCAAGATGTCTTTATCTAGTCTCTTCACCCCCTCTTTAGTGACCTAAAAACCATCACCTCATCTCTCTTGCTCTGAATCATCCTCTTTCCCTCATATTCCCTTGTTATCTCCCAGTCCTAGCACCAGCTTATCCCAACCATTCACGGCCTATCTTTTCTTTCTTCCTTTCTCCTTCCCGTTGGAGCTGTGGGCAGTCTGACGGGTGGCATGGCTGGATGTCCACCCCAGCTGAGGTCATCTCACCATGCGGCTACCAGGAAGATCATTCCTCTTCCAAGATTGCAAGACAGTGACTTACCTTATTCCTCACCACAACAGGCTCATTGCATTCCCCCTGCCAGTTATTACCACACCAGTACCCCAATCTCCTCACATAAGGAAAACCTGGGATTAAATTGTTCCACCACAGCTAGAAGCCACAGCAAAACTGGCCTAACTGGTTGGAGACCAGCCAAATAGCAATACAGTGGATCATGTGTCATGGGTACTTATAGAAATGAAATGTCACGTTCCCTTCATAGGGAAGGAAGACTTGGTCCCAGGCCATGAGGTGTAAAAAAGCTTTGCTGGAATTTTTGCCAGTTGAAACTGATCATAAACTACTTATTGCCATTGCTAAAAGAGGCCTGGCAACGATCTTGCTGGGAAACAATTTTTTTCAGTTACAAATATGAGTTGCAAACTGAATGCAATCCCAGGCAAGATTTGTGAATCAAATAGACTCTTTTGAGCACTTTAGAAAAAAATGCTGCACAATTATGTCCAGAGGTAGGTTATTTATGTTGGAGTTTTATTGACAAAATATGCAGTGTGGCTGTCATCTATAAGGATGTAATCCCCAAAAAAGGAGGTGAAACTTTCAGCATATTTCTGGAGAGGTCTATTTCCAGTTTCTATCATCAATGTTAAAAGAAGCTCTTAAGACTAGGAGGATTTTGGTTTAAGTGGTCAAGAGAAAGAGCCTCAAAGTGTTATAATAAAGATGAGTGTTTTAAAGAATAATGTGAGTAGCACAAAAGCAATCTAAGAAAGGTGCCAGAGACTGGCTTTAGGCAAACAGAGAAATCTGTAAAGGCTTGACCTGTATTTTTGATATGTAAGAAAGAATTCAGTATTTCAGGCTAGAACTAGAAATAGGCTATAGGCTCCTAGACCAAATAATCATAATGGATGCAAAGGTATGCATTTATTTAGCACAAAAGTTCTACTCGCAAGTGCCACAATCAGACAGAGCATGTCAAGTATCTTTTTACTGGACAGGGTGTATTGTAGTCCGATTGTGTGTCACGAGTCAGGCAAGAACTAAGTAAAAGGATAAAATGGGCAGTGGATAGTGTCTGAAGTAGGCACCAGTTGCATCCAGCCTCTCTCCTGATGTCTGATTCCCTGCAGAGCTGGTACCAGCCCACTGTGAGGACTTGCTACTTGCTACAAGCCAGCCTGGTCACACTGCTGTAGCCTTTTGGCTTTGTCAGGCCAAGTCCACTTGGTTTTTCCGTGCCACTACGCCATGTCCACTCCATTCCTGTGCTTCCTCAGCCCCGCTTCCCATTCCCAAGGTTTTTCCTGAAGAGTCCTCCAGTTCCAACACTCCATCTTGTCTTTTCGTATCCTGACCAGTCCTTCCTTGTGCCCGAACTACTCGTTTCCATTAGTAAACCATGGTCACATAGTTGTTGTCTTCCTCTTTCTCAAACTTCTTATCTGGACTTGCTGTCTATGTTTACACCATTGGACCCAAGAATGCTTCCCAATTCCCATGGCTGGATGTGTGGTTAGTCATGCTCCAGCTCTGTGTTGAGATGGAAACCTGGACATGTGTGCTGGATGGCAGCTGCAGCATGTCTCAACAGGCCAAGTCATTCAGATGACCAGGAAATGAGGGCCCCAAGACATGCTGCAGAGCAAGTAAGTACAGATGCAGCCACTGTTTCTCAGGTATCTGGCTCTTCAGTCCCAGGTCTCAGTCCAATTTTCCATACTCAGTCATCACTCCCGTCTCCACACCCAGCAAGCATCAGTTTCTGTTCCCTGCTTTGGGACAAACTCTCAAAACTTATCCTCCCAGTGGATCCAATTCTGATCCCCTGGTCTGACTTTGATGTCTCACCCTTCAAACCACATCTCTGCTTCCTCCTCCCGCTGCCTTGTTTCTTGCACTTGGCTCTTAAACATGATCCCTTTCCACTCCTAACCCTTGCTAACAGCCACTGAGCTGTAAAGAAAGCCTGCTTTGCTTCAGCCCAGCTGCTTTGTGAGTGCAGAGATCCACAGGGATCAATGCTTCCACCTCTGGTCTGTAAAGGATGCTGTAGGCATTAGAGGTTTGATGCCAAGTGCCTTGGACATAGTGTTGACCACAGTGTGAGCAAAGACCTTGGTTTTTCATGCACAGTGAGACCAGAGTCCTGCATGGGAGATTTAGAAAGAGATACCTGCCCAGACTTGCATGCCCTGCCTGGGACCATGTTTGTGCAGTGCAGTCACATGAAGGAACTTGTGAGAAATGTAGAGCTCAGTGATGCTGAAGCAATTTAGCCTGAGCTGGTTAAAATACCTGTTCAGATAAACGCCAAGCAGGTGCAGACTTCCAATTTTAAAATTTTTCAGCTTCCTGAATTTGTGTAGCTTTTCATAGGGTCAGGGAAAGGCGCAGTACTGCCATTATTGTTGGACTTCTGAGATCTGACCAGAAAACATGGGAACCCAGGGCTGTTTAACAGAAAAGCCCAAGAATTGCTTTGCAGGCCAAAATGCCAAAAATAATTTCAGAAATAGCAGGGAAACAAAAAGAAAACCCTGCAGGAGATAGACAGACACCTGTAAAATTTCGGGCTATTTTGTTACATTTTAATAGATTACATGCAGTCTTACCTCAGCTGGGGAGTGCCCACATTTGTACTCTAAAGGGCTCAAGATGGGTGGGAGAAGAAGGCAGAAGACAAAGAACAGGGTATGTAAAGTCCAAAGATATCAAAAGGGCAGCACTCTGGGGGACTTGTACTGTCCTGCATTCCAGCTGGAGGCCAGATCATAAAATCATGGAATGCTTTGAGTTGGAAAGGGTATTAAAAGTCATCTAGTTCCAACCAACCCCCTGCCATAAGCAAGGCACCTTCCTCAAGACCAGGTTGCTCAGGGCACCTTCCAAGCTGGGCTTGAACGCTTCCAGGGATGGAGCATTGGTAAAGTCACTGGAGTCTCAACACTTAACCCTGCCTGCTGAGGGGCAGTCTTGGGCTGTGGTGTCTCACACTGAGCTCTGCTGGAGTGCTGCTGGGCCTGCCCAAGCAGCCAGAAACCAGTGTGCATCCCCCTGTTTTGCCCCTTTCTGGAATCATGACATATACCCAGACCTAGGAGCTCAGAGGGCCTCCACTCATCCACACCTCTCAGGGACAGGCCAAATGGCTGATGTTTTCTGAGGGCCAGCTGCTGTCTCATTCCCTTGGTGCAGTGTTATTTTTCCCAGTTCAGTGCTTTCCTTTCCCCCAGCACACCTCTTCACTAGGTCCTTGCATTCAGTCTTCTTACATTTCATATTCTCTTGATGGTTTCCTGCCTCCTTTGAGGCGTGCATGGTAGTTGACAGAGGTATTGAAGTCTCCCAGCTGACTGACACAAAACACCATGAAACAGCCCAGGTCACATACCACATCCAAGTCAGCCTAAACCTACCAATCCACAATCCTTCATATTCCTTTGCTAGTACAGCCAAGAAAAGCTGGGACTTTCAGGCAGACCTGTCATACCAAACTCAAACAATTTGCAGCCTCTTTGTTCCACAGCTGTGTCAGGTTCTAGTCTGACTTGAATGGGAGAGGTACTCTAAAAACTGCTTTTGTTTATTTATTTTCAGATGTGCATACCACAAAAATTAGATTAGGGTTTGGATTTTGTCACAGCTGTCTCCTGCAAGAGACTGATTCTGTTTGTAGCAAGTATTTTCTGGAGGTTTCTTCTATTAATTATATGCTGCCACCCACTTATTTCCTTAAGGCAGATTTTGCATCTGTGATTTTTCTATGAAGTTTCCTTTCTTTAAGGTAGCACATCTCTAAGGTGGGCAGACCGACAGTGTTGAAAAGGCTTTTACAATCCAGGGGTCAAATATGTTACTTCCACTACATGGGGGATAAAATGTGCAGAGACTGTGTGACAGACAGCATTAATTTACCCTGTGCTGTAAGCAATTGCAAACTAAGGGCACAGTGGAGAATCCAGCATTGCCTTGATCCTGCAGTCCCACATGTGCTTGACATTTGTAAACAAGGAGAAGCATAAGATAAACACAAAACAGTAAGGAGATTATAATTTGGAAATTTGTTAACATAATTTGGGTTTTTTTACAGTTAAATGGCAGAGGGGTTGAGGCATCTTGCTGTGTATGGAGGCCCAGCCATTTGGACTGGAAAGGCAGAGATTGAGGCTGACTACCAAAATAGCTGCATTGTATAAACCTCACAGGCCAGCCACACACAGAGACATCTCTAATATCACCGTAAGTGTTAAGTTTTGTGGTGCAGCATCTCTCGGGTGATGTAGTGAACAGTGCTTGACACACAGAAGGACTTCCAGCATACTGTTACTCTATGCCTTCATGGGAAAATCTGGGAAACCTGGTTCTGTGATAACTGGAGGTGATCATAACCTCTAATGAGTTTGCCACTGCTCTTTTATGACAGATTTGCTGATACAGGAAATTTTGGTGCATCCATCTCTCTCCTGCTTGGCAGCCCTTGCTTGCTTTAGCCCTGTGTTTTCTTTTGTTTCTGTTTGTCCTTCTGTCCCTGGGCTAAGGAATATTTATTTATTCTGTTCAACATGGGGCTGTTTCTGAGGGAAGGATCAGACAGCCCATCTGCATACCACAGGTATCCCTGGCTGATGGCAGGGATGCCAGGGAAAAGGTGTACACCTCTTGTGTATCCTCCCTCCTCTTCCTCTGTCTCACAAAGGGATGGAAGCAGCCTCTTTGATCTTGAGCAAGGGCTTCAAATGTGAGGTACTGAGTATAGAAGGATTTGTTGCTGTGTCCTTCCTTAGCCAGTCAGGCTTGGTGTTCATGGTCTTGCCTTCTCTGTGTGCCCAGAGCACTGCAGTTAAACCACGCATGGTGTGTGCACATCCTGTGAAGGCTTTACTGCCAAGCTGCTTCACATGGTCCTGCCTGAGGCCTTCAGCACCTTGGGTGCAAATACATTACTTAGAGACAGAAATACATTACATTAGAGACAGTTTCTGTCTCTTGAGCATCTCATACCTTCAAAACCACCTGAAAACCATCTTTTCCTTCTCCCTTTCAGGTACACTGAATGTAAACTGGCGTGAAAGCTCAGCCCTTCCACTGTTTGTAGGATGTTGATAGAAAAAGCAGAAAAGTTTTAGCTTTCAGATTGGTATTTTCACTTTAGTTCTCTGTTCCTGCTCTCATCTGCCCTTTAGTTGTGTCGAAGGTTTGTTTGGAGTAGTTGTGGTTAATTACTGGAGAAGGAAAAATTCTGCTTTGGGAAACCTTGCAGCAGAAAGTCTCCTGCAACTTGGTTGTCAGATTATGTTATGTGACTTTATCTGCAAATACAGCTCAAGGAGTAGAAACTGAGTACTGCATGTTTTGACAAATACGTTAACCCAACCCCCCTTTGAGAGAGCTGATTTTGAATTTTCCTGAGCCCTTTTCCAAAACCAAGAACTTATGAGCTCAGTTCCTTTTTATTTTCTGGATATATAAGTTGTACTTCTTCCCATATACTGACTTCACAAATCATACCAAATCACACTGTCTGTCACCTGGAGTAATAAGGGGTGGAGAATTGTTACAACATTGTTAGAACATTG
The DNA here is from genome assembly GCA_013400585.1 of Chloropsis cyanopogon. Lineage (NCBI taxonomy): Eukaryota > Metazoa > Chordata > Aves > Passeriformes > Irenidae > Chloropsis > Chloropsis cyanopogon. The sequence goes on from WEZZ01005200.1 coordinate 42,139, forward strand.
TTACATTTCTAATGTACTCAAAGCGTGTGAGTTTTCTTCAGACTATTGATACAGGAGACCTCATGATGTTGGTAGAACCACAGGAAGCTATACCTCCAACTCCTCCAACACCTTTCCTTTATTTATTCATTTTTTTTATTCCTTGGGTTGCACAGCTGGTCTTCACTGATAGAAACCCTCTTCCCAATAGCACAAATAAAGCTATAAATCCCCAAATCCCCACATGAGAAATTGAGCCTGACATTTACACACTTAAAAATATTCACCCATTTAGAGTTATTTCAAGTTTTTTAATAGATGAAAGTAAGAATATGCTTTAGTATAACTCACAGTTCTCCACTTTCTAAGTCTACATAGGGACCCTGATGCAAGTTATCAATGAACAAGATTTTTAGCTCTCCTAAGCACACTAACATGACAACTGTGTTTGCTAAGAAAGCCCAAATGCTCTTTAAATAAAACTGAAAGGAAGCTGTGGCACCCCTGCTTAACAATAGCAAACAGAAAACAGTGAGAGAGCACTTGATGTTGGAAATCTAATTTTCGTCACCATGTATTTATCTGAGCTTAGTTCCCATTCTTGGCTGATAAGGAATAACTAATCATGATTTAAGCATTTCTTCAAACCTAGCAACCTGTTGAACAGCTTCTTAATGTGCCTATCAATCATTTGGAGATAAGGATAGTTTGCACTCATAATAGCTAGTTGTAAAAATAAACAGAAGTTACTATAACTAGTTCAATCAACAATGGGATCTTTGAGGTCAGAGTGGAAATAATCAAACAGTAAGTATGAATAGGCTGTAATTTTTCTGATTAACAAATGTTTTGCTTGTCATGTGATCTTGAGAGCTGCTCTTAGCTCTTTAGAGGACTAAAATACATTTCAGAATGTATGTATTTACATTAGGGGGTTAAACAAATGTATGCACATACCAGTTATTTTCTAAAGCTATCTGTTCATGTGAAGTTTTTTTTTTCTTTTTAATTTTAAAAAGTATCTTTGTCCTAAAGTTAAATTCTCAACTGGCCACTCTACAAAGCATCATGGATAAAATACGGAAATCTAGTAACACGCAGAAAGTACCATGGAATGCAAACTATAAATTACTGACATACAAAATAAACATATTACTCACATCTCTCCAACACAGCTGAAAATATAGCAGCCAACAGGAACATATTACATCTCAGCACCAGTTACTGATCAAAATAAGAGTGTCCATATATAGCTACTAGTTGTGTGAAAGGAGTCAAAGAGCTGTGTCTGTATCTGGATGTACATCCAAATCAATGACATTCACAACCTGGAGACCGACGGGACATTGATCATAGTTATATGAATCCAAAATAGGTGTTCTGGTCACCTTCTGGAGGCACCTATCTTTGTCAAGATTATTCAAAGATCACAAGCCCCTCTCTTTATTTTAAATTGCACCTGTGGTGCATACATAAAATATAAATGTAGGTGATGTGGATATAGCTTTCTTCTGTCCTCATGTTGCCTGTACAAAAATACAACCTTCCTGTCTACCCTGGGGTAATCATTGCAGTGAGTTCAGACAAAGGTAGATATCTCTGTAGCTCATAGACTGTACTGGTGCGTGCAGACAACCTGGAAACGTGTCCTCTGAAAAGATAGGAATCACAGAATCACACAGACAGGAAGAGACCTCAGGAGGCCTCTCATCCTACCTCCTGCCCAAGGCAGGCTATGACAAAAACTCAAACCAGGTTGTTAGAGCTTTAATCTGGTTATGTCTTGAAAACTTCCAAGGAGCTATTATCTTCACAGTGATTTTCTTTTTTTTTTTTTTTTTTTTTTTTTTTTTTTTTTTTTTTTTTCTTGTAGCCACCCTGAACCTCCCCCCTTTTCAGTTTAAGGTCACTACCTCTTGTTTTCCTGCCACATCACACTGTGAAGGACCTGGCTCCATCTCCTTGCTGGCCTCCCTGTAGGTTCGGGGGGCTGTTGTTTTTGGGTGCCTGAGCAGCTGCCTCTTCTCCAGGCTGAACAAGCCTCATTCCCTCACCCTCTCCTCACCATACAAGCGCTCCAAGTGGAATTAAATTACTGATGAAAATATCTGTATTGTCAAGAAACCACAGCATATCTTCTCTATCAGTTTGTTACTTCTAACCTTATTCATTCAGTCATGAAAGGAGTGACAGACAGCACTTGACAAGTCTCTGGGATCTTACACAGTAAATTCATGTCAGCCTTTTCTAGAATACGAAGTTTGGCCTTATTTTGAAAGGCAATGAGCACTCAAAACTTCTGTATGTCTAACACCTCCCAGCAGCCAGCCCTCTGTTAAATACAGCAAGGGTGTTGGCAATTTGGTTATTTTGGTATTCAAAACGAAAAACCAGTCAGGAGGGAAGAAACTACAAAGGAGCATTCTAAAGCAAAATTTGCTTAAAGACCACGGAAAGGATGGGATTCACTGATGTCTAGGAGGAAGAAGCAGGACTTCAAATACCATGGAGTTATTCTGAAAAAATCCCCACCTTTCTGGAACACCTGATGGTATGGAACTCACTTAATTTAGCATACGAGATCTGAATCGGCTTTGTTTAAGGAAAAAAGATGTTCTAAATGAGATGCTGTGACTGCTTATCCACCAGCTACTTTGATCTCTTCTGAGTCATCTCTTTTAATTTGAACACAACATATGAATACAGCAATACAGCCTCTTCAGGACTTGATTAAAGAAAACAGACTATAACAAAGAGATGAGCAAATCTCCAGCATTACAGACAGTTTAGCTGGGATGTGTCTTTTCAAAGAAAGATCCAGTTTTTATTTAGGGGTCTTGGATGGAGATTCCTTTTGACCCCTTTGTAGATTGTTCCACTGGTGTGTCTATTCTCTGAACACGGGGGTTAGTGCAAGTGTGTTCATTCAAAGGGTCCAAGCCAGATATTTAGATGAATTTTTGAAGTTATTGTGGGAGTCTGTGGATGTGTGTTTGGTTTAAGCCCAAGTCTATCAGCGTATACTTTAAACTCTTATTAAGTTCATAAACTTAATAAGACCTATAAGTAAATTGAGTGGGAAATAATGAATATTCTACTGAGGACACCTATATATATGAGCCATTGGCTTTAAATAATGAGACCTTTGGAAACCATGCTGAGCAAATTTATATGTCACTCAGAACCCCAGTAACAGAAGTCTAAAAAATGTCTTCCCTCAAGTAAATGGCATAATGAGAAATCCTGCATTATTCTGGCTTGATAAAAATTCATTTTTTATTTCTTTCTGAGGTTGCAGTAAGGGCTTATTTGTGGTGCCAGCAATGACTGCAGAACAACAGTTCTTATTTTAGTATAACAGACATCTGTGTCTGTTGCAAGCATCTGTGATGTTTGCAATCGTATCAATTGCAAGTTTAAAAGTTTAAAGCTTTCCCATAAATGCTGGTCATGAGGAAATGGATTAAAGAAATAAAATATAGAACTTGTCGAACTTGTATCTATTTTAAACTGGAAGGATTATACCCGAGAAGACCTTTTGTTTTAAAGTAGTCATCTCAACATCAGCTAGAACAGATCTGGTTACTTAAAGGGCCACTGACAACTCTGGAGAAACAAACCCCTGTGACTTAACACAAGATCCTTCGGTGCCTCTACTGTGTGCTGGGTATCTGCTGCTTTTGTTCATTCCTCACCCTCTCATCCCACCGCCTTCACAAGTCCATGATTCAATCAAAGAAGACATGGAATAAGAAGGAGGGAGAAATCTCCTTCCTATAATTTCCACCCTGGTCAGTGAGTTCCCCATTGGAGAGCAGAGTGTGGCTGCCTGGAGAGCGATGCTGTGCAGCCCAGATCTGAGCTGCTGGGGAGGCACATGGCTGGGGTATGGAGACCTTCTGCACCACCGGTTGAAAACATGACAGGACAATCTAAGAAATCAAACTACAGTTAAACTAACATTTCAAAAAATTCAAAACTAAATTTCAAAAAATTCAAAAAATTTTGAAGGTGAAAAAGTGGGTGGTTTTGAAATCATTGTCTGAGCAAAAGCCACAGAACTGAGAGAATATCAGTTAATGAATGAGATTATGCAGTCTGGCTGGTTATTTCCCCTTTCAAACATCTCCTCCAGCTAAGAGTGTCTATGGAAACTGAGGGCTTGAGCCAGGTGTGTGAGCTTAGGTGTTTGATGAACATTACATGTTTGGTGACATCAGATCTCTTGGGACAGACAAAGGCTGGCTGCTGGGACAGGGATAGGGCAGATGTTTTGGAGGCTATGTGAGATACTCTGGAAGTATCTTGTGTGAAGTGCAGACCAGAGTCTAAGCAATTGATCTGAGGCCTACATGACAGTCTGAAGGGGTGGGATTCAGCTCCACCTTGTAGACACCGAAGTTTAGGTCCAGGCACAACATTCCAGGCACAACATGGGAACCAAGTGCCTGAGAAACCATTAGGGTCAGTGGATAGCAGGGTCAGCAGGGTCAGACAACACAGTTTAGTAGGGTCCAGAGCTTTGTGGTAGGTCTTCCAAAATGATAGATAGGTCATTCTTGCTATGAGCTGAATAGCTTTCTGAACCCCAGCCAAAAGACTGTACACTCCAGTTTTTATAGATGAGTGGTTATACAGTTTTGAATGAACTGCCTGGGATGACACTCAAAATATGGAAAAAAAAATGTAAAAAGCCAAGACTAATCTACAATTATCTGTGCAGGGAACTGAGCAAATATGAGGCAATCCCTGTTTTTTAATGAGCTGAAACTGAACTATTAATTTAATGTTCTTGTGAAATGTAGATGGCACCTGAAGAAAGTATCTCCTTTTTTTTTTCCTCCTTTTTAACTAAAATCTAGTTACTCATAGTAAGGACCCATTCAGCATACAAGTCCTGCACAGCAGCTGGGAGTCCCACCTCCTTGTTTCCCTCCACAGGACTCACCATGGTGTGCATCCATTTCAAGTTCTCACTGCTGGACAGTAGCCCTGCTTTATTGGGGAGGGAAAGAAATGTCCAAGTCCCGGTCTTCTGCTTCCCTGCTGGTTGCCCAAGATCTCTGTGGAACAGAAAGACACATCTTTTTGCTGATCCCTTTCCTTACATAAAAGGAAATAGTTGGGTTTGCCAGGTAATGGATTGGTCTGACAGTTGAAATCAAATGGAAAAACAAAAAGCCTTTAACTTCTGTCTTCAGAATCTTGGGCCTTATTGATACTTTCGCCCTTGTTGAAAGTCAGTCTTCCTATGCAGGAGGGAATGCAGCTAATAGAATTTTTATTTTGGTAACAGAGTTTATCTTTATCCTTGGAAAAGAAAGAAAAAAGGAAAGCTTTCAAACCATTTTATCACTTAAGGTAGACTTCTGGGTTTTATGCTTTGCCAACTCAGTCAAGACAAAAAAGAACCAAATAGAGTCTTTTAGCTTATTCGTGCTTTGTGGTCTTATCGGTGAATGCTTGGGTTGCGTCCCTGGCATCTGGATTTCCAAAGTTCTTCCTGTTCAAGTTTTGCCACAGGGTCAGTTTTGCTTGGGTGCCTTCTATCCAATGCCTTCTGGCAGTTATGACAGAGGTGTTGTCAAGATTAGCTGTCAAAATATGATTCCTAGTCAAAACCAAAAGAAACAACTGATCAGTGAATTTATCAAAAGAAAAAATGCCATTTATTTAAATGATACAAATAAACAGTGTATCTGCAGGGCATGTTGAAAGCCAAGTGTTCCTATGATTTCAAATAGTGGAAAACTGATGTCTAGTTTTTTACATCTCTGTGCGTGATGAAGATGTGTCGGAACCGTTTTCAGAAATAAGCACAAGAAACACAACACCTTAACCAATTTTATGCTTTATTTTCACTTTAGGGACTAGGAGTTTATAGTCTTATACAGCATTGTGTTACTATGGTGACAGGCTCCTTAAAATATTTATAAAATAGGAAATTGATCATCTGATTACAATAAGGAGAAAACAGTTTGTCTTTTACAAACCATGAAACACAGACTAACATTTTCCTACTATCTTAGGACTTTTTCTAGGTTTCGCGGTTGCACACAGAGGTAGAAAAAGGTCTTGTGCTGTTATGTAGATACTAAACAAATTCAGTGTAAAAAAGATTATGTGTAAAACTTTATATGTAGATTTGACAGGAATAACAGCACTTTGGAAGCCAGGGCATGGATGCTATTCTCAATTTTTTCTGTTGCTTTGTTGTCTACAGCTGCAGGTTCTCTATTAATAAACACTGTGTTTTGACAAAGTGTCTCAGCAGAAATAATGACTTGGGATCTGCGTATGAATCCACACATCTTTCTTTTGATAAGATCAACTTTGGAAACAATTTGCTCTCAGGCTTTAACTGCAGATATACCAAAAATCTAACAGCAGCCCACACAGTTCAGTGAAATGAACTGCATAAGAACCAACCTGATTACTTGGTTGGTCTTCCTTCCCCTGGTCTTATTTAGATAAAAAGAGATGTGGAAAATGTGCAAAATGTATGAAACAAGACCAAAAGTTAGAGTAAAAAATCTGCCTTTATGCTAAATATCCCTACTTCAAAATTTAAATTAATACTTCCAAAATACATTTCTGAATATATTTCTTATTTAAAGCAAAGAAAAAAACCCTGTACAGATAGGCTTCAAAACTCCCTAATTATTCCTGAGTCTTGTTATAGTCTGTCAGATAATTGTTTGATCTTCCACTCTTTTAAGTGAACGTCGAAACTCTTACTGAGTTTAATGGTTTAGAACTCAGACTGAAGCAGGGAATTTTAAAAATACAGACTCTTGGCACCAGGTACCATAACATTTTTGAAGGTGTATAATGTTAAAAAGGTTTTTTAGCGAGCAGCAAAATTAATTTCTTTGAAGTTTTACAGCCTATTGGGCATATGAAAGTACAACAAGCATGCAGGATGTTTGCCCATTGAGGACTCTTGGAAAGTTTTAAATTATGAAAATTTCAAGTGCTGTAAATGATGGTTGAAACCCTTGTTTGCTTTCATGGTTCTAAATATCCAGATTTTTCACAAAAAACTAGTGCACAGTTCCCTCCTGAGTACAGAGCTGCATCTGTGTTATGGTGACAGCTCCATTCTTTATCCCCTCTATGAGTTCAGGCTTCAGTTCTTTGTTGTTTTGAGAAGCTATTTTTCTAAGTGCAACTGTCTGAGTGGATTTTGAAACATAAGCAGAAGTAGTCAAGAACTGCCTTTGCATTGGTATCTTGCCATAGCAATGGATGATCTTTTCCTTACCAGACATGAAATCAAATTTACAGACAGAATCTGCAAGGGGCTTGGTGTCCTTGTGGTTGCCTCCTTGGTAGCCCATGACAGCCTGCAAAAGGACGTGCTTCTTGTACTTCATGGGTCTGTCTGCTTTAGCTACTGGCAGTGTGGATGCAGGGTACCTGCAAAAGGGGGAAGCATGTCTTCCCTGTGTCCTGCAGCAGGGTTATGCCAGCAGCCTCCAGACAGTCTGCAGGGGCTGGGGCTGTGCAGAAATATACTTTGCGTTGCATTGCCTACTGGGTACAGGTGCTCATAGAACCAAGGTGGTTCAAATCAAACAAAGATGCTCCTCCTTTTTCTTGCACCTCACCAGCTGGTAATATGAATGCCCACAATGTGGTAACTCACTTGAGAAATACGGCATGTGGCTGGTCTACCTGTCTGCCAGTGTTTAGTTTATCTCTTTAACTCTATGGGGCAAAGATCTTATCTCCCTCTATGAAGAAAATACTGTGGGGTTCTCAGTTGAGCAACTTCAGTTCTCATTTAGTTATCTCACAAATTACACATTTTACTGGACTGAGACGTTGACACTTGCCATGAGGAGATCCCAAGTCAAAAACATGGGCAGATCCAGCACCATATTCACCAAAACCCCAAAGGATAAATAATGCATAAAATGGATTACAGAATCATGTAGTGTATCTGAATTTATTCCTGGACTAGAGTCTTAGGTGCTATTACAGTCATGATACTGTAGTGACTTGTATGTTGACTGAAACACTGTGCAAATTATTAAAGAAAGTTTATATTGCAATGAGCAAATTAGACTTGCTTAGTTGCCAGGAAAACAGTTTTAATGGAAGGTGTGTCCTTAGAAAAAGGAATTTGAACTGGAATCCTTGAATGTGAAACAGCAGCTCATCAAACTGCCAGCAGGAATGAGGGCCATAGTCAAGCCTTCGTGGTAAGACTGTGCTGGCTTGTGCTGGCAATTGTGTCTGGGAATCTAAGCTTTGTACTGCTGAAATCACTAAGATAACTGACCTTAGTTTTTGATTTGTTTAGATGGGATTTTTTCCTGAAAAAAAAATAAGAAGGCAATTAAAATCTCTTTGCTAATATTCTGTATGCCAAACTTCAACCTGGGACTGATTTGCCTGGTCAGAGGGAAGCCGCAGTGTGTGGCCCCAGTAATAGAAATATCAAACTGCCTGACAGACCCTTCCATGGGGAGGGCGGAGAGATGCACCGTAGGTGCCCAATTGCCATAGCTGCCGCAGAATCGGAGGGTGTGCATTGTTTGGAATAGGAGGATAGCTAGTGTGTCTACGTGGCACAAAGCACTGCCTTGCAAAGCTGCCTCTAATTGAGTCGGAAATAGTCTGTCTTCATGCAGGTTTCTCCTCAGGCTAGTGAACTCTGCCTCTTGGCAGGGCTAGTTAGCCCATATGAAGTGCTATGCTAATACAGCTAAATTGTGTTCGTTACCCACATTATGAGATTTCAGGTCAGGTTGGCTATCTCTGCATTCAACTGCAGCTTGCCAGTGCCAAGCACATCAAAATCCCTGTAAATGTGAGTCTCTGAGCTTGACTCTGCCCATCCTTCTCAGAGCAAGTTCTTATTGCAGGCACTGGGAACTTAGCCCAAGGAGCCCATGATTGGGCCTTTAAACATTCAAGACCAACATTTTGAATAATTGACTCTCTAGTTTGCCTCAGGATATTATGATACTTTTCAAAGGCTGGTTCCAATATAGCAATAAGCCACAACAACGTGTGTGTTAGTATGAAATCGGTGCATGCCTCCAGTGCGTTGGCATGGAGCCCTTACCACCCAAGAAGTATTCCCGAAGTGATCCAAAGCCTACTGAAATCTGTGGAAAACTTTCTATTGACTTCAGTTAACTTAGATTTCCATTGACTTCAGTAGACTTTGGAAAAGTCCCAGAGATTCTCATGCCTCATAAGAGGACTGTTTACATGAAATAATCATTAGCTAAGATATACAAACAACTCTTGGAACAAGGACCAGCACCTAAGACTCTTCTCCTTTATGATGGATGCAGAGTCATATCCTTTCTTGCTTTTTTTCTCTCTGGGTCTCGGTGTTTGTTTTTGCTGCAGTCTGGCAACTTCAAGACAGTGGTGGCTGGAGCACTCCCTGGGGACCTGGAAGCTGAACCTCTCCAGATGGGAAACTACCATGGGCTCCATATCTCCCATGTTCTTCAGGAACGCCCTAACTGCTAAGTTGTTGTATACAAAGCAGTTGTTGTCAGCTCTTCCATTGTCTAGGTTTTACAAAATGTGGTATGAGACACTCTTTTGTCTATCTAGGTCTTTAAAGTTAGTGCCTTTGGCAGTCACATCTGGGTACATACTTAGTTTTTCTTATCCTTCTGTTGAAGACATATACAGATGGAAACCTCCAAATAAAAGCTCCCAGACTGAGGGTTATCAGGAGGACTTATTCAGGTATTACTCTGGCACCAACATTTCTTTTTATTGTGGAATGGGAGCTTCTTGATGAGTAAACTTTGATAATTGGTTCTGCAAAGGTTGTAGAGGTGATGATAAGATCTGAGGTTATAGGAATGTGCTACACTCTTTGGTGATCATACAAGTAAGTGGTATTTCCACAGCCAGATTAGTTTAAATATCCCAGTAGGGAAGGAATTTAAATGCTCACAATTCTTTAATCAGCATCCTCATGGAATAATAAATTAGTACATTTATTTCTGAGATAAAGATGAGCAATTTTTTCAAATCATTTAATCTACAGGCATATTGATTAATGTATTAATGGAAAGGCAATAATCTAATAAGGCATTTAGGTAATGTGCTGTTAACAACGAATGTGCTGTTAATAATAGTTAATGTATGCTGTTTAGTTAAATGTACAGTCATTAATCAGATCAAGCTCTGACAGTGCTAAGTATTGCTCTATCAGAGTATTGTCGGCTTGGACAGTGCTGTTAATTATAGGCCAGATGTTGATAATCTTGCTCAGCTCAAGAGTTGCTAGTCCCATCAGTAGCCTCAGGGGATATTTCTACATTCACTCTGAGATGCTCCCTGAGGCTGCTCCCAAGACCACATGTACTGAGTCTTACTCTCCACCAGTAAATTAAATGGTGCCAGGGCACTGGAACTTAAGTCGTCAGAGCAGTTGCTGACATGATTTTGGCCTGGGCTACCAAGAACTTCCCGAAACAATTCCCTGGCATGACTGGGGACTCAGCAGAGGCCAGAGACTGTTCCCTGGTGGTCACACGAGTCTGGCCACCCTGGTTTGGGAAGTAAGAGAATTTAATACTAATGACATGGTACATTGTGAGTTGGCCAATTTCAATGCTGGAGAATGGTCCCATGCAAGTGTCATTCATTACTGTAAGTACAGCTGGGCTGCACAAAGAGCAATATCTGCAAGCACAGTCCCAACTGTGGCTGAAATCAAGCTTTGCAGAGTCCCAGAGACTCATGCTCAGTTCACAATCCTGTGGTGCACCCCACAGGCCCCCATCCCAAAGACAGCTCTGCCAGGCACACCAGTACAAACAGGAACAGGGGCATCAAGGGCAACCCTCTTCCCCAGACACATGGGCATCCCTGTGGATTCTGGTAGGTGCTTCTGGAGTGCTACAGCTACTGCTAGTTGCATGCAAGGGCTTTTCTTTTTTGTTTGTTGCAAACAATGCATTATAGAGGTTCAGGTACTTGAAACAACACCCACGGAGGCCCTTCAAGAAAGGACACAGGTGCATCTGTGGAACCCTCTTGTAGTTTACACGGATATTGACTGCTAGTCCAGTCTGGTGTGTTCAGTGTGCTCACTCATCTGTGAAAAGTCAGTTGTGATCATAGTGTTCTGCAAAACGGAGCCTGAGGTAACCAAACCAAATATTGTCTCTTACTTCAAGCAGTATATACATATATACAGAGATATTGCTGACTTGTAGCAATTGTTGATAGAGCAAGTTCTGATGCTGCACTTAAATTGCGCTGAGTCATTAATCAGTGGCCCTACTTTATTGTTTTTGACATCACTTTCTATGGGTTGAAAAAGTTTACCTTTATAAGAAGCAGAAAGTTGACAGATATAGTAGATAATTCTGTTATGCCTGTTTAGAAATGATTAATGCTAAACTTTTGAACAGGTCTGCCTTGAAAAGGAAATGTCACCTGTTCAAATGCAGCTTTGTATGTTCTCTGTGGTAATGTATTCAGTGCTTATCAACATGCTGATCTGCTGCTAGTTTCAGGGAGTAAATGTGAGTTTCAGCAAGTGAAGCCTGATCCTGCAGGTGCATGTTTAGGCAAAACTACCATTAGTTTTAATGAGAGTTTGTCTTATTCAAAAGTGCCTGATGAAGCCAGCAAGTGGGTAATGAAATATGTGAGCACAAGGGTGGGTTTTTGTTGCTCAAAATACATTGACGTGCCTTTGAGACTTCCATTCTAAAGTGTTTGGAGTTTGCTTGGATTTTTCATGCAAAACCAGTCATTGGAACATTTTTACGTTTTATTAAATTCTCATTTTATCTCACTCCCTTCCGGCTGCTTAATAAAGAGTTTCCAGCTGTTTGTAGTTCCACTTGGTAGATAAAGTAGACCCTTATTTTGCAAAGCACTCAGGAACATTTGTAACTTAAAGTGTGTGAATGGCACACACCTCTGAAGGCAATTAACTATCAGTGGGCTCGAAAATAGTGACTAAAAATATAGATAGAGGGCATGGGGTTTTTAAGGGTGCTTAAACATGTTCATCACTTGCCCTGTAGTGATTTCTTTAGTACTCCATGTAGTGACTGGAGAATAACAACTGCAGACCCCACTTGTACAATAATGTATTTCAAAAAATTGGAGTTTCTGTGCTATGGAGAATTAGGAAAAACAGGTTAAATTGAACAGGAATTCAAGAAATAAGGAGTGAGCAAATGGTTGCAATACATGAATGTAATTTCCTCTCTGGAGTTATATTAACCATCTACAGGTTTATTACCGCACCACCTCTCAGATGTACTAGGCTCCCACTCTTTCTGGTACTAAGCAAAATAAGAACTCTTATGATCTATCATATTGTTTGAAGAACTCCAACTGTTTCTTCTCTTCTTGATTTGCCTATGAGCTGTTCACGTTTTCCATGAATTTGTCCATTGTTTGGATTTGTATGATATTTATTTTCTGGGAAAAGCCTATTAATTAACTAACCAAGGAACCAAAGATTGGGGCCAAAGGGACAGATTTTCAAGCACTCACTAGGGAGAGTTCTGTTTATACATATTTCATGGGAGGGGTTATAATTTCAAAAATAATTGTGGTGGTTTGGAATTTGTAAATGCTTTGGGTGGATATTGTTACATACTAAGTTTTTGAAGTAACTAACATTCAAAAGACATTCTTAGTCATTTAACTATTCAGTATTTGAGCTTCTCCTTAGAAAGTAGCTTGACAAATACCAACACCATGGAAACTGTAATATTTATGTACCGATCGAATACAAATAGAACATTTCCCCAACCACTTATCTTTGTACAGGATAGACAGTTCCTCATTCCAGATCGGTCCCTCTGTCTGTCTGTCTATCTATCCATGTTAAACTTATATCCAATTCTTAATGCATATTACCAGAATTGTCTCAATAAAATTTCTGTTGTACACATTCTGTCATTGATCTGTTTGTATATCAATAATGCATTGATAGTCCATTTGATGTTTCAGGTTTGTCACACTGAAACTGCAATTCAGTATGTCTCCTTTTCTCTGCTGTAAAGCTGCCTGCAGACCTTACAGGGCCAGAGGATGAAAGAGCCACTGGAGTTTAGTATCTCCCATGCCACTGTGCTGAGAAAATTCAGCAGGAAATGGAAGGCTTGTGGGAAAACTTTTTTTCCTGGTTATTTTCTTCCTTGTCATGTGCCCTACTACAGTAATGGAGAAAGACGCCGTTCTTTTCAGCCTCAAGAAGAATGCATTCTCCACCTGGTTTTTGTATCATCCTTGTCCTTCATGTGATACAACAGCTCCATTGCCACTGTTGGAGACTTGCCACTGCTCTCCTGCAAAAGCCCACAGGACTCCCAGGGTATGCAAGTAACAGTCTGATTCACCTCCTGTCCCCACGTAACGCTGAGTGGAGCTGCATGCCCTGTCTGAAGAATAGAAATCGTTATGTAATCACAAATCACTAACTGGCCATGCACCATACACAAGTATAAGTTATTGTCAAATTTAAATTATTTACCAGGTTAAAATGTACTGCCTTTCACTGCACACAGAAATAAAAGAGTATTTTCAAAGATTCCCCAAAAAAATCCTTTTAATGCATGAATTGCCAGGTCCTGAAATGTCATTCCTGATGCTGATTAAAGTTAAAACTACAAAACAGTGGTTGTTTGATGACAACCTCTATAACGATGCCCAAGTTTTTTGTTTCCTTGCTTGTTCTGTGTACCAATATGGACCTAGTGTAAACAGAAACATGAGCTTTCATTGTCTTGTATTCAAGCTACTGCAATAAAAACTGCTAATGGAAGAGGAGGAAAGAAGAGAGAAAAGATCAAATGCCCTAACAGATATTTACACAACATAAGAATTTTGTGGCCATGAGATACTATTCTGAGGTTACATAGAGGGAGCGAAGAAAGAAACTGCACTTTCAGAAAACTTTGTGACAAGAATAGGTGGGAAAATAATTATGTTGCATGACTAACCTTTTCTTTGTACAGACACACTATAGGGCAGATGCCAAAGCAAACAGTTTATAAGTGAAGCGTAATTTTTACTTATTTGCTGTCTGATCAGAAGTATTTATAAATGCCTGTAGTATGAGTGTGTTTAGTGTACTTTTTCTTTTTTTAACATGCAAAGTTTGTTAAATCACTGATAGAAAAATTCAGGCATTTATTTAAAAAAATGTTTTACTTCAGAATTTTGTTTAGAATGCAAGGATAACTTCATGTTTCAGCATAAAATATTACAGTAATTTTCCCTTTTCGTTCTTGGAGTGGATAACTAACCTACTGAAGGGTGGATGAACAGCAGATAAATATTTGGTGAGAATTTTCTGACACTGTATTTCATGATGTTGTGAGCAAAGCAACGAAAAACAGCCTAGAGGAAATAATTGGGCAGAAGGACAGCCTGAAACACCTTTCTCAAAGAGTAAGCATTCACTGCAAATTTGTGAAGTCCTTGAGTAGGGTCCTTGCAGACTTCCATCTTCATCCCAGCCTTAATCTGGTTTTTCATGAAGGGTCTAGATAGCAGGCTAGAGAGCACAAACACACACTCACACACTCACAGTCAATTTGCAGATAGCACAGATAGGATGGTACTCCAAGCACTTAGGAGATCTTCACAGATCGAAAGGGCAAAGTAGGGGAATGGCCTGAAATTCACAGAGAAAAACTAAGCAAGGGGAAATGCAAGGAGAACTGTAGATTAGAAGGAAAAATCAAACACATAAATGAAATAGAGAATAATGATGGTTACAGCAGCACAACAGGAAAGGATTACTATGAAGCACAAGCCAAATCAGCAGTCTGAGGCTGTTGTGAACAAGAAAAATTCATCATGATGTGATCAAGAACATCATCTGTAAGAGACAGGAACTGATTGCTTAGCTCTGTTTGGCATTGATAAAACCTCATCTGGAAGACTCTGCCTGCTTTTGGGTACTGCACTTGAACAAGGATAGAGGCAAACTCCAGGAGGGGGTAACAAGCAGAGGAAGAGGTTTAGAAAACAGGACATACAAAAGAAGAGCGATAGAAAGAGAATTACTTGGTCTAAAAGGACTGAAGAGGGGATGCAAAAGTCTGCTACAGTAAGG
This sequence comes from Chloropsis cyanopogon, assembly GCA_013400585.1. NCBI lineage: Eukaryota > Metazoa > Chordata > Aves > Passeriformes > Irenidae > Chloropsis > Chloropsis cyanopogon. The sequence goes on from WEZZ01005200.1 coordinate 57,197, forward strand.
AGATTACCACAAAAAGATGGATTCACTTGAGGGAATTGAAAAATCTCCTTTTTCAGATGAGCTAGAAAAATGTCTGTAGGGGTGATTTGGGAACACAGCAACCTCTTAGGCTCACTTCCAGCCTTATTTCTTTGATTCATTGAGCTACCATATAAAACTGTTTCTGAAATCAAACATCTATTTTAAAATTAATTATTAGGAGACTTCTTGGATTAGTATATTTTTAGCATGATGTGCCACTCCTTTTTGTCTGCAGAAAGAAAATCTTGTAATTCTGATGTCAGTGTTCTCTTATAACTTCATGATTTTCATGTATATTCAAGAAGATTCATACTGAAGCTCTAAATTTTATAAATCAGAATTATGTTTCAAAGAGTTTTGCTGTAGTGCTGTGGAAATTTGTTAGATGGCAAATAAACCTTTAATTTGTTTATTCCCAAATAGTTAATCCCAAAGGGTAAAGTTTTAATCTCTCTCTCAGAACAATCGTAACATTTGTATTTAATGTACATACTGACATTTAGTTGTAAAATACATGTTTCCACTTGCTTTTTATTTGTCTAGATTCTTGTTTCCGAGCCCTATCTCAGTATTTTTCACTGGTACTAGGGATGTTCATTTGCATCACATTTGTTTCATTTGCATCACTTTGCATTGTTTTTTGTTTCAGAGCGCTTGTCCTTTAGAAATATACCTACCAACAAATAGTGACCTCTGCATGTTGCCCTCAGTATATTCAACAAGAAAAGTTTGTGAGAATAATCGGCTTTTTTGTTATCTTGGTAAAATTTTGTTACCATGAATGTCTTGAATTGATTGAGAAGAAAATGTGCTGCACAGATTTCAAGTTGAATTTAGCATTCTGCTTAAAAGAAAGCCAAAATATTTCATTTATTTTTGGATCAGAGAAAATGGAGAGGCAGTTTTCCTTTAGAAGAAAAGTTGTGAATGTGACAGCAATTTAAAAAATATTTTGTCTTAAATCCACATTTCTTTCAGCAAAAGTACTTGTGTCCTGTCAGTAGCATTCATTACGAGATCCATTTGTAAGCAAAGAGACACACACAAACTAATGGCTGACAGAGTTCAAGGTTGTGCTCACTGTAAACAATAAAGCAGGCTGTGCTGTGTGGACAGTGAGGTGACAGACCATCAGCTTTTAGGCACCTTAAGAATCAGACAATGCTGCAGCTGGTGCAAGGGATGCATCATCTGTTACGGATTCATGGACAGCACAGATTCTGTAGTCACAGGATGGGAATTTTTTTTAACCTAGGATTTATTTGGGGGTTTAATGCTTCCTTTGTGGGCTGCACATTAATGCACACAAAAGGCTTCTCCTGTGATAACTACAATACAATTAGTGTTCACCTTCTGTGCAGTAGTGAGATGTCTGTGTCCTCCTTCCTCCCACAGGGGTGGCTGCAGGTTGTCTGGAACAGAGCTCCAGCCCCAACCCAGCCCATAGGCCATGGATGCCCAGCCCAACTGAAAGGGGAAATGTTTTCCTGTAGGGATGTGGCAGTGGAGAAAGTGTTGCAGCCCTGGGGCAGCATCGAGGCAGGCGCCTGGCAGGAAAGCTGTCTGAGGCATGAAGTCACTGATGTCCCCCCATGGCTCTCTGAGCCACTGATGGATTCGGTGTGTCTGCTGCCTCGTGCCATCAGCAGGCCCGCATAGGATGCCCAGCAAGACTACCAGGTATTCCATGGAAATTTTCTCTCCAGCAACCCAAAGCTGACTCTTTCTTGGTAAGAGTTCACGGACAGTTCCACACAGCTGCAGGGATCTCAGGAGACCTGCTTGCTATTCCAGCCCGTTCACCTGGGAAGGTGTGTGTGCACCAAGGGTGCACCTTCTGTGGTTATTTTCCCTTTGAGGCAAGGGTGAGGGAGGTGAAATTGTTTGCCTGGTATATATTTCTTTGTGGTAATGGGCAAACACCTTTTTCTTGCTTTTGGCTTTCCTTGATTGAATCTGCAAAGCTACACATCTTTGCTATGTATTTACCCAGCCTGTAGGGCACCATATTCTAGTTTCCTTCTTCAGGTTTCCTTGAAGCCAATGAAGCAGGACTGGCTTTTGGAAGTGCAGAGGCTGGGATACAGCCTGGGATATTTCTGTTAATGATTTGAAGTCAAGCCTTGCCACACCACAGAGTTGAGTGAAGGGAAATAAATTATTCTTACTTGATTATTTGTGCTTGAAAATTAGCAGAGAAGAGATTCTCCACTACTTTCAAATCAGACTAATACTTTCCTGAAGCAAGGCAGAAGACTATGATCAGATCTGAACAAAATACAGAGATATGTAAATCTGTGCTTGCAGCTGTCTACACAGCTTCAAGCACAGAGTAGAGAAATGTACCCTAGTATAGAATATAGAAATTCTTTACTATAAGGATGGTGAAGCACTGGAACAGGTTGCACAGACAGGTTGTGGACGCCCATTCCTGGAGGTGCTCAAGTCCAGGCTGGGGGGTTGAAACTAGGTGATCTTTAAGGTCTCTTCCAACACAAACCACACTAAAATTCTCCTGGAATACCTCGCTGGTGTAAAAGTGGTCTACCTCCAGGCCTATGGCCAGTATAGACAGGCCTCCTGTTGGAGTGTCCCTATTTTTGAAAACCTGGAAATCCCATGTGTAGTGACAGCACTGTCCCAGAAGAAATGCAGAACACAGACCAAGCCCTGGTTGCCCAGGTAACTCCAGTGTTGCATTGTGTTGAGGAAAGAGACATGTTGAGGAAAAGATCAGCTCTGAAAAAATGAGAATGAACTTAACATGAGGAATGGGAAGGTTGAGCAAAATATTAAAACAAGGACCAAAAACTCTCACGTATGCATTCAGAACCAAGCATAAACAATTTCTGGGGCAAAGCACTGACAAAACATGAACAGTCAGACATCCTGCATAATTGAGAGGCAAGCATACCTTCTTGCTCCTTGGTTGATGTATATAACATATTCTTCCCACTATTGCAACTTGCTCTGTCTCATTTGTGTACTTCATCCTCCTTTCCCTGATTCTTCTGGCAGAGCCATGTTTTCCATGCTTCCTGTGTCTCATGGGCACAGCATTATGATTATTTCTGTGGCACCAATTGCTTCAGCTGCTACAACCTCTACATTGCTGGAGTCCTTCTGTCATTTTCTGCCGAAGCATTTTAATTACTGCCATCAAGAAGACAGTCAGATGAACTCTTGAAACTGGTGATCTTTGAACTGTGATACCTCATGTCTCTGAGATAGCACTGGAAGGTGAAGGTAAATTTAGGAAAGTGAATCTGTCTTTTATTTCCTAATTTGTATGCCAGCTGCATCTACCTTGTTTATCATAACCTTTTAGTATGCAACTAAGAATTATGATGGTGAGTCTGCGCCAATTCTCTATGCTCCACTGGTGTTTCACTTAGTGCTGGTTAGACACATGGTGGTGATTCCTCTTTGTTGTCAACTGCTAAACTGTAGCAAGCCTCTGGTAAAGAAAAGCATAAATATCTACCAATAACAGTATTTGCCACTGTAATTTGGAAGGGGAATGAGTTTGGTTCATGCAGGCTTTCCCCCAGACAGGTAAGTGAGTATGTCCACCTTGGATAGACAGCTAGTATCAACTTCATTCCCAGAATCAATGTTCTGTGAAGTAGATCCACAACATTATAACTCTACTGTAGTGAATTGCACCACTTTATGACTTCATTATAATGAACTGAATGAAGTCAAGCCCTTGTTGTTCCTTTTTTTTGAGAGGGCCTCTGTGGTAGTGACTATGGATGCTAGTAGTATAGTTACTACTTACTGAGAAATTGTTTTTGGTCCAATGTAGTTGCTGTATCCATGTGCCACAGTCCAAACATCCACAAGTGGCTTCAATGGTGAGCAATCCAGTGTTTCCAGAAAAATGAAAAGGAACACAAACTGCCTGTTTGACTGTAGTTAAGACATCATCCCTTTAGTAACAACCATTTTGATCATGAAGCAATGATCCCATTTATTAAAGTTATTACACTACAGACGACGAAGTCTAATTCTTATGAATAATTTCACATACCTACACAGTTCTGGTTGTTGTTATCTGTTAAAGCACCTTCTGTTGTTGCCAGAGATGCTTTGTTTTAGATTCTCTTGCAAGACCTCTTCTACCCTCGACCTCTCTTCTTCCCCTTTTTCCTTTTTATTTTGTTCTTTTAAGAAAGTCTCACATTTGGAACCTGCTGTGTTGATTGCCTTATTTGAGTAACCCAGGCATTACTTATCAAAATATATGTAACAGTAAAAAAAGATGCCAAAATTCTTGTCCATCTACATCTAAGCCTTAGTCCTTGTGTGTTTTCCACACAAGTTTTTTTCCACAAGCCATAGTCCTGTTGACCTTCTCTTCTACTAGAAGACATAGATACCTGGAAACTGCTGCTTGTTTCCAACCCTTTCTACTTCAGGCTGCCTTTTAAAAAGTTTTAAGTTTCTTTGATCCTTGGAAACATTCACCTGTAACCTACCTGGAGCCAGGTGGTAGACATTTCACTGTTAAAAGTCCCTGTTCTGAAAGACTCCTAGGTTTTGTCTCTGAAAAATATTGATCTTTGTCATGATTCTCTTTAGTATTAGTTTTTCTTTACAGTCTTCTTTAATTCTGTACAATTGAAGAAAATATTCAAACAGATAAAATGAAGTACAAATGATAGTCATGAAAATTATAGAGATATCGCATTCTTTACAACAATCAAATGAATATGAAGTGTTTCACACATGGTAACCTCGCAAGCTGGATATTACACAAGTAAAAATAAATGCACACACCCATAAAACTAGTAAAACTGGCTGTTGCAGCTACACATAGTTCCTTGTGTTCATTAAAATTCTATCTTTATTGAGTTTATCTAGATTGGCATGCAGATCAAAGTGGAAATGTAATAAATAAAAGAATATACATAATGGAATCCATGGAAAGAAGCTATTCAGAAGATAATTCCAGTAGGTGAATCGCAATGAAGTTTTAAAAACAACAGTGCAGAAGCATTTGAAACACAACACGTCATGCAGTGTTGAAGGGCCGGATCCTGAGGCCATTACTCACATGCGTAGACACATTGACTTCAAAAGAATTACTCACTATGAGTACAGATAGTTGGAATACGACTAAACAACAGAGCATTGGCTCCTTTGGCACAGCTGTGCAGCTGAACAACATGTCTGTGTAAGCAGGATCCTGCCAGTGATACCCAGCTCAGTCCATAATGGCAGCTCCAAACCCCTCTGGAATGTGCTAAGCACCTGCGTAAGCCAGAGGATCCTTGACCAAATGGAAAGTGGGAACACAAATACTCATAAGCATGAAATGACTACGTTTTCCTCCAGTTGCGCTCACCTGTGCTGCTTATGAAAATAATTTTCTTCCTTCCCTAGCTCTGGCTGGCCTTGCACAGCCCATACATGGAAAAGTGAGCTGGATCAGCCTTGTCTCATCCATTATTAAGCAAATAATTATAGTTTACTGGACTGGGCCCCAGATTTCCTAGGCTGAATTTTTATAGCTGTTTAAACATATGGAGAAAGAGCAGTTTGACTTTCAGAGGTGAAGGATGAATTTTTAGGGCAAGCAACAAAGAACAAAAATTTTTTTACACCTTAAACTGCTAACCTGAGTATTTTGAGACAGTCACAGGACATGAACACAATGTTAATTTGCTGAAATTTTTATTGGCACAATTACACAAGTGAGATAAAGGAGGATTTACAAGGTTAGTCACAAAAGGTGAACAAGACAGAAACTAGATGACAGATTGTAGACAACAGAAACTAGAAGACAAAGTCTGCACATCATGGGCTATTGAGCAGAGTTCAATCCAGAGTATGAGAGAACATGTAAAAAAAAACAGACAAAGGAGGAGCCTAAGAGAAAGCTTTCTTCAATAAATAGGGAAACCTAACTGGCAGCAATGGCTGCTATTCACATCCCCTGTTTCAGCATCTAGAAGTAACAAAAAGACCTGGGTATGCCAGATTTTGCTTTTCTGGAATGTAAAATTGAGAGAAATCTCCCCTGCTTTGGTCTTTCACCCCTTTTATGTTTAAGCATTCTCATTACGTACGTCGTATAACCAAGAACTAGCCAGGCTGTCGTGCCATAAGGATGAGTTTCAACAGAGAAAAACATTTGTCTGTGGTTACAGACTGGCTCTCTGGGAAAAAAACCAAAACAAAAACTGGTTGCGGCAGTACGTACTGGAACTTCTAAAAGCAAAGCATGAGGCTAAGTTTACCTGTCTGCCTACCACTGCCTAGAGTGTTTTCCCAGGTCTCAGCTAGTTTATAACACATGGTTACCTGCAGTCATGTGAAAGTGTTTTCAACCAGCCTGCTGTCTTATTGGCAGCCACTGTTAATTAATGTAAAAAACATTGCATGTTATTTTGAAGTAGTAGGAGGCAGTGTCCCCTTCCTCAAAACATTAATAGATCTTTTGAGCCAAATCCATCCTACCTCTTTGACCCAATTTTATGTTTATGTGACTTAATCGATCCCAGCAATATTACATCCATGTGTCATTTTGGAAAAAAAACATTGTAGTGAATCAGTACCCTTTGCTCCTTTCCACATTTTTCCACTGCCACCATGAGAGATTCAAGGAAATTTTCCACATCTGGGACCTTTCTGAGTGAGGAGTAGAAGATATTGGCATTCACAAAACCCTCACAAGCATCTCAAGAGATTATGATGTCAACAATACTGAAAAAAATGCCACCCAGGCTTTTTTTTTTTTTTTTTGCTTGTTCTTGTTTATATTTTGTGAACAAAACTAAATCAGACTCCAATAGATGAGTGGAGCCTTCTCTTTAAAGGAAAGAGTGTACCCAGCTCATAGAAACTCCTAACTAACTGACACGGAAGTTAGCTGCATTATGTGGGCTTCAGGCCATCCTCAGCACAATCAGTCCTCTTCAAGCTGAAACTTGCTGTGTTTAGGCAGGTTGGGATTTCTGAACAGGTTGTTCAGCCCTATTTTCTATGCTTAGTTGCCCAAGGATTTGTTTTCTTCCAAGAGCAACAACAAAGTATTTAGCTTACAAAAGTTTTGAAAGAGTCTATAATTTTGAGAGGATTTTCTAGCCTTAAAATGTGCAGTTCCACTAGGGAAGTCACCAGGTTTTCAAGATGGAATGGCTCAGCAAATTACAAAGGCCAGAGGGCTGATACCTCTGGCTTTTCTACTAATATTGTGACCTTTCAAGCATGCTGTGACATAACAGCACTTTCTCAGGGTCTAGAGGTCTAAGTGAGGACATTTCAGGATTCTGAGGAAATATTTGTCTTAAGTGTTAACATAATTTTATTGGATCATATTCATTAATAAGGTGCTTAGAACCTAGAAAGAGTATGAATGTCAATTCAAGACTTAGAAAGACTTAATATCCTTTCATGTAGTGTTTATATTTGTGTGGTATTTGATGGTGTGGGGCTTTGCTACAAAAGTGTGACAAAGTGCTCGGCATGTCATATCCAAGTAAACATATATTTACTTGAAAAGAAAAAAAAAAGAAAGAAAAATAAAAAAGACCCAAGCCCTACAGAGGATGTAAACTAAAGGACCTGCCAGCATCTCTTCCAAAGCAGTGAGTAATAGTCTGAGTTGCTTCCCATGAAGGGAAAAAACCCCAAACCAAGCATAAATTCATGTTAGTGACCTAAAGACGGAACAAAGATTCCAGTTCAATTGTCAACACGAATCAATACGATACAGATCTTGCAAGGCTTTCTTTTGCTGTCTCCCGTCCATGCTAGAGATTGATCTTAGTGTAACACACGGAGCTGCACATTTAAACAGCACTGTATGAATAAAAGATGCATATCCACCTCAACCTAGTAGTTATCTTTACTGGTGAAGTCAGCCTTGCACTTGTAGAGTCCTACAAAGTTTTGTGCTGTCTTCACAAGCTTTATACTACTGCGGTAGTTCAAAGAAGAAGAAATAAAAAATCTAGAGTTTTGAAACAGGGGTGTCAAAAGCTGCCAGTAGCCAGTAGACTTAGATATTCAGATCTCTACAAGTCTGTGGTAGTCTGCATACAGCAAACATCCTATCTGTTGGATATGTCATGCCAGTCGTAATGTGTTTTTCTAGTTTCAAATTCCAAATAAGAGAAAAATCTGCAGGTGTTAAATGCTACATGGAGTGCCTAGAAAGAGACAATTCTCATTGTAAAATGTTTTTGAGGCTGCAAACAAAGGAGAAAGAAAGTACCGTTATATTCCTGTTTTATAAGGACAGGCATCAAGAGATGAAAAGATCTGCCTCTGTTATTCATGGAAAGA
>WEZZ01005203.1:3501-22460 GCA_013400585.1 Chloropsis cyanopogon
ATAATATTTTATAATATCATAGTTTCAATGTATTGGTTTAGTTGAAAAAATGTGGAATCTGTATTGTAATTAACATTTCTTTTAGTAGGATGATAGGCACAGGAAGCAGTCTTTCTTCACCAGCCATGCTTTTAAATTCCCATATTTCCTCTTCAGATTCATAATTTCTGATTATGGACCTATCAAAAGAAGGAGAGGAAAAAAAAGTGAAGAACTGATCCAGGTTGAAATCTTACACTTGGTCTCAAAAAAAGGATTTTTTCACCTTTGCCAGGACCTACAGGTGGTCGTGTTAGGGTAGCAGTGGGAGTTAGGATGAGCAGTAAGGATTTGAGGCAAGAAGGGATTGCAGTTAATATTGGGAATTTTTTTTTCAAGGAAGGAAAAAGCAGCATGAGAAAATAAGAGGGGAAAAGTCAAAACTTTTAAAAAGATTTTAAAAGTGCAGGTTTACTTTTGCTAAGGAGACAAGTTCTGGCACTGACATTTGTCTCTAGAGTGTTCAGATTTTAACATACTTCTGCAGCCTTCAAACTGATGTTCAGCAATTGGAAAATACATTCTGCTTTGAATGAAAATTCATCATGAATGTTGCTGTTGGGTTGGATTTGCTATCCTTCTAATACCTGTTTTTAGGCAGAAAAAACAAAAGCCAGCCTGACAGGCCCTTAGTATATTTGAACAGAGGGATGAATAAAGAGAAATACCTTGAGGGGCAAATATTGAAAAACAAAAGCCTTCTTGGAAGGAAAAAAAATCTAGCAGAAAACCGATTTACAAAGTGGTGGCATAATCTGTTAATAGCTGTGCAAAGTTTAAAGTGGTACAAGGTCAATATGCTATGAGGGTAAATTAGTACTAGGTACACAAAGCAATTACAGAAATAATCATGCTATGGAAACCACCAACATTTTAAGCAGCAGGAGGAAAGCTTTTGCACACTGAAACTTTTCAGTGTCACCTTTGTGAGGACTACCCTGAAACTTCTCCCCTCAGTGATCACTTTAGGTTGTCTTTTTGCATGTGGCAGGTTTTTAATTTACATCTTCCCTCTCAATAGAATGGTATCCCAGAGCATCTGGACTGTTGCCCACCAGTAGAGCCTTCATACTTTTACAGCTTGGTGCTGTAAAATCTCACTGTCATTTTAGTGGGTTTATGGCCTCTCAGAAACTATTCTGTCCTTCTGATATTTGCCAACAGTACTGCCTAACCATGTGCTTCTAGAATTGTGCCCTCAATCTCTTCCTTTTTCTTAGCAGAAGTATAAAGGAAATGAGGTCTTCTGGGCTTCACTGTAATTAGGGGTCTTAAAATGCTCTAGGAGCAATAAAACAACCAAAAAAACCAGGGTTTTTTGTGGGTTTAGACTAAGCTGGGTAAACTGTTCTTTTTTTCAGATGCTACCAAATGCCTTTTTTTTTTTTTTTTAAAGACTGCTGTGGGCTTTGTTTTTTAATATGCTTTTTACTAGGTCATGGAGCCCTGGTAAAGTTGTTTCCTTTAAAGCATAAATGGAAAATATCTGCTATTTATTTATTTTGATGTATTTATTGCAATTACATTTGCAATTCATTTTATCTCACAGATTTTTATTTCCTCCTGAAGGAAGCAAGAGGCAAAATAAACAGCTTTTGAGACTGAAGCGTTTTCTCTGGAGAAATAGAAAACACTTCTTCCAAATTACTAAGAAGGCGGCTGTGACAGAAAATGTCAGCACTTGCTTTTGTTGAAACTTTATGGAACATGGAACAATGGGGGGACAAAACAAGCTTCCAGTCCTTTTACAACAAGGGTCTTGGAGGAGGAATTTGCAGCCATGCAGATTGTGCCCACCACCTTACAGAATACCAGGTCCTTTGCACTTTAGATAAAAGAAACAGGCTATAAAGTTTTTAAATTTACTATCATGTTAATATTAATTATTGTTTGTCCTGGGATTTGGAGAGGAGTAAAACTAAGGCAAGTTTTATCTTTAAGAATCTCTGGCCTAAGCCAGGCTTGTGACTTGAGGTAGTGAAGAAGATTCCTGCCAGACATTTTGGCTGTGGAAGGTTCCTAAACAGTACAGACACAGAGAAACACCATCAAGGTAAATTCCCTTTGAGGAAGTATCAGTGTTTAGTTCAAACATCAGTGAACCCATTTGGAACTGACTGGTGGGTTGATTTGAGGATGAGTTTATCTCCTCTCCTTCATCCAGCATGTTTATAGTAGGTTTTCAGTCTCTGTTAAGAAGCAGGGACTTTTAAATAACTTTGTGTAAAATCCAAGCTAAGTCTTCTTCTAAGGTGTGTATGTATATTCCTGAGTTTTACTTTATGTTTGCTGTGTGCTCTTGTCTAGAGACAGATTTTGGGAGGATTTTTCAAAACAGCCAAAAGATTTCCTATCCTCTGACTGACACTATCAAAATGGAATGGTCTGCTCCCAGTTCAAAGATGGTTGTTCTGGGAATTGCATCAGTTCCATGCTGTGAGAGTGAGGGATCTGCATTTCTACAAATCTTAGAATGGATGATTTTTTCTTGCTACATCCTCAGGGTTAAAATCCCTTACCAACAGGCAGTAACTTTGAACGGAGTACACACCCTACCCTCACACCACCGAACTGGAGCAGCACGTAAGAATGACATCATGCAAGAGGGAGCATCTGAGGAGAATCTTCTCTTTTTAATTTGCCATAGGTATCAGACTGATCATTGTTGGTGCTCCTCTGTGTAGGTGATGTGTGTCAGTAAAGCATACATAAACAGTCAAAATTGTTATTTAAGCCCTAAAGTCAAGGCTTCAGGGATGGATGTGGCTTATTGTCTTTCAAAGATAGTCTTCAGAAGGAAGGTCAATGATTTACCTAAAGTGCAGCCATATTCATAAGGATGATTTAAAATTTTCCTCACAAATATGTCTTCAGTTCACATTACACACACATTATGTTCACAGCTTGCTTTGGGCAATCCTGTGTTAGACATGTTCTATGTTACTTTTTGTTTCAGTGAGTGAAACACATCAGTAAATGCTGCTTATCCTCATTCTTCTACCTCCTGCTTCTTACACCACAATTGCCTGATGCGTCCAACCTAGTAATCAAAACCCAAACATGTATAAATCTGTGTATCAATCACATCAGTATAGATACACAGCAGAGGACTGAGTTTCATTCCACTTTTTCTCCCGTTACTTGACAGAACTAGGGGGCATGAAATAGATACAATATATTTCAAGGCAGGAGGGTTTACATATATATAGATTTCAATTTTAAATATGGTATTCAAATCAAATTATTTCCCTTGAAAAACATTTTACTGTCACTAATACTAACAACAGCTCATTCCCCTCATATCCACTTTCCAGTCTGCGGGATCATAACATGATAAACAAATGGCACAGCAGTTTTTTATAAACACAGTCTTATTCCCATAAAGGGTTGGCCAGAGAACTGAAAATCGTGTTTGGATTTCAGCATGACAACTCCCACTAGCTGAAAGCTGATAAAGCTTTTAGGAATCTCTCATGATCCGAATGTCTGAAGTGATCCTTGATACCCCGCAGCCAGTTGAGCTGTGGCTGCCCACCACTCAGTGTATTAGAATGAAGCTATAAACAGAGCCATTTCTATTTTTTACAGTTTCCCTAATATGGATAATTGCACAGAGTATTACTTCAGCTGCCAAGATGATATAACCACACAGAGTCTCAATTTCAAAGAATGCATTTTGAGAGCTCAGTGTGGTGCACATTCCTTCTTATGTCATGTCTGTTCTATTTTTTCACTATGTAAATAGCTTCTAACATCTCTTCTTTCCTTCTGCCCCTCAAACAGTGGACTCTGTAATGTGAAAGAAAGGTAGCACTAAGCACAAGCCTATTTTTTTGAGCTAAAATAATTCACCTCAAACAAGAACATCTGCAAATCTGTTGTTGAAATTCATCTCGAGTACTCTATATATTTTGATTCTTCACATTCTCAAAGAGAGGACTTACTTTTATTTTGTTATACTGCTGATAGCCCCGGCACTCAAGCTTGTGTATGCAAATATCAACTGAGACAGGGTGGAGAAGAAGCCTTATTCTTGCCTTCCTGAGACAATGAACACTCATGACTGCACTTGTTGCACTTTCTTCACTGTGCAGGCTGCTTTGTTTGGATAACATAATGAATTAGGTGCTTAGAAAGAAGAAATATGGAACAAGGTGAGCACTTTTCCCCAAAGCAGACTCCCAGCTACTTTGGCTATGGGGTTTGTGATTCATGGTTTTCCAGTTCTGCATTTGTAAACTGCTGCTGCCCTTAGCAGAGAAAGTTTTAATTTCCATCTACAGTCATAGTGCATTTAAAGTGCCTTTAATCTGGTTTATTTTTTTCTTAGTCACATATAGAAGTGAATCTTTGCAGGTTAAAAGAGATTTCAAGTCTGTTTACTTTTAGTCCAAGGAATCAGGATGAGTTATGGTGCATTATTCAGTTGCATTCTGTTTGGTTTTGAATTTTCCCTTCTTCAAGGATCTGCATTCCATTCAGCATGTAGTTTATACTGTGCTGTACCTCTTTTCTGCCCTCTCATTTCCTCTCACCTGCATTCCAGAGACTGACGTACACCACATCCACCACCCTCAAGGAGCCCTGTCACCCACTGTTTCTGAAAACATTTGAATTTCAGTTTTATCATCTGAAAGAGGTCATTCCACTAATTGTATCAAATGTAACCTTGGGAGAAACTAACAGAGCTACTGTCAGAGTAACTCATAAAGGTTAAACAACAGATCTGAGAGGTTCCATGTCTCATTCCAAAGGACAGTAGAAGATTTGGGCATGTTTATGGCATGCATCGTATTGACACAGGGCAATAAATTGTGTTTGTCTCTAGATTCATTTCTGTAAATCAGCACCTGTACAGACTCTCTAGATGATCTTTATCCTCTCCCCATACACCCTGCCTTGGCTGATGCCTGGCTGGCAATTTTAACTGAAACAGGAAACCACAGCATGGAGGAAAACTTTGTCATTGCTGTTTTGCCGTGGAATTACCACTGTGAACAAGAAAAGACAAGCTGCTGCTCCCTGGCCCCACTCCTGCACCTTGCCTTTTCTCAGGATTGGTTGGATCCCTCCAGGGAAGTGTCCTGGGGAATCAAGGGCAGAATGAAAGCTGCCACCAACATGTCTAATCACTCCCTTCCAACGGGGAGGGACAGAGTAACATGGGCAGGGTTTTGTCTGGGCATGGCTCCAGCATCTGCAATCATGCACTTAGGCAAAAATCTTTTTCTGGAGGTCTTTACTCAGGTTCATTGTTTCTGAATTCCAGCCAGCAAGTGGAAATTCACACTAGAATGTGGGAGGAAAATAAGTGTAGAGACATCTGAAATAGAAAGGATAAAGGACAGAATAAATTGAGTAACCACCAGCATATATAGAACAAAGAATGAGAAAGCAATCATCCACTCCTGGAACTTAACAGGATTTATTTTAAACTCCAACTGCCTGTTCATGAAAGGTAGGTAGAAAGCAGAATAGCATTTTCCTAAGTATCAATTAGAGAGCAGCAGAAGGTGCAGGCCCAGCCAAGTGAAAAATTGTGTATAATTTTTAGGGGGGTGGCACTGGTGTTTCTCTTTTGGAAATCCATTCTACAAGGAACAAGGAGAGAGAGTTGAAGGCACAAGATAATGCCAGCAGATTTGTTTGTATTAAGAGGGACTATTCTTCAGTAATGTTTTATTCCAAATTTTAAGTCAGGAGAAAAAACATGTTTTAATCAATTGATACAAGATCTAATACTTTTTTTTTTTTTTTTTTCTAATACTGTTCCCTCACAAAATGAAAGTAACCGAACATTTAGAAAGGCTAGCTCTCCACACTATAAAGACTTTACAAATCCAGGAATATCCCCCAGGTGAACATTTATCAAGAGGAATCCACACCAGGAGATCTGAGAAAGTTGTAGCTTGCTTTTCCACATATAGACTTTCAAGGGGAGCATAGTTGTGTTTTCACCTTGAGGCTTTAAAAATGAAAAAGGCTGGTTTTGCTCAAAAGGATACTGTCACGTACCAGGGGTCTTCTGGGTGTCCTTTTATTTTTTTATTCTTTTGGTTAAGAACTGAAGTCATAAGCCTTTCCTGTGTGAAGTGTATGGATAAACCCCCTGTCACACGCTATACTTAAGGAATTGAGTTTGCGTGGCAGAGATTAAACATGTAAGGAAGGAAAAGCTGCTAGTTTAAGAACTGAACCCTTCCTCTCCCTGGGTATCTAATTGATTGTGTGGAAGCTGCCCACACACAGCACTGTACACTGCTGGAAGCTGCTGATCCTCCCTCCAAGCTGGCTTGGCTCAGCGGGTGCTCACACATCCTTCCAGTGTCCTGACAACTGGCTTAATGCTCATGGGATGAGCTGTCTTCCCCATGCACGGCCTCAATTCACATTGTAGCACGTAGTAAATCAGGTGTCAGTGTGCTTGTCTGGACATTTTTAAAGAGGGCAAAAATGCTGATTTGCAGCATAATGGGTAAATTGATGATTAGGCCAGCTGAAGAGCAGCACAAAGCAAAGTACCTTAATTCCGGAGCAAAGAGCAGCAGGAGCTGCATCCCGGTCTGCAGTGTCTGCCCTGAATCAAAAGTAGAAGATTAAAAAAACAAAGGTAAAAAACCAGATGCTATAAATACTACTGTCTTACAGAAATATAATGCTGTCACACATAGAAAACTTTAAGAAATCAATTCCTGTTAAACTTTTTTAAAGGCAGCAAGAATCATTGCAGGGCAGAAATGAAACGCATGCTCACATTTAAGTATCGTAAAATATATGTCTGTATGATTCTTGCCTAGAATCACCAGGGAACATTCAGCGATGATGTACCAGTGAAGACAAAGCTCTATCTTAAACTTCTGTTTGATGATTGACTAGCAAAAGAAATTCACAGAAATGTTATGGATAAATAGCATGCTGTATTTATATAATTTAAAATGCTGCTGGAATGTAAGAATAATGATCAGCCAATATATGGTTTACAGAAAGGAAAATACATTTTAAGTGAGAAAAAGATAAAGATTATGAGATTAGTATTAGTGTTGCTAGAATGAAGTGAATTCAATTCTATTTTTAATCTCTGTCATTCAGTGGAAGCATCCTTTAAAATAAAAAAAATATTATTTTGAAGGAACTCCAAGGGAACTTCTTTTGATTATTCATCATTAAAGAAGCCAAATGAGAAGGCTATCTGCAATTTATTATTTCCATGTCAGTAGAAGGAGAGGGTCACGTTCCTACGCTTTTTTCAGGACTAGCTATATTTAACTATATGAAAAACTTCACAGTACTTGTTATGGAAATGAAAAATCAAAGTGAAATCACATTCCTCTCTTGAGAGAATAGATTAGAAAAGCAAAAATTACTGTTAGTGGTTGCCCTCATTTTAGGCTTGAAGCAGACTGTGATAGAAACTACATTGTGAAATAAATTATTCCTTTTTAATTACTTGCAATAGAAGTTATACCTTTATCTATAAAATCAAAGTAACTGATAGATAAGAGGAATGTTGACTTATTTAATGGCTAAACTGATTTACACCTTCAATTCATGAAACATGGAAGAGGACTTGATCGTCTGTTACTACCGTGTAGGAGTCTGAGCAGCCCCGATGTGCTGACAGATTGCATCCAGCAATATGCTTCTTCTCTAGGGAAAATGTTGGTTCTTATTTTGAAAGATTCAGGCACAGCTCAAATATGAGTATCTATAAAATGCTCATTAGGGACAATAAAAATCATTCTCAATGACTGCAGTGATATTAGGTGCCTTCAGAACCTTGATAAATTTTCATACTTGTTTTTGGGAATTTGCCTCGTGAAGAGATTCTGCAGTCAGGGCTAACTTGTCTTTTGGGTTTATGCTCTCATTTTGAGCAAAAGAGAGGATTTTTTATGCAGGGCTGTCTGCAACTTGCATTTGCTCAAGCTCCTATTCCACACCAAAGTGCTAAGGCCACAAAAGCAAAGCTGCCATCCTGGGTGGGCCAAGGGAGACATCTAACTCCATACCTGGGCTCTAACAGCATCCAGGAGCTGAATTATAGAAAAGGCTGAAAACTGGATGGATGCAGAGGGACAATTTTTTTCTGTGGTCGTCAGCTCCCAGCAAGCCCCTCTCTAAAACTGCAGAGCAATAACAGAGCAACCATTAATTGGTGCAGAAAGAGGTCATGAAGAAGTGGCATCTGTCAGGGTGTGCTCTCTCCCCATCAGCTGAGTGTTTCTCATTAGCACAGCATCTATGCATATTTTTGGGAAAAGACATCTAACATGCTGCAGAAAATGGGAGAGGAAGAGTCCATAAAAGAGTGTTGATATACTGGTAACCTGTTAGCTTTCTGGACTATCACTTAAAATAAAAGGGAGAAAGAAGAAATGCTGCCTTAATGCTTAATGTTATAGTGTCTAACAGGGCAAGTTTTTGGCAGATCCACTGCAACTCATTCTTCGTTCATCTCTGCTCACAATCACATTCATTACTAAGTCATTGTTACAATATTATGGGTTTTATTTAAGTCAAATATTCAATCTATATGTCTACAGCATGAAGTGAAAACACTTAATTTCGTTGTACTACTGAAAAAAAAAAGATTCCTTTTTTTTCAAGTAATATTTAAGAGAAAAAAAAAACACACATAGAAAACTTTAAGAAACAAGTGGACATTTTGCCTACTCCCTCTTATTCGTCTTCCCCCAATCCCTATCCTGGGGATAAGCCCTATACTGGGCTTATTTAAATCTACCATTAATAAATAAATGCAATATAGAAATAATAATATGCCAAAAAATTTATGAATCATCTCTTCAAGGAGTAGTTAAAAAAAACAATTCTTGTCAAACAGTCTAATATAATAAAATAGGAACAGTGCTCATTTAATTAGATTAAGGTTAGAAACTCAGTGTAATATCAAATGTATCAATTTATCTATACGTAAAGAAGAATATTTATGTCTTGGCAGAATGTTTTCTTAATTTCTCTGGCACATAAATGAGTTATGATAGCCAGAAAAGACAATACGTTCTGAAACTTGTAACTATTGAGAAACAGAGTTAATAAAAGCTTTGTCTGCTCAAAAAAATTTAGATAGGAGTAGATGGATGTCCTGGTCCTGTCCAGATCAGGGTTAACTTTTGCAGTAGCCAGGAAGGGGCATGGTCAGGACCTTCAGGTGTTCTGTAGGACGTCACGTCATTGCTGTGGGTGGGGGAAGGGGATGCTCTTCCAGGGAGAATGGGTTTCTTCCAGTTGAAGAAGTGTGGCTGACAGAGCAGTGGGGCTGCTGTGGGGAGGGGCAGCGTGGCCAGTCCCAAGGTGGAGGGAGCAGTGTAGGCCACTGGCTGTGGTCAGGTTGTGGGTTCCATACAGGCTCCATGGGGAGCATTTTTTTTTTTTAATTTTCATGTGAATCACTCTCTATTTTGTACACTTTTATTATTATTAATATTGTCGTTGACAGTGTTCATTCTCTTTGATTTTTCCATTAAATTGTTCTTATCTCCATCTGGAAGAAAAAGTTCTTTGCCTCTTGTGTATCCAGTTGGGGGAGGGAGGGAAGTGGCACCTGGTTTTAGCAGGAGTACTGAAGTGGAGAACGCCATTCCTAAGCAGGGAAATTTAAGAAAAAGGCATCCAAATTTTTAAGGAAGGGAATGAAGAAGGGAAAAAGAGAGTACTCCATCAGAAAAAAGCTTTTTCAAGGATGCAGCTAGAGAACTACTGTGTATCTAATATACATTGCATCCTCCAAGTATATGAGTGTCTTATTAAGTAAGTGAATGAGTTAAGAGCAGGCTTGTGCTGGTTTTAGCTAGGGTAGAGTTGATTTTTTTACCAGTGGCTGGTATGGGGCTGTGTTTTGGATTTGTGCTGAACACAGGGTTGATAGCACAGAGATGTTTTTGTTATTGCTGAGTCAAGGCCTTCTCTGCTTTTCATACCAGCCCTGCTTGTGAGGAGGTTGGGGGTGCCTGGGATGGTGGGAGGAGACGCAGCCCAGACAGATGACCCCAACCTCAATGATCCCAAAGGGATATCCTAGACCATATTATATCATTCTATATCAGTATATAAACTGGGGTAAGGAGGAAAGGGGGACATTTGGAGTGATAGGGTTTGTTTCCACAAGTCACGTGATGGGGCCCTGTCCTCCTGGAGATGGCTGAACACCTGCCTGCCCATGGGAAGCAGTGAATTAAAGCCTTGTTTTGCTTTGCTTCTGTGTGTGGCTTTTGCTTTCCCTATTAAACTGTCTTTATCTCATATTATGTGTTTTCTTGCCTTTACCCATCCCATTGTCCCGCCAGGATCCTGCAGGTGGGGGATTGAGCAGGAAACTGCCTGGTTTGTTGTCTGGGGTCACACCATGACATGGTCAAACTTGGAATTTGAGCAGCACCTTTAGGCAGTTTTTACTGAAATGTAAAAATAACACTTCGACAGCCATTTTTAAACATGTAGAGATATCTCCTGGAAATATTTCACAACTGAGAATCCAGACATAAATTTAATCACATATATTATCAAATACTTGGTATTTTCTTTGCTTCTCATCCTGTTTAAAAAGCAGAATTCACCTATATAGTGATAGTTTGATTTCAAGAAATTGAATGGCAACAGTGGAATAAATTTTCTGTAGTCTCTCTATTAGAGCTCTCTCAGATTTTTTGTTTTGTAAATACATATATGCAAATATTTATTTGAACATATACAATTAATTGTATATTAATTCTCTATTTTTTATATTTAGAAAAAAATCATGATCCAAGTCTTGAATACTTCTTTTGCAACAGGGCTAGGTTTTCAATTGGATGGCATGCCCAAGGACATGAGACAAGGAAGATAAATGTCATCAAGACCCTTCCAAGAGTTTATATTTAGTATGACTTAGAGGGTGTGAGGTTGTTTCAATTCCTTTCCTGAGGTTAGAAGTGACATTGGATTTAGCTTGACTCAGGGGTGAACAAAATATGTAATAAGTAATTAAATAATTATTAATGACCAACAGTTGACTGAACACAACCAATTCAGTCAGCCCCTTGACTAAGTTATGATTATTGGTTATGGAAGTAAGAAAGTTCTTCACTACAAGATAATAAACAAACCTGCCCACTTCATATGATCCCCTTTTGAGGCTATGGTTTTCTCATCTTTCCAGCCTGTTTTTTCTGAAAAGACCATGTTTGGCAAGTTCTTAGATATTTTTTTCAGATTCCTATTAGTGTGTGCCAAAGATTTCTGAAGTTCAGCAGTTCCTGCTGCCTATGGTATAATGACCTTTCTAATACCAGGGAAGCAGTGGCAGATGTCTAATGTTCTAATGTTTTTTGGCCAAAAAAAGAGGGGAAAAAAATCTTTCCAAATGTCAGATGCAGAGACCTTATTCAGACAAAATAGTTGCTTCTAAATTTCATGCAAGTTGGGATCATAAGGAACCACTAGTTCTCTTATCCTTCTCTTCTGGAAGTCTCATACCCTGTCAATGTTTTTCTCGGGCTTTAACAAGAAGGATTTTATATCCTAAAGATCACGGTAGGATCTTTGCCAAGAAATTCATTCAGTAGTGATGTTGCTAAAAGACACCTCAAACATTCCATAGCTATGTTGGTAATGATATTGGTTGGTCCTTTAAATCTAGTTCTGTGAATTTCCTGTTTAATCCTTGATGATTATTAGTTACATATGGGTCTAACCTTTTCTGTAAACCACTTTGTAAACACTAAAGCAAACACCTAGGAGAAATCCCAGTATACTATACCATTTACTGCACAAATCCATAAGCCCATCAAAGACACTGCCT
Source organism: Chloropsis cyanopogon (assembly GCA_013400585.1). Taxonomy (NCBI): domain Eukaryota; kingdom Metazoa; phylum Chordata; class Aves; order Passeriformes; family Irenidae; genus Chloropsis; species Chloropsis cyanopogon. The sequence goes on from WEZZ01005203.1 coordinate 15,338, forward strand.
ATGCTCTTTGAAGCCCGGCTGATGGGCAGTACTTACACTTGTAATCAAATAAAGATCAGATTGACTGCTCTGTTGTTCCTAGTTATTCTTTCAATTCTTTCAGAATTTTCAAGGATTGGTGACTCTCTAAACTTCTCAATGTTCCCAGGTTTGTGAGGACTATTAGGTCTTAACATGAGGGAATAAAATATTTTTTTACAATTTTCTTCATGACATTTGACTGTCACTTTCTCTGGCATAGTTGATTAAAAAAACCTTTTTAATGATAATGACTCTTTCGAGTCTTATAGCAGCTGAACACATGTTTATTACACTGAATATGTGCCATCAATGCCCCTTCACTTACCGTTCTATGGATATAATTTTTTCCAGCTGTAGAGCTTTCTGCAGAGTTTGAACACTCACGGGCAAGAGCACTTAGCAGGCAGCTTGCCTTCAAAAAGAAACACCAAGGCTTATCTCCAGCAAAGCTCTGGTGTGCACAAAGTACCTTGGCTGCCTTCAAGGTTTTCTTTCACCTTACATACTAAATAGGAAATTTTAAGGTGAAACTAAAACCTTCCTTGTACTTTTTTTGAAGTGCTGCTGGACAAGGTGGGTGGGTGAAACAACTATCAGAGGACAGCTAAGAAAATACTTTAGGTCTGACAAATATAGATATACAATCATAAACAAAAATTTAACAACAGCAAACCACTGACAGCAATCCATAACATGCCCATTTAAGTTTTATTGCAACTTATTTTGGGAGCCAGAATAATGAGAGCCACAGTATATTGTATTGCTTTTCAGTAATAGACTACTTTGGGATGGTTTAATGCTCTTGTAAAAGTAAATGTCTGTAAATGACAATCTAGGATGACAGACAGCACAAGTCAGCATTAACCTGATAACTGACTCTACACATCATGTTGCTTATAAATTGATGGTGTTAAATTAATCTCAGTTCATAATGGGGGACAAAAATGTAAGTAGGCATAATAAAATTTCTAAATGGATAATTCAGACTTGATAACATCCTAATGTATATGAAGCCATTTATCTGTTTGGTGTGATATCTGCATATTTCTGGTCATTCTCATGTAGCAAAGGTTTGCTTTTTGCCAAACACATACTAAACTTTATTAAAACCACTTTGAATCAATTTACTCTGTATGAGTACTAGTATTTCATATTTCCCAGAAGGACTGAAGGCATACATGCCAAGAAAGCAACAGTATTTTAGACTGTTGTCATCCAAATTTAAAAAACATGGCAGTTGTACTGTGGTTATGTCCAGAAATCCACACTGACTTACACATACATAAGTAAAGCTGCTCCTGTCATGTCAGATATAGTTTGGCTTTAAGTGAAAGAGTAGATCAGTCTCATTTTTAGTGCTGTAATATTGCTTTCTCTGGTTTGTTTACAGACATCCATTTTAATTTGTCTCTCTGAGTTATGCCAAGCATAATCTTTTTCACCATCTGTATGTGGTCTTTCATATATACTTATGGTATTTCTGTCACTATAAATAGAAGTAGTGATTGTACTTACTAACCCACAGTATAATTGGCTTTGAGTAGGGTTGATTTCATAATTAGTGTCAGTGTTTATGTTAGAAATATTATGTCAATATTAAGTAAAGTTTCATATACATATTTTGTCGCTGAAGCATTCAACTTCTTTATGGTTATGTGGCTGTAATACATCTCAAATATTGCTTATATGGCAAGACTCAACATAACCATTATCCCAAGAAAACTAGGTTTGTCCCTAGATGTAGAGTGGATGGGATCAGCAATTACCTGTCTCACACCCTTTCTATTTCATACTGAGCAACAAGGGGAAAAAAAATCAATAGATCCCTACAGATTTTGCACACTTAAAAAAATGCAGTGGCAGATAGGAGGCAGAAAAAGAAGAGCCTCCCTGTGTGTACAAATTATGTTCAGCACTAGTTACCCTGAAATTTTGCAAAGAAATAGTATGTGCTTTTGTGCTTTTCTTTTTTTTTTTTACCTTCAGGATTTAGTAAGGGAGCAACCCAAGTACTGTGTGAACATTACAAAGATACAGCTGCCTCTGCTGTCCTTTGCAGCCCCAAAAGCTGGAAGATTTAGGAAAATCTGCCAGAGTAACTTCAGCTCCTTTCAATTCTTTATTTAAGCTGTTGCATTATTCAGAGTTCGGACTTTCCATACTGTTAGAGAACCAATAAGCATTTTTTTACTATTTAAGGAGTCATCTTTACCATCAGAACCACTTGCTCTTCTGCATATGTAGCTGTTTCTTATTACAATTCTTCTGGTGTGTTTTAGAAGATTAGGCAGGATGAAAAAATGCCCCCTTTTTTTTTTTTTTTTTTTTTTTATTCTGGGCACCATGGTCCTTGCCTACTTTTAAGAGCTGAATTTCAAATTTGAGCATTTCAATGGAACAAAGCCAAAAAAGGGAGCACAGACCATTCTTCAGATCCAGGTTCAGAGTTGAATGAACAAATAATATTCTTGTTCTGGTTAATTTGCATGTAGAAAGGTGACTGGACATATAAAATAACCACAACTGGCAAATTAATTATTGATTACAGGCAACCTTAAACTAAATGCAAAATTAAACATTTATTCTGATCAATAAATGATGTGACAGTTGTGGCTATTCCCTACGTCAAGTTGGATTTCCATATATCTGCGTCCCAGTTAGGTAGCCTGGGCTCAGAGCTGCAGGAGGCGTGGTGGTACCTATGACAGGAGGACAGTTTGCTGTCCCTGCTTGCCTTCACAAGTGTTTCACCTGGATCCTTTCTGGGGCAGTTTCCCACCAGTGGGCTCAGAGGGAACCCAGGGGAGCTCAGGGGAAAAAGTTTGTTATGACACACCAAAGTGAATCCTTGGAAGGTGAGAGCATCCTTCCTGCAGCACGACAGGAGTTTTCAAAGTGTCTCCTCATTAACTCCTGCCTTTGGGGAAGCTAAATCTCCTTAGAGAGTGGAAGTGGTGGACAGGGTAAAGAACTGATTTTAAGTTGTCTTTTTTGCTTTCACCTTCCCCATCTAATTCACTTCCTCCGAAGAAAAAATATTATTTTTATTTTGTGTTTCTTACGGCTCTCCTTGAGTGTTTCACTTGTGTTCGCTTTCTGTTTGACCAGGTCAGTGTTAGGAGGCAATACTCTTAGCCAGGGAGAATTGGAAGAGAAGAGAGGTAGGGAAATTATAACTGTTTTCCTCAAGAAACAAAATAAATTGTGGGAACTTATCCTCTCTTGTTCAGTGCCACAATCAAGCACACTGGCCATGAATTTACAGTTGACTATTGTGTTCACACTGTCTAGTTGAGGTATGGAATACAAGGGCAGAAAGCTTTAAAAAGTGGGCTTTGGATCAGGTTTTAGTTGCAACAAAATTAATTTTTGAAAAGTGTTTTTTTTTCAGTACGGTGTGTGGCATACCTGCACAGTCTCAATGGGGATAAAGAAAGTTTTCTGATTAATAGTCAACTGCTTTTGAATTCTATAATGAAGATGATTTATAGGGTTCTAAGTGTTTTGCAGCTGCTTCCAGGAATGAAATACATATGATTTATGTATCTGGAAGGGGGGAAAAAAAGGAAAGAGAAGGCAACTGTCTGATCCTTCCCTACCATGACAGCATATCATTCTGAGAGGAGAAGTAACTGTTTGAGGTTAATTTAGATCACATCAATCTGTATTACTTGACCTTTTCAGAATAAACAGAACCAAAAAGTGACTACACAAAAAAGTCAATTTTAAAGCCAATTACACTAATAGTATTTGATGTGTAAATGGGTGTTTATTATTAAAAAAAAATGCTGCAATAAAGCTGAGGGGCATTTAAAGACAGGAGATGTCTAATTGTAGCATATTCAGTAATGAAATCACAGTCAGCCTAGTAGCTGATTAAGGTTAATTTGAATCACATCAATGTGAATTAACTTGGCCTTTGCAGAATGAACAACACCTTTGTGCCAACATGATCAATTAGTCCCCTTAACTTCATACGTCTGCTTGGAAAGGTTAGATTTATTACTTATCAAGATAACCACTTGGAGATTAAAATCTCAGCCTTGTGTGCGTCTTTCCCCTCATCGTACCTCAAGGAATGAAAAAAAAAAAGAAAATTTGAAACTTTTAAAATCTTGTTGCAGTTTGATGTTTTATCTAATAAGTTTGAAAAGTCATGTTTATGCTAACATTAGGCAAAAGGCTGGAGTCTGGACACATAATAGAACTGTCTGGAAAGCACTGACTGTGCTCACACTCCTGTAACACTCTTTCAGCTACCTGTCCCAAAAGCATTGCTGCTGCCAAATATTTTTCGAAATCCAGTGTCAAATCTATGGTTTGCTTTTACCCTTCTCCATAATCTCTCCATCCAACGCATGGGGATAGAAAGGGGATATTGTGTTCATGTATGAACGCTGGTAAAGACCTCAGAATGATCCCAGTGGCAGCAACAGTGGTCTGCCACCAGCTACAGCCCTTGCTGTGTTGATGTTTCACACAAAGGAGCTGGAAGGCCAAATTTCTTTATGTCTTCCCCTGTCAATTCCCTATCCATAGAAAAGAATGTTGTGTCTTACTATGTTTAATGAAATTATTGGGGATTGGGTGTTGAATATTTTATAGGGGATGTTTCCATCTCAGATTGTGGAGCTAAGGAGTATCAATGTTCTCTATATTCATGCTCCCTTTTGACCAGCTAATAATAAATATTCCAAGAATCACAGGGCACAGACTTGCTGACAGAAATTCCTTGTCCCATATGTACTAATTAAAGATTATATAAATTTGATGGACTCTAAGGAGAGTTGGTAGTTACAGGGATGAGAGGTTCAACAAATATACCTGAGACCTGACAGCATACGGTGGATTAAAGGTCCTGCCAAAATATTGTGCTTCTATTTGTGAAAGACAGCTTAGCTTTGGTGCAGTACTGTCTAAACAGAGCTGAACCTCTTTTTAAGCCATGTGCTATCCATACACACCATAACACTGCTGCTATTCAGCTTCCACAGAGCCTAAAGGATGATGATGGAAGACCTGAGCAGCCCTGCAGGGGGACAGAGAAACTGCCATGGCCTACTAATCCAGGTCACTGAACTTCATTTTTTCACAGAAAAAAAAAAAGTTTGTTATGACACAAGGAGAAACTAAAATTTTTTTAAAAGTTTTTGGAAACATTGCCTGCAAATCTTGTGAGGGAAGGTAGTGGGAAGCTGAGGCCTGGGATACAAATATGGAAAATCTCACACTCCAGCTCAAAGAGAGAAACATACCTTAGAGAAACAAGGTATGCAAAAGAAAGTGATGGCTGCAGCTAGATTAGACTAATTTATTTAAAAGTCAGGTCACGTAGTGGGATATCCCTTTGAAAGGAAGACCTGTGAAGTGGTAGCCTAGTCACCTGTATTCCTTGCACAGTAGACATTCTGGAATGGTAATTAAGGCTGGAGAAGGCATTTCCCTTCCTATTCGTGGTCATGTGAACCATGGGACTCATGCATTCTCCCACCCATGTCCAGTCACATAATAATCCTCTTGTAACTTGCAAGCAAATAAGACATGACTGATTTTGTTTATTTTGATTTGTTGTCAATGGTCTTTCATGTATTTTTAAATTCTATTATTGCAGTTGTATCTAGAGGGCAACATGAAGCTGGAATCCTGGTCTGCTGGATAAATGTGTGTATTTAGTCCAAGAAACTGTTCATTACTCTGTGCATGTTTGCTCTTTCCCTGTCTCCCTTCCCAGCAATCTGTTTTGCTTCCCTCAGCTGGAAATCAGGCAGAGTGGGTGTCACTTGTGCCTCCTGTCCAGCTGCAAGTGCTTTGCAGACTACAAGTAGGTTGTGGAATAGAGTGGGGATTCAGCAGAAAAGCAGCAGCAGTGGCAACATTTCCTGTGCAGAGAAACTCAGCACAGCCTTTGCAGAATATTTTGGAATACTGTCATCTGGACAGCATTGTCAGTCCACACTGTATCTGGAGCAATCAGAACTGGAGAGCTGACATGTTACCTTGTGGCATTTACAGAAAAGGAAATCTACTGATGCTTCTTCAGAATGGATATAAAGGAAGTCACTCATAAAATTACACAGAGCTGCCTTAAAGCTTGTGTTGTACATGGCTTCATACAGATCCAGGACATTAAGGGTGGTATCTGAACTAATTTTGTTTCTTGATTTAATTTTTATGGATGATCTTAAAATACAATGTACGTTCTTACCTGAATCTCGGCGTCATCCCTTAGATGATACACAAACCTCAGCATAAAGAGGGGCCTGCAAATCAAGTCTGTTGGTTTGCTTTGTAAAGAAGCCTTTATGTTGTAAATTCTGGTTTTGGCCTCATTTCTGTCTCAGGTATTGCAGTTATTTATTTCCTGGAAGAAGAAACAAGTGGATTCAACACTGTGTATAATTTGTTTATAATGTTTGACTTAATTCTTATGGCAAATATTCTTGATTTAACTATTATTTATTCTTTTCTGTGTATTTATGTTTGCTATTATTATCATCTGTTTTCTCACAGTCCAAAAAAGGTTTGTGTTGTATATAACACATTTCAGATTGCTCTTTGGGCACAAACATCTGGAGTCAAGAAATGACTTAAACCTTACTGCCATCAAGCAGAAACCTGTGAAATCAGCCAAGTATTATTTACTCATGCTTGACAATACTTGAAATATGAATCTCACTGAACAAATGGCTCTTTTTAAGCCCACCAGAAAGACAAGGTGAAAGAACAAAGGCTGGCCAGTGAGAAGAAAGGAAAAACCATTTAGGAGTGAGCTCACGGAAACAATACAAAAACGCCTGCACTTGAAGGAAATTGTTCGTAAATTGACTTCACACAGTCAATCAAAACATTTTTGTCTCGTTTTATAAGTTTACTATTTTTGTAGATTGATTTTTATATAATACATGACATATGTAGTCCAACATGGTTACATATGAAGAATATATTCCTTACATCAATTTTATGATATTTAGCAAAAGAAATTGCATATGTAGTGATGGCTTTCAAAATAGTCCTTGATCTCTCTTCCTGTCCTTCCTATAATTTTTTTCTTTTGTAAGAAATCTAAGTTGGCTTTCATCAGGGACCTAACGATGGTCTCCAC
>WEZZ01005205.1:34052-47463 GCA_013400585.1 Chloropsis cyanopogon
AAAAAAAAAAAAAAAAAAAAAAGAGGAGTACCTTGGGGAATTCATATTGATTTTTGTGGAAAGAATGGAGCAACATGACTAGAAAGTAATAGGAAAAATCCAGCAATGAGTCCTGGCAATGTGAAAGGGATGCAGTGTGAACCCAGTTGATAAAAAGCTGCACTCATCCTTCCCTTCAAACAGCTGAGCCAGCAGAAGAGCCAGGTGGGAGGAGGCAGAGGTTGAAGGTTGAGCAGCTCTCCCAGTCCGTGCTGAAAAAGTTGATTGTACTGGAACTGGAAAAAAGACCCTTACACCTGGAATTCTGCATCTCACAATGGCCAGTGGTGGATACCTTGGTATCCATTCAAGGTAATACCTTGAATGTCCCCCATCCACTGCCTGTTTGCAGCTCAGGAGTTTCACCACCCACTTTGGCTCCCCATGTGTTCCTTCTTCCTCCAGGAATTTGTCCAAATGGCTGTGAGCATCCTCTGGTAGAAAAGGGAAGTGGCTCCTGGCAGGTAGGAGGTTGTAGTGATATTATTATTATTAAAGGGAGGTAACCTGCCAAGCCTCATTCTTCAGAGCTGGGATGGAGGGCAAAGAGATAAATGTGTAAATTACAGCAGAGCATCAAGCTGCTCTCACCAATGACTCTCCTTCCTTCCATCACTCCCCCTTGGAAAAAAAAAATTAAAAAAAAAGAAAAAGAAAAAAGGGTGGAGAAAGAAAATAATCTGAGACTTAGTGTTCTGGGTGCTGACCAGAAATCAGAGGACAGTTTATTTGCATCTGGCAGAACATGAAGATGATTATTTTCAGGCTTATTTGAAGTTCAGAGCAGTCTGATGAGAGACTTCAGCAACCCCAGTGCTTTACTGCTTCTTTGTGTCTTGGAATTGCTTGCAGCATTCTAAATATTTATTTACTGTGTTTATAATATTTATATTTTTTACAGGCATTCACTGTTTTGTTCCGAAACTATTTGTTATTGTCTCTTTGAATGCAGACCAGAAGTAATAAACAGCAAGTTATCAAATTTTATGTGCGCTTGCCTCAAGTTTTAGCTCTGCAAATCCTTCCCCAAATGTTCATGAGATGCGAATTTTCAGCCTCTGGCATAGGGTTTCTGTTAACTTCAGAAATAAATGCCATGCTACATATTATGGACCCAGCATTACATTTCCCAGTGTCACAGGGAGACTTTAGCCATTTTTGAACCAGACTTTGAATTTTCACACCCTCCCACGCTGTTGGTAGCCCGTGTTTGACACGTCAGCTTTGTCCTCGGAGAATGAATTTCCAGAGAGCAGCAAACAAGAGAATAAAACCAGGCAGTAATTTGGTCATGTCCCTACATTTGCTGCAACAAGTTTCTGCTTTCAAACTTCCCCCAGGGCCCGTGCTGCTCCAGTTACTGCCATCACACCATGCTTGCACAGCCTGGGTTTCACAACAGTGGGCAGGTGCAGAGACACAGGGCAGCACTGTTCTGTCAGCAAATCACAGTGAAAGGATGGAGTTAAAAAAATAATCAAAACACAACAACAACAACAACAACAGAAGGCCCCACCAAAACAAACAAACAAAACCAAAAATAAAGCAAAAAAACCACAACCCCCGCAAACAAAAAACAAACCAAAAGAAAACCCCCACCCGAAAACAAAAAAAAACCAAAAAACCAAAAAAACAACCAAAACCCAAACAAAAAACGCCTCCAAACCCCCAGAACAAAACAAAAACAAAAAACCGCATAGAAACAAAAAGAAAACAAAAACAAATTTAAAACCCCAAGAAGAAAAAAACAAGAACCCCCCCAAATAAATTTAAGCAAAAACAGAAAAAAAGAAAAAAAAAAAATCAACCAACCAAAAACCCCAAAAAATTAATTTAAAAACAGACCTGAACAAAAAAATAAACAAAAAAAAACCCCAAACCCCAAGAACCAAAACAAACCAAAAAACAGCCCCCAAGAACCAAAACCCAGCCAAAACCACTGACAATGAGAAGGAATTTCTGTGATTCCTTTGAGGCAAATTATGCTCATCGTGATTGAGACATGGACCTATTGATTCCTGCCCACTGCGCTCCTTGGCTAATGGCTTCATCCAGCCACTTTCTGCATTTCCCTGAGAGCTCTTTTACACTAAGGTGAAAAGGCTTTCAGGTGCTTGCAGGGCCATTTTACTGCAGTAAGGCAAAAATAAAAGTATTGTACATTTTTATTTCCTTTTAGGTGTGGGAGGGAGGGTAGGGAAGATGTGGCCTGTGGAAAAATGGTGGTGACAGGATACATAAGATTGAGCCCTGTGAGATGGCAAAGATGAACAAGACAAATCCCTTCCCATCTCAGGATGGGGTCTGAGGAGGTGGTATATACAAATACTTCTAAAAAATATATTAAAAAACAAGCAATCACTGCAAGTGCCCACCTGCTACACAGAGGCCTTCACAGGCCCGAAGTGGGCCCTCGGACAGCTTGGGCTGTTCTTTCCAGCTTTGCATCACTGTTAATCAGTTGAGCTTTCTGGAAAATAATTTCTTAAAACCTCCAAAAGCTACTAAGGAATTTTTATTTTTTTTCTTCCTTCTGGGTACAGTGATAAGCATTTGCTTCCAGCTTGCAGAAAAGTCATAGCAGCGTCAAAAGTCTCTTTAGGAAGAAAAAAACCAGCGAGTGCGAGGGACTCCGTGAGTGCCAAGCCTTTCCTAGAGGTTTCACAAAGGAATTTATTATTTCTTTCTTTCCTCCAAGTGAAACACAGAGGTTTGAAAAGAGCTGGAGAAACACGACTGAAACTTAGGCCCTAGGTGCTGCCTGCCTGAGCCAGGGATGCAGGGCTTGGAGGAGGAGAGGCAGGGGAAGAACAGCAGGGATGGATGAGGGGTGATTATGGTGATTTTTCTGTGGCCCCAGCTCTGCAAGGATGGGGAAGGAGCCAGGAGAGCTCTGCTGCAGCAAAAACCAGTTTTTTCTGCCGTGCCTGTGTATGACTGTATGACTGACCTCCATCTCCTTGGCTCCCTTGGCAGGTGGGGGCTCTCAGATTTGGGTTTTCCTGGAGAATAACGAAATATAAGAAGAGGAAAGTATCCGGAAAGAAACATCTGGGACAAATAAATAAATAAATAAAGGGAGATTTATGTACTCGATGGAAATAGAGATTGTTTCTAAAAGGAGGCCTTTCAAACCTTGATGATTTAATGCAGTTAATTGCATAACTATGTCAGGCAAGGTAACAGACTCTCTCCTGATTTCCACACACCTGGAAATGCCATTTTAATGGAGAATCTCTTCCAAAACAGCTTGAACTTTCTCTCAGACAGATGTCAGGGACACAGACACAGGGCTGAAGAGCCTCTTTGTGCTCAACAGTGACTACAAGTCCCTGATACACACATTTTACTCTTTCAACTTCACGTCTAGTCTTCTCTGAAATTTACTGTACACATTGGGTAAATATCTCAGATTGTACATTGCCTGTCTTACTGGAGCAAACTCCTACTTTTGACCACCAGCTTTTTTAAAAGGTGCAAAACATTTTGCTTTCCTTCTGTTTCTATAGGACATCACCGTAAACTCAAGACCTCAAACACAAATGTGGGAACTACTTTATTTCTTTCTCCTCTTGTCTGTCACTTTGCAATACTCTTCTTTTTTTTTTCTTTTTTCTCCTGTATTTGACTGCTTTGAACTCTCTTTACTTTGCATTTAGAGACACTTTTGTTCAGTGAATCAGCTGGTGTGAGTACACCATGACCTCTGTGGGACTGGATCACCCCAGTGCAGGTGACGACCTCTTGCTGCAGCACCAACAGGTGACTTTCAGCACGTTGGAATTTGTGGGACCAGCCACCCCAGCACAACATTTCTGTGGCTTTCCTTTCCACTGACAAAGGACCACACACCATGAAAGACATGGCTTGTTTTTAAGCTTGGCCCATAGACGTCTAATTTTACGTCAAGGCAAGGAACACAGCTCAGAACACCAAGACAAGGTCTGCAGCCCACCTGTGGTGGTTTGCAGTGCTAGAGGTCTTTAACATTTATGGGAAAATACCTTCACTAACCTTTCTTTCAACAGCTGGTGCTTCCTTGTCTCCTTCTCCCTGTAGCTTTGACTTTTTCTTTTTACTTAAGTAATGTTATGGCACTGAGGTCAGTGCCACACTTTGTTCCATGCCAGTAGTTTGTATAAAGGGAATGATCAGCTACTGGAGGTGTGTGGGCCAAATGAAAGTCTCAGAAGCTCTCCAACAGAAGCAATGATCCTGTAGATTATTGTATCCCAGCATAAAGAAGGGCTCTTCTCCATGGTGCTTTCTAATCAGTTATTTCCTATTTCTGTCTCTACTGGAGGCACCAGGGGAATGAAAGCAGCCAAATATATTGTAACAAATTGAAGCACGGCTGTCTTGGTGCTGGCAAGAGGAACTGGACTGAAAAATTCCCATTTATGATAGTTTGGTCTTGGCTCAAGCCCTGTTCAGCAAAGAACTGATGTACATGTGTGTTCCTGTTGTGGCCCTGCCATGCCAGCTGGAGGCAAGTTACAGTGCAGTGGAGTGATAGGTGCTGCACAGGGAGAAATCAGCACTGGAATGCATATCCAGGGAGCTGGGCCTCCCTGGATAAAGCTTCTGCTTTGAAACTGAGGTGATGAAGATGTCGTAGAGGTAGGGGACCACTGCCTTTGAATGGCTGTGAAATGTGTCACAAAGGAAAGGTTTGGTGGTGCCTGGCTGTCAGGGTGCAATTCCAGTTCTCTCTCCAGCATGTCAGCATTCCCTGGTTTGCCAGAAGACTGGTCAAGTCTTGATTCCCTGCAAATGAAGAAAGCCAGTTTTTTGGTCTCTAATACTCAATCTGTATAAATAAGATTAACCATGCTGCAATCCTTGGTCAGACACATGCATATGGTTATGGGTAAATGTGTGCATGGGATATGTCTTATTAACACACCAAAGTCTAGCAGGTTTTCATTTTTAATGGAGGTGAGACTTCTGGGGTCAGATGTACCACATATGAAATGCTGAACTCTCGGAAATGAGTTCAGGTACTAATTTTTCCTGTACCTACCTAGACAGGCTCCATTTATCACAGGGAGTACAATGAAGCTGTTGTAATATTCCCATCTCTCTGTTTATGACCCAGCTTTTACAAACCCAGGATAACGAGGTCAGCAGTGTGTTTTCAGTACTGCTGAAGGTAGTGAAGGAATTGCAGACCTGGAGATGGAAAAACGGCACAGTAAGGCACTCTGAGGCTCTCTTGTCCTTTTGAACTAATTATGACTCAGGCCCTTAATGGACCACATGGATTTTGGCCACAAATATGTTATTCTTTCATCACATAAATTTGTGGAAAGCCATTTACTTCAGCAAGCACCAGCAGTAATTTGGTGCCTGGTGAGTCAATCCAACTGAAGCCAGAGTCTCAACCTGATTGTGAGATCTCCCTTGGCAGATAAATCATGTTAATTACTGCAAAGATGAGAACCCTAATTTGTGCATTCTTACAGATGATGGACCAATTCTTTAATTTGTCATCGTGCCTCTGATGCTGATTCTGCTATTCCAAGTCTTGAGTTTACCTTTTACTTGTTAAAAAAAAAGGGGGGGGGTGTCCCTTTTTTCTATTCTTCAAATTTTTCAATTCCATGACCTATTTAAATCTTCAATTACTTATTAATAAAGGAAAACATGACTACTTCTTTCATGCATCTGTTTACATTTCATAGTGTTTATTTAACTAATTTCTTTAACAGTAGCCCCACCTCCAGTTTTGCTTTACTTCACTGAAATGAAAGTGGCTAAATACCCACTAGACTTACACATAAGCTGTTTTGTCTTGAAAAGATGGAAGTTGCTACAGATATCTCCCAGTGATGCCAGAATCAGCTATAAAACTCAGTGAAATAATTAAAATTCAATAATAGAAGTTGTTATATGACTCCTCTGTGGTTTTGCCTCTGCCTTCTCTGTTTTCTTAGCACCACAGGCTGCAGGGAAGCTGGCAGGGGTGCAGTTTGTGGCCTTTATTCACAGGTAGTCCAGTGCTCATGATTTTAGTGGCAATTACAATGACTGTTAATTTGTGGAGTGGGATTTAAGAAGAGATCCCCCAGCTTGTGAAGCTGTTGTGCTGATTTGTCAAAGAAAAGCATTTACAAGCTAAAGGCAGTCATTAAAATATTAGGGACCAGAAAATTATTCCAAGGGCTTTAGTCATCTTAAGCTGAAGTTTTATTTTCCCACACCAAACAAGACAACAAGTGGCACATGCAGGAGAATTCTTCATGTCAAAAATTCCATGTTTCCCACTGTAAGTGGAGAACTAAAAGATGGAGATGGAGAACTCAAGCCCACAGAGCTCCAAAGAGACAGTGTCTTTCTATGCTCTTTTAGAGGCAGTTCCCAAATTTAGCACCTTAGTGCCTACCAAAATCACTGGCTTCTGTGTCTCACTTATCACTGTAATGCCTGCAAAGTGTTTTAGTACAGGAATCTCTCCACATATTGGTGAGATGCAGATGGAATGGTGGGTTTTGGCTCCCTGCCACGTGGTTATCATCTGCTTGGATCTTTCTCTGCCTGCCCTCTTTCACCTTTATGCTTTTCTGCTTCTCACTGTAGAAATTTTGACTGCCAAGTACTTTGTAGAAGTTATGGGTGGGTTTTCAGCGGTTATAAACTGCTCTTTATTCAGATTGTTGGTACAATTACCACGTGGCAATTGTTGCCAGCTGAAGGTCTGTGCTTCAGTACATGAGACCACATCAGCACACATTTTCCTTACTCATCTGATCCAGGAGATGCAAGTGGAAACCTCTTCTCTACAATAAAAGGGTATTTGTGAGTCTTCTACTCCCATCAGCAAAATACTTGGTACAAGCTTAACCCAATGTTTGTGATCAGTGTAATTGCAGCTGCTTGAGTGCTGTGCTGAATCAGTTCCTTCCTTCTTCTTCCAGCCCATCTTTCCCTTTGAAATGCAAACTCTATCACAGATTAAACTGCAGTAATGCAGATAGCCTCGGCAGATTTAATCAGCACAAGTCATGCAAATGCTTTTGCAGTATTTGCCCTGATCTGGAGCTAAATTGTCTCCTCTGGTTGCAGAGCAATGTTAATTTCTAGCAATCCCCTGCTAGAGCTGTCCCTGTTCCACTGGGCAGCAGCTGCTCCGTGCTCCTTATGTCAGGCAAGATGCAGCTTAAGCAGGATGAGGGTGCAGTTTGTCACAGCAGGCAGACAGGCTCCCCAAAAGCCACTCTGAAGAACCCTAACTCAGAGACAATTAGATGACCTGAATGGGGATATGGCAAAACTCTCCTCAACCAGGCCCCTGCACTTACTTCAGGTAATTTGATATTATGATGAGTGGAGATTAAATGCAAACTCCACATCCAGTGCGTACTACTTCCAGCAGACTCATTCTTCAAGTTCAGGTGAAGGTCTCCATGAAAGGGAATTGATTAACATTTTCCAAAATTTCCCAGTCTCTCCTATCTCTTGTGCTTTGCTGATGTTCTGATCTTAATTATAATCGTTTTGTTTCACTTTTTATTTTGTTCTTCATGTCGTGGCTCAGCAAAGCCTGGGTGAAAGCCAATTATTAAACGATGCCATTTTCAGTGAAAATGAGTGTTATGCTAAATTAGCAAGGTGCAATTACATGTCATCTTTTTAGCCATCATTAAATTTGATCATCAGCCATCCAATATTCCCAGAAAATTACGTATCACTTTGTACAGAAAAGAAAAACCACAATCAACTGCCTGTATCTCTCCCACACATCCAAAGTTCAGCTAATTCAAATAACTAATTGAAATAACTATCTTCATATGATCAGCCCTGAAGGACAGTGGTTGTGTGAACAGGCAATATTTCATCTTGCAAAACACAGTTAGGGAAAACCAAGACAGCATAGTTTTAGTTAATTTAGTAGGTAGTAGTTTAATTTCACAATCACCTGTATCATTAAGCTTAATTAAGCTCGTTTTTTCCTTTCTGTTTGGATGTGTATTTTGTTGCATATAGTACTATGTAGAAATTAGAAGAAATGGACATACACTCTAGAAGAATGAAATCTACACTCCATTCCTAATCTACTGAGCAAGTAAAATGCAGTTTTAGGTTTATTAGGATGCTAGACATGTGGAGGTCAGGAACTGCTCTAAATAAAATACTCATTGCTCCCTATAAGGCTGCATAAGAAACATGTACAAGAAACAAATATCTGTCAAATTAATGTGTAGTGATTTACGTACATGATGTTGTGGCTACAGTGCTTGGCTGCAATCTCTCTAGTCAAAAGCATAATACTCTGCTAAGGAAGGGTG
Organism: Chloropsis cyanopogon; assembly: GCA_013400585.1. NCBI lineage: Eukaryota > Metazoa > Chordata > Aves > Passeriformes > Irenidae > Chloropsis > Chloropsis cyanopogon. Next base: position 42,380 of record WEZZ01005205.1, read on the forward strand.
TATTTTTACATTTATTTTAGCAGACAAACCTGGTTCAAACACTTTTTTAGCATAATATGAAGATGAATAAGCTTCTGCCTTCTTTACCTCACAGATTTGAAAGAGAGAGGAGACCAATGGTTTTCAGGATGACAGCTAGGAGTTTTCATTTTGTAGTTTGGATGGATAAATATGGAAATATTTCACCCTGATACCTCCAAATTAGCTGGATTTGTCCTAACTTTCATTTATGAAATTCATTTTTTTTTTGCCTACTAACTCATTAAAATAACACTTTGAGGAGCCTGGCATAACAAAACCTGTAATTTAAAAAATGAGGTGGAGACAACAGAACTTGAAGAAAGTGGCCATTCTAGGAACATTTTTTTGTGAATGATAATCAGAGTCTAGGTAAGGTGGTATGAACACTGTAACAAAGAGCTTCAGACTTTTCCAAATATGTACTGAATCCCCTACAGAAGACTCATGAATGACCCAATTTGTATTTTTGGCAAAATCATGCTGAAATAAAAAGATCACTTTAACCTGTAGCAGAAATGTTAATTTAAGGATTTGTAGGGCTTTTTCTTTCTTTGGCATTTTGATCTGAGGAACTAAATGTTTTGATTCAATAATGGAAAACAAGATGTTGTGTTCCAAATCAATGTGTCTAAACAACAAAAGTATTCTATTGTGTGTATTACCCTTCCCCCCCACTTTCAATTAAAAATACTTGCCTTTTTTTGGAAGTGGCTGAATTTCAGTGGTTCTATGGGAGATTTCAGGTGTCTTTCCTTTACTTATTTTTTTGTTGTTGTTGGTTTTTTCTTTCTTTTTTTTTTTTTTTGGTTTTTTTTGGGGGGGGGTTTTTTTTTTTTTTTTGGTTTTTTTTGGGGGGGGGTTTTTTTTTTTTTTTTGGTTTTTTTTGGGGGGGGTTTGTTTTGTTTTGTTTTTCAGGGACTTTGGGGGTTTTTTTTTGGTTTTTGGGGTTTTTTTGTTTTGTTTTGTTTTGTTTTGGGGGTTTTTTGTTTGTTTTGGAGTTTTTTTTGGGTTTTTTTTGTTGTTTTTTGGTTTTTTTTGTTAGTTTTTTTTGTTTTTTGGTTTTCGGTTTTTGGGTTTTGGTTTTTTGTTTTTGGTTTTTTGGGGTTTTTGGGGTTTTTTTTAATTTGTTTTTGTGTGGGGTTTTTTGGGGTTTTTTGTTTGTTTGTTTGTTTGTTTGTTTTTTTCTTGGTTGGTTGGTTGGTCGGTTGGGTTTTTTTTGTTTCATACACCTCTCAAAGCTTTTTGGTCTGAGACCAGTTTAGCCCCTCGGTGATGCTCCTGAGGGAAGCGTGGATGGCTGCATTCCTTTTCAGGGTGACTTTCCTCACTGGCATCCTGTGACTGACTCAACCTGTGGTCTCAGCACACGCTGAGCTGTGTTTTATTGTTTTGCAATAGAGGGCCACGGCTATTTCTAGAAGTCAGGGAAATCCCTCTCAAGCTAAGTAAAACATTGGTGTTGGTCCACACCCAGCATCCCTCGCACATTTACCAATGGGACCACAATCCTGTGGCTTGCACTATACAACTGGAGAAACCAGAACAAGTTCCTCTCCACTGGCTTCTCTTCTTCCTTCGTGAAGCCCTGACCTGGACCCCTTTGCTGGGTGTTTCTATCCCCTGTGGAAAATCCCTGCCTAGGACACTGGCCGCTTTCCTGGAGGAAGCGCAGATGTGCTGAGGAGCGGCTGTGCTGTCACACTCAGCTCCTGGCAAACAGTCAGGGATGTGTTTGCTCCTCCCTGATAAAGTGAGGAATGCTTTGGATTTTTATTTGTTTCTTTTGTGTGTGTGTTTGTTGGTTTTTTGTTTTTTTTTTTTTTTTTTTTTTTNTTTTTTTTTTTTTTGTTTGGTTTTTTTTTCTCTCACACACAGTAGTCTGCCTCCTTGGTTTAATCAAAAAGCAGGAAAGCACACATTGTTTTTGTGCCAACAGAAGGTGCTATCTGCTAGGGGGATGGCAGAAAAGCAGAGAAATTAATAATTACACCTCTGCCTAGTCACCTGTCAGCCCTCAAACGTTTGTGCCTCAGGATTTTCCAAATCAGAGGTCATTCCTGTGAATTTGCTGGACTGCTTGCTCTCCAAGGGGAATAGTCCCTTGCCCAGCTGCTGGCAGGGAATTGGCAACTTAATTCACCTCCCTCAGCAACTGTTGACCCCAGTGACTTTGGTTTGCACCCTTACTGCTGTGGAGGGGTTCCACCTTCACTGTTTCCAGAGAAATATCTTTGATATAACCTCAAGATTATGTCCCTAAGTAGCCAAGGGGTAAGGACAAGTCTCACAGTCAAGATTTATTTTAGTGGCATGGACAAGCAAATTGTTCAAGATAATGTCATTATTGACTAGCAAAGACACAGATCTCGATAAGTATGTGAAACCAGTATATGCTGGTCCACCATCTCCAGTGGACTAAAAAGTCCATGAACAACACAAAGAATCAAAGGAAGAAGAACAGGGTACCCAGTGTACCCCAGATGAAATTTGTTCTTCTGTTGCAATACATTCAGCTGTTCCTTTTCCTCTTTCCCTCCAGATCCATTAAAAAAAAAAAAAAAAAAAATTAGAATCTATATTCTCACTATTGCTATCTACTATCCTCTGTGTAGAAGAAGCAAAAAAAAAAAAAAAAATTAGAAAGGGAATTTTCCTCAGTAGGATGTTTGGACCAGGCAAACAGACTGATGACTTTGAATTGCCCACACAAAAATTTCTCCATCTTGCATTACTTATGCAGTGCTGGCACCTTAGCAGTAAATAATATTGTCTTTCTCTCTCCATCCTCCCTCCATCCATCCATTTTCAACTCAAAATGTCATTTTTGTTTCAAGCTTTACACCATATCCTCCAGTTGTGGTGTTTTTTAAACTTTTGGTCCTTCTGTATCTTCTGATGAACTTTAGGGGCTCCTTGCCATTTACACTGATCCATTTTTAATGCCTGAGGTTATAAACACCATTCATTTTCCAGGTAAAAATGAATTATTATTTTACGTGATACACTGAAATGTGATAGACAGAGAAAGTTCACCCAGCAGATGAACTTGAGGTGTACCCACACGTGTCTTTCCAGGACCTGAGTGAGTTTTCACCCTGCAGCATGCATTTTGCACAGCAACATCTCCAAATCAAATGGTTCCATCGTGGCACATATTATAAAAATACGGGGGAAATAAAAGAAAATCCCTATGCAAAAAATGTTTTGCAGGCTATTTGTACAGCACGTGCAGCAGGCCTGAAGTCAGCCTGCTTGTGAAACAGAGAGCTGCAAGAAAGACAAACCTTGTTAGACCTACTCACTGCAGCGTTTTGATCTGCTTTGTTCTGTGCACAAAATGCCTTCCCTGCAGGTCACTGCACAACAGTTCCTCTCACAGCAAATATTCCTGCACAGTGGTTATGGCTCATAAGCCAGCTTGGATCTGTGTCCCACAGGAGGGAATGTTTTTCATTGTTTTCTGCACTGCTGTTCTGCTCTTGATTGGAACAAGCTGCTGTCCCTGGGGTAGACCTTGGGCCACTGCCCATTGCTGTGAGTGATGTCAACACATTTTTGAATGTGTGGCTATTAGCACTCTTTCCAAACAGGTCTCAAAAAAATCCTTCTTGCACTGCACTGTGATTTGTTCAGTAGACATTCCCTCTCCCTTGCCCCTCTTGCTATTGGACGGAGTGGCTGAATTATTTTTGCAATTTAAGCAGGTAAACGACGTGAATTATTGCTTGCTGACCCCAATTAAGGCTTACAGCTGCTTGGAAGAGGAGACAGTTCACTCCCTCCTCCTTAGTCAATATCAACAAGTGGACAAAGATTTGAGTGGAAGTCCAGTTTTCCACTGCAGTAGGAGGGTGGGTCTGGGTGGAGAGAGCCAGGAGAGACACATATGCTGCTCCTCCTTGCACTAGTGTAAGTCCAAGGTATTGATGGAGTTGAGGGGCTGGAAAATTCACCTTGGGAATTAAGTCATCAAATAAAGGAAGAAGGATAGCTTGGCCCAGCCTGTGGGAAGATTGAGGAGACCAGAGACCAGGCTCTCATTCAAGTTTAAAGCAAGTACTTGAGCCACCTTTCCCTTTGCTGAGCTTTTATCCAGGAATAAGGCATCAATCTTCTCCACTCTGGGACATGAGCCACCCCTGCTATCAGCAGAAACCTTGCAAAGGACAATTCCTGCGTTATTTGTCCTGCCATGGGTGGGGAGGTTTAATCAAGATTAAGGAACCTGATTTAGAGTGAAAGATGCTGTGTGAGTATAAAGTCAACTTTCATACTGTCTACTAAATCCACCTGTTCATAAATCCACCTCTGTGGTCTGATTTACAGCACCAATCACAGCTACAAGAAACCAGTCTGCCACACACTCCACATTCCCAATTAGTCAGTCCTGTATATATTCATGCATACATATCTTTATTTCTGCACATACACTTGTGTGCTGATACAAAATTCTGGAAACTTTGGCAGCAAACTCCATAACTCTGCAGTAGCTGGCTGATATTCTGTCACTCTTTAGGAATTTCTGATGGTGGTAGCAGTCACGTATGCATTTTAAGAGACATCTTTGTGGACAAGACCTCAAGAATCACTTAGCTGGGCATCAGTTTCATGAGGTTATAGCATAAATTTGGGAATGAGATCAAAAAGCACTGAAAAGTTCTCTAGTCACGAGTGCTTTTTGTGGAATAGATGAGATAGCATGCTGCAGCTTCAAGAATATAGGGCTAAGGCCAAGATGTGAAATTATTTCAGACAAATTAGCAGCAAACATTTGAAGCAGGTGGTATAAAGGCCAAATTCTCAAACCTCTGCCTTTCTGGTATTCTGATTTCACTTATCTGAGCTGGTCTGGTAAAAACTTCCCTCGAGTGTGTTCATGCACACACCAATCCTACCTTCTGGTGACAGTGGAGAGGAAGCATCTGAAAAGGTTTTAAGTGCTTTGGAGGAATGCTCCAAAAAGAGAATGCTCCAATGAGAAAAATAAGTCTTCAGCTGAAGTGAGGTTTGAGCTCTGACTAGATTACTTTTCTGCATGTACCACCAGACAGGAACCTGCCTGT
>WEZZ01005206.1:4942-22623 GCA_013400585.1 Chloropsis cyanopogon
ACAAAAAAAGATGGAAGTCAAACTTATAAATTCACACTGGACAGAATTGATTTGCAAAAGTGCCAACCTACTATGCTGGTATTCTAAATAAGAAATTACTCACTTTAGAGAGCTGTTTATGCTCAGAAGATGCAACAGATTATTGTAGAAATTATTCTGCCTACATTGTGCAAGATACCAGAGCTGATGACCATAATGACTACCCTATTATAATGAAAAATACACCAACCTATTGCCTCTGGCATTCCTCTTATGTCACTGTTACACTTATAAACATTCCACATGAGAAAGTGAACAAGCTGCACATCTTACTAGCTTATATGCGTATTCAAAATGCTTTTTTTTCCCCAGAAAAAAACCAAAAATCCCACATATGCCTACTTTTACATTTTCACTATTGCATTTCCTATATGGATTAAATCACCTATCTACACTTCACATACTTCATTCCACCAAATACTATAGTTGTCAGAAAGGTGAGATAAGGAAAGATACTGTCCATGAAACTAGTATCAAGTTCCCAATTCAGACTTTAGAGTTTTTGCTTGTAGAATAAATATATTTTTTTAATATGAAAGGACATGATTGTGGTATACGTTGTGAAAGCAATGTACTATCTTCCCCCTATAATGGAACAAATAAAATTCAGTCTTACTGGAAGAAGTTAAGTACCCTTGACAAAACCACCTTGGAGCAAATTACAGCATTGGAAAAAAACCCCCGCTAACAATGAACCCAGCAATTTCAGCCAATTTAAAGACCTAGGTGAGAAATGATCTTCAAAACACCCACCAACCCTTATTTGGATTTGGGAAAAGTTCATTTTTTTTAATGCTTATAATTAGAAAGAAATGACGATTTTACAAAAGTTACTTACTTATCTCCAAAGAATTTTCTCCAGAAATCTGCAGCATCGGCTTTGGTGATGCGAAAGTTATCACCCTGGAATTGTCCATTTGGAAAAATAGCCTTGATTTCTGCTAACATGTGGCTGAAGATGAGAGACAGCTTTGTAAGGTTTCTCCTGCAGATATAATAGGGGGAAAAAAAAAATCTCATCAAATCCTTCGAATTTAATAAATTTAATCAATCTTTCAGTATTTCACATATCCCGCGTATTTGTGTAAAATCACTGTGTGACACAAGAAAAACACTGAGCTTTCAATTGAAAACACAACGAAATACAAATTAGTGGTTTGTGTTTCCATGGACTTCTGAGGACATAATTATCATAAGTCTCCATGAATATAAAACCACTTTTTGGCAACAGAACAAATTTGAGTTCTCAACTGCACATTCGGATATACTCCTTGTGCATTACACTTGTGTGTTTCTACTTCATTTACTCATTGCAGAAGCAAGAATTTATACTAATTAGACAGCTTATACATAAAAAAAAACAACCAACAAAGAAAACCAAAAACTACCCTACACTCAAAAATCTAAAATTATAGTTTCATATGTGACAAACTTGTTTCATTCCAGGTTTCTAGAAATATAAACATGGCATAGAACTAGATTTAGTCCTTTTTCCTATGATAGTTTTATTCTTTTTATTCTTTTCAGCTTTCTCTTACTGTACCTACTTCTTATTCTCCTTTCAAATGCTCTCTAGTTAAAACTTGCTTTCAGTAGCACGTTATGAACAAAGACCTAACTTGTTGTAAACAAACAAAAAAAAAAAAATCAAGCTTCAATGCTATCATCTCATTTCCATACATTTTCCACACTTATATCAGTTAATCAAAAATTACTTAGATTTTGGCACAGAAATCCCATCTAGTATAGTGCAAAGAACAAAGAATCCTTAAATGCAAATAATCCTTTTGTATAGAAAAATCTGTGGGAATTGGTGAGGAGAGGAGAAAAAAAGAAGAAGCAAACTTTATGAAAGCTTATGCCTGGAGATTCCTTGATGGTCCTTGCAGGAAAAAAAGGGCCCTTTCCCAAACTAATATACAAAATAGAGGAAACTGAGCAGTTTCTGATGAAGGATTTGTATTCTTGCGAATTTTACTGGAGTATTTTAATGTGTTAGAAGTGTCCTGTGTGTGTCAAGTCCATTCAGCTTTAACCATTTCAGGTATTACTTAAAAATGACGCAAGCAATTTAATGAAAACCACACTAAAATGCTTATCAGTCATGTAATTTATAGTCTGTTTAAAGACAGTATTTTAAATAAATTCAAATTTATTCATAAGTTCCTTGACACATGGAAATATTAAGATAGACATTTATTTTAGTTGAACATATTTCCTAGGGTCTTCCTAAAAGAACGCTCAATTTAGCACTGCGGTGGTAATTATTTCAACTACATTTGTGAACCTTATAATAGAGATTTCTGTGGAAGCTGTGTTGAAGATTTACTATAGGTTTTACTACCAAGAAAATGATGATAAAGTTGTTGTGAAAACATAAGTAATTGAAAACAAACAAAGCAACCCCCAATGAATACACTTTCCCTTCCCTCAAGATTAAGAATGGCTATAGGGCTAAGTCATTCAGAGTTCTCCAATTCCTCCAGTAAAATCAGATGTCTATAATTATGATGCTCAATAGTTCCTTGCTATCTCCCTTCCCATTTCCTTTGTATTTTAATTACACCCATGTGTTCTTTATTATTTTACTCCTCAGAACTCAAGCTTGATGCAGAGGAGCAACAGCTTTTTTCATTGTGGCTTCCTCAATCTGCCCCAGACCCAAGATTAAACAAGAAGCTTTCAGTGCTCGGGACAGATGGCAACATGACTCAGTGGAAGTTTGAGCAGAGTTCTGCCGTGCCTGGCACAATCGGTGTCCCACACTAATGTGCTGCGCTGCAGCGCGTCTTTTCAGGTACAAATTCACCTAGTGAGCTTGCTGGATCCAAGGCTTGAGCCCTGCAGTGAATTAAGGGATGAAGTCACACAGAGGTGCCATCTGGGACACTTCCTTGCCCAGGGGTAGCGTGTGTCTGTTCCCTGCAGAGACTCTGCCTACTGGGCACAGCTGAACAGGACATGGCCAGAACCAGCAGCTGCTAGGATGTGGGCAGTAAATGCACAGGAGAGACAGGCACACAAATGGCGCTATCTAAATCACGAAGCCTCTTCCTTCACTCTTACAGCAGCACCAGTCACTAACTGCATCAGGACACTTTTGTTCCAGTATACAAAATCGCAAGGAAAGGAAAAAAGTAAAATTATTTTTTGTTTGCATTTGTATAAACAAGAAAAAATATTTTAACATGTGAGGCAGCTTCTTTTTATCTGATCACAGGGGTGAAACTTGAAACCAACTGGAAGCTTGACTGTGCTTGAACAAATATCACAGCACGTACAAACAGCAAGAGATGACTAACTCGTGGTAATTTCTACACAGGATATCTGGTTTTTTCTCTTTAATTTTGATTCTTACTCTATAAAATCATTATCTCAAGCCCTTCTTTGGTATCAAAAAGCCATGGTAAATCATGTCTCAATTTTTCACTTACATGTTTTTTCTTTAGAATAGCAAAGCACATATTGCACCATTTTTGCTCAGATATGCTTATGTGATACCAGATCTCAGTACCTTCTTGAGGCAAAGATACAAAGCTCACTGATTTCAGAAATGGTTTTCAACAATTATGGTGCAGAGATGATGGCACTGGGGTGGGCCAATGACTCTCCCTCTCTGGGCATTTTACTTGCCTGAAGATGTCTATCCATTTCAGCAATGTACTTTTCCTGTCTTTCCCAAGACACCTCAAGAAGCACGTACTCCACTTTATCAGACCTGGCAGTCTGTGTAGCTGCATTTTTCAACTTAGGATGGTTCCCTTCCTTCTCTCAAATGAAGGATGAAGCAAGGTCAAAAATTTTCCATCTTATTTTGTCCTCATAAGTTTATGACAGGGCATTTAGGTCCTATTCATTTGAAAAAACAGCAACTAAATCCATCAAGGTTTGGCAATTTACTGAATAATTAAAATGGAAGCCAAAGAATCATTCAATCTGAGCACCTATTTTAGATCTCATTGCCACCATGAGACTGTAAAGAAACCAGTCTGCATCTCTTGCAGTAACAAGGGCTTTGTTCTCCAGGTCACAGCAAAGACTGATGTAGTAGCAAAGGGACAACTGCACTGGCAGCCTGGCGGAGCAGAAGAGGAGCCGAGCAGATAGAGACATGCTCCAGAGACCCTTTTTGACTCACTGCATTCCAGCAGGGGAGATATCTCAAGGGATCACATTGGAGCTACAGCTCAAAATAACACCATCCAAATTATACAGAAACAGTGGTTTTAATGCCGTTGCAGCCAGCCTTCAGAGTTTAAAATGATAATATACTTTAGCTGGCAACCTGGAGCTGGTTAGAGGTGGAACTTCTTTCCTTATCTATGGGACAGAGCACAGACATTTTATTTCTGCAGAGAAGGGTTTCATGCTGATGAGAAAAACCTTAACTTGCTGAAATTAAAATCTAACAACACTGCTTTATACAAAAGTGAACAAAGATGATGATTCTCCAGTATATAATAGCTACTGTGGTAAAATATAAAACTATTTTAACACTGATGTTGTATCAACTGCATTTTATGTAACACAGTGTAGGTCTCATCCATACTACTCAACAAATTCAACACCTCCTAGCTGATGCTTTTCCTATGATTCAAGCTTAGATTTTGCTACCCTCCTTTCACCAAATCAAAATAATACCATACAGGTCAAATCCCTCCGTAGAACTTGATTTCTGAAGTACCATTTTGTCAGTCACACTCTACGATTTGTTGCAAAACATCTTTGCCAATAACAGATCTACTGAAAAACCAACATGGTCTGAATCAACCCCAGAACACCTAAGATACAAAGATTAAAAACTGAATTTTTATTTTTATTTTTAAACTTGTAAAGATCTACTGAATCAGTAAGCATCTTTTGGTTAATGAGAAAGATGCATTTTTTAAATTTCAAAATGAATCTGTCTTTTGAAGTTATACCTCATCATCAAGATTTCTAAACAGAGAGAGCAAAGCCTGAAGAGAAGAATTTTGGGTTTCTTCACTTCTCAGCAAATTACTATATTCTGAATCAATATTCTCTTCAACTGTCAGGAGTGAGGTCAGGCTAGAGAATACTGCAAAGATTTAATAACTGAAGGACTTTTTAAATACCAGTCATATTCAATGTGAAAACAAGGCTTGATAATGGAGATACTATGACATCCCAAACCAAAACAGCAGCAGCAGCAGCTGAGTAGGAGGAGGGCTGAAAGCAGTCCTACCCTCCTGGATATACTGAAAAATGAAGTGAAGCATGATCAGCATGCAGTAACACAGATAGGTTTTGGCTGCGTCAACTTTGTAATCACTTTATGAAGTTAATTTTACTTGCTGGAAGGCAGTATGGTCCAGCAAACAGGACTGGACAGGGAATTAGGCAGTGTCACTTCCCTTCTGCCACTGGCCTAATTATGAGGTGGAAGGAACACCTGAGTCTGGCATTTACTGCAGGACATGGATGAATAGAACAAAATGCTCAGAGAGCTCCAAACTTGGACAGCTCTGAACAAAAATGCATGGCAGATCCAGCCTGTGTGTAAATAAAGAAAGCAAAGCATCCATCTGTGCCCTGGTCCTTCGTAATTATTGGATGTCACAGACAATAACCAAGACAAAGTCATTTTAACAATACATACTTGTTACTCCTGCAAAAACTTGAAAATGTTTATATTTACCTACATACTGCATGTATATACAATTTCTGCTTTCATGCCTACATATTACTATGCCCATGAAAAAAAAAAAAATTCATTCCCACCCTACAAATATTTCTGAAAAAAAAAAAACAGTCTGGAAAAGAAGTATGAATGCATATCTCTGCAGTTATTTATGTCATTCCAAAAATTACGTTATTGCTGGATTTCCTTCTTCATTGCATCTAGTAAGTGTTTAATCTTTCTGCAGCCACATTGATACACTTTGTTAAACAATCACCTGCTGTAATAAGCAATACACCAACTCCCCAACTCATAATATATAAGTCAATCACCTGGCATGGAAAAACAATCCTAGGAGATAGAATAAAATCCGGTTGGCAGCTAAGAATATTTTCCAGGTAGGTTTTTCATGAAAGTACACCAAACTACTCCTAAGTAACAGATAATTCCTCTATAATCATTATATAGAATAATCATACAAAGACAGCTCTCTTACCTGGCAAAATTGCAAATCATAACTGCATAGGAACTAAGACGAAAGAAAGTTTTAAATATGAATTTCCTAAGGTGAATTGTTTATTTTGACTTCTAAAAATCCATCCCCCTCAAATATTAAAGCCTCAAAATCCAAAGCATATGTACAGAGCCCATTTAACTTAATTAGTTCTATTCAAAACACATTTCTGATCCATATGCTCGATTGTGGTGAAACACAAGGATTCTAGAGAATACATGTTACTAATCCAAAGGAACAGAGTAGAGTCTCATGATTCGGGTACAAAAGAGGGAAATGAAGACCCATGTTCTGAGCTCTGTCGCTCCACTCTCCCGGAGTTCAGAATTTATGTTTTGTGACTCAGATTTCCATTGTGTGATAAAAGCTCTTTACAAATTATTTCCCATTTTTATTTTGCCACCATGAGGACAATCATACCTGCTCATAAAACCCCTTGACAGACAATACTTCTGCCATTAGCCACTGATAAGTGACACAAATAGGAATGCACTACATCCAGGATAAAAGACAGAAGAGAAAAAAGTCTGAAGAAATATGTGAACTTTTGAAGATCTCCAGAAGACATAGAAACAAGACTAAAAATTTTACATGCTGATAGTGGTTCACTGTTGATAATCTGGTATAACCCTGACTCATTCATCCCCCTTCCTCTTACAGAACTTCCCTTCTCAGAGACAGGAAACATAGGAAAAAGAATTAGTAAAAAAACCACAACAAAAAAATCCCACCCCCCAAAACAATAACACTTCCACAAGAAAAAAAAAAAAACCCCAACACTTCTTTTTTAGAAATCTACAGGTGTAGAATGCAGTGAGATAATCTGAACAATGGAGTATTCCTTAACACTTTAGAGGAAGCAAAGGAAACCAAAGGTTCCTGTCAACAGCCTTGCAAAGAAAAAAAAGCCTACCATCATATTTGGCAATCACATCAACTCTGCATCTGTGCAATTATTATTTTTAAAAGCTATATAAGGGCAGAGTATTGTTCAGGGACCAAAGTATATGAGCCTATTCTTGGAATGAAATGTCCCTGGGACTAAGAATAATCATGAGGTCTACTTCCTACTTGTGCTGCTGACTCATGGAATGAACACATACAACTAAACTTTGATGTGTTGTAGTATTCCTCACCTCTAAGCTGCCCCACAAATAAAACCTAAAAACCCACCTTAAACACAGCAAGATTCAGCCAATAACTAGATTTTATCATATATAAGCATAAGAAAAACAAGTATAAAATTGTAAGAAACTAACTGGAGGCAACTATTACATTTCTTTGAGTCCTGGAGGAGCTGGGTTTATTACAGGTAGGAAAGCAGCATCCATCCTTGAAAGGCTCTTCATCAGCCTCTTTGTGACAAAGAACATGGTACAAGTCTGTGCTATTCACTATGGGTACAGAAAGGAAGAAATGGGCAGACTTTGAATAAGGATTGGGCAAGGATGATTTGGAAAACAAAAAGCTGATTCCAATGTCACCTTGAATATTCCTCCATCTTTTCCTTTGCTTAGAAATAATTTTACATTGATAAATCAACTTTTATGAGCAGCCTGGTTCCTTCTGTTCTCATATTTAAAAAAAGATATTAAAATGGGAGAAGGCAATGCTTGAAGAATTCAAAATTTCATTTCGTTTTGTGAAACTGCTTATCAGCTGTCATTGCCTTTATAGCAGGTATTTACTGCCCAATTTATACAAAAACCAAGAATTAACTTAATATACAACAGCTTAGTAAAGGAAGTGGAATATAAACACAGAGGAAGGAAGAAGGCCAGGATTTTTGCCAATCTATAACACTCTACAAACTGATGAGTCTGTCTACTCACCGCTCTTTCATTTGTGAACTGGCATGCCACTGTGCCACCAACATCTCTTCAGCAAAGTTCTATCCAAGGATTATGTTTGCTTTTTGCTAAACAAATGGTCCATACAGCAGCAACCATGAATAGCTCTAGTCAGCTGTGCTTTAGGCTTTACAGTCCAAGTTTTGAAAATTTCATTACTTCCGGCTCTGTCCAAGGGGCATTTATCCACACAGATAAATGTCTCAAGGTACTCCTAAACCATTTTAGCTTCTTTCTGCACTAGCCCTATGACATAACAAATATAACCATGAAATGAAAACGTCAGGAGTGCTGGCAGGAGTAAGAAGTAACAAAGGAAACACAGTCTGCATAAAGCAAAATGTGAGTCGTCAAAAATAAAGAGGTGTGCTGACAAGCTAAAGATGTAATAATTTTGCCCATAATTATTATCTCTAATTACTTATGCAGAAGGATAGAGGTTACAAAAAAAAAAAACTCCTCTGGAAAATGCTACTCTGAAAATTTGCATAAAACTAATCTGAACATTTACAAGTATAAATACGTTGTGAAGGATAGTCAATCCTATAACACTTTAAGTAGCAACATAAACTAAGAGCTAACAGACTTATTGATTTTACTACCAAGACTTTCAATGGACCTACTAGATCATCCTTACAAAATATATGTTTTAACATCCCTAATCTAACACGTACACAGATTTAAAAACTGAGCTGGACGCTGGCTATTTAGTTTTATTTTCTACTTTATAACAGTCCATTGCTTTTGCACTATGGTTTCACTCATCAGTTGTTCGAGCACTGTTTGCTTTCTCCAACCTCCTCCCCCAGACATCTTTGTCTACAATGGTCCAATATTATTTAACTGAACACTGACTTAAGTCTAAAGCCTGGTATCTGTATGTATAAATGAAACTGAAGTTGTCACAGGATTCCCCAGGAACAATAGTAAATGCAGTCTTGAAAAGCTGAATTAATTCACTGAACACAGAAATACAGAAAACTTGTTAAAAACACAAATGAATTAATGTGAAACATAGAAGACTGAATTAGCATCCTTTCACCATCTTCCAAAGCCTTCAAGTGGAAGGATATTCAAAACAACACCTGGCCAAAACAGGCAGTCTTAAAGACAGAGATGTGGTTGGTATAATTTTTTAGTACCGGATTACGCCAGTAAACACCTTGAATTGCACTGCAAAGTGGGGTCACTACTATTATTCGTACTATCCATGTACTGGAAGTATAACTGATACTACCAAAAGGTGTTAATATTCCCCCATATAACCATCTTCCTCGTAGTTCTTGTAAGGATCACTTGGTTTGAAGATTATTTGTACCATGGATAGAGCACATCTGCGCAGAGCCAAGCAAAGCACGTGCAAAAAGGGACCCTGCTACACGGACCAATTCAAGGGACTCCAGAAGGGGTAAGAGGCTGAATTTGGCACAAATCCTGCCACAGCCAACACAGCAGCCAAAGGCCAGGGCTGGCACAAGGAAGTACTGATGTGGCTAAATGCTTGTCCCCCTCACAGCAATCAAGCATGAGCGAAGGAAAGTGTTTTAGTTCTGTGTCATGCTTCATCTAGTTTGCTGTCATGCAAAAACTCAGGAAATTCAGTGGTTCTGAGGGGCTAATAGCAACAGAGAACGTGTGCCATGCAGCACCCCAAGCAATCGTCTTCCTGTGCAGTCTGCCTCCCATCAGAGCAGCAAACAACTGATAATGCTTCACTTCACTGGTTTGCAGCGTGCTCATTTCCTGCACAGAAATAGTCCAGAACATGTACTCAGGCTTCTTCTTCTGGGGCTTTTTATTCAGACTATTATCTCACCTTAAAACATGCTGTTATGATGTTTTCTAAGTAATATAAACTAAAAAGGGATTCATAAGCATTCTTAGTGACAGGCAAAAAGTACTTTAAATTCAAAACCTACCGAATTTTGCAACAGTATCGTTTTTTTATGAAGACAAATATTTCTGATTATTGGAGGGTGAATCCAGAATTGTTCAGGCCTACTGCTCATCACACTAAATGACTGTGGAAAAAATCTGCAACACAACTTACCCATATCTGAAAGCAGGACTGGTAAATCCTTCTTTCTGACATTAAGGACTTTTGGCAAACTAATATCCATATGCATCTTTTTCCATTTATATAATTCTCAAGTACCTAAATCCATTTTTTGTATTTAACAGGGAATGGCCTTTGGATCCTATGAGCCTCCCAGTACTCTTGGTGAGACTAACACAAGTTTGGCCAAATGATGAAACTGAGGGAAATCTTATTCAAGAGGGCCCAAAACAAAATTCAAAATTCTCAGCTTTGAATTCTGAGCTCATGGTAGTTGACTAAACATACGAAATACTTGCAGACAAAACCTAAGTTTGAGCTAGCCTGCAGCTGTGAGGCACAACTCTAATTCCTACATAGAGGGCTTTGAACACTAAAGAGGATAGAATAAGAAAATTATTCTCCATATCTCTCAGAAAAGCCCATAATGAACTCAGAAAGAAATATGAGCTGTTTTGATTCAAGAGCAAAGAAGACAGAAGATAGAGAAGGGAGATGGAAAGAAAGAGATGGCAACATTGTACTCAGAGAAACTTTATTTACAGGGTAAGATAATGCAGAGCAGCCTAGGAAAGCCCATGAGAAAAAGCCAACACTTCTACAGAAAAGTTTTAATAGCATGAAAAACTTAAACTATAAGGAGGTGTATTAAGCACCAGGAACAAATTTACCTACTTTGCAGTTGCTGTCTAAGTGAACATCTCTCCTGTGCATTCAGGCCTAGCCAGGCAACAGAGCCATGGAATGAAAAAATCTCATACTGTATTTACAGACAATCAAAATGTACAAATCCAAAGGGCACACACAGAATCTTATTCCTGGCAATTCTTTTGAGACCTTACCTTTTTGGTTATGATTTTGTTTTTGTTTGTATGAGTGGTAAGAAGTACAGTAGTATTTTTACTGATCAGATCTTCTAATGCAGACAAGGGATCTAAAGAGAAGTTTTAAAATAACATCCACTTTCTTGCATTAGGAGTCTACAGAAGTATCAAAACTGCTGTAACCTGCAGAGGTGCTTAGTACCTGCTGTGTCACACATGATTTCCACTGAGTCCAAGTCAACAAACTGTCCCAGTGTTCCTAAGAGCCTGGCCAAAAAGGATTTTTCCTGGCTGAGCTGCTTCTGAGACCTGATCAGGAGAAAATACTGAGCTCCACATTTTGCCCTAGAATTCAACTTTAGAAGAAGGCCTTGGATTTTACTTTTTGAGCCTCTTGTGCATCATCACTTCTATTTATTTTTTCTGTGGCAGTGATAGGAGCCTCTCATCAAAAGCAGAAGCTTTTGATGTTTTACTGAAACTAACTCTCTTCATCCCATATAGCTTCCTGTCAAAAGTATCATCATTAAATGAGCAGAGAAACTCTCCAACTCTATACTTTAACAAATATATTTTTTCACAGACCTTCAAATATATAGGAATGCTGACCCTAAACCCTGAAATCAGATTCCA
This sequence comes from Chloropsis cyanopogon, assembly GCA_013400585.1. Lineage (NCBI taxonomy): Eukaryota > Metazoa > Chordata > Aves > Passeriformes > Irenidae > Chloropsis > Chloropsis cyanopogon. The sequence continues at coordinate 16,500 of WEZZ01005206.1, forward strand.
TATAGTCAGATGCTCTCATTACAGCCTTCTAAGTGTTGTCACTAAAGTATTTTAAGAGTATTTTAGACCACATAAAAACATGTTATTTATTCAAAATAGGAATCCAAGTGAGAGCTACATAACCCATCAAAATATAATAATAAGCCTTCAAACCATGTCTCAAGTTATTGAATTCCTATCAAACATATAATAAAAATCTCCATTTCCTCAGATGCACTCTAATCAAATCCACCTGAAATCATTCACTGAAAATGACTTAAACACTACTTATAGCTGAGATGCAGCTTGTTTCAAAATTCAGGTAACAAATCTGTGTCCCATAGCTAAGCAGTGTCACACAAATGCATATGGCACAAAAATATACAAAGTAAGGTATATGAAGTACTGAGACTGTATGTTGGTCTCAGAATAATCACTGGGGTTTTATTTACTGAGAGACTGTAAAATGACTTTCATTGAGAGAAGAAAACTACCATCTCTGGCCAAAACAGTAAACAACCTATTCCCTTTGACATACACCCTGAGGCACTCAGTTGCCTGTCCTCCTGCATATGAGGAGCACATCTAAACCATTTAAATCCAGATACATTGCTGCCACATTGTGTTAGGAACTTTATCTTTACAGAATAGAGAGAGAAAAATCAAATCCTTGGTTACAAAATGGCACTTGAATACGGCCCTTGAGGATCAGGTCAGCGTGTATCCAACAGGACAGTTAGGAATAATCTAGCATCAACAGCACAGACCTTGGTGAAAGTCTAACAGATTTTATAATAAGATGTGTGATTTCACACTAACTAGAAAAAAGCAGAACTGGCTGAAATATTTTCATCAGTAATTTGGACAATAAGAGCAGGGACTAAAACCCACAAGGATATAGCTAGACAGACAGGTGTGTTTTTCATGTAAACAGAAACAGAATTTTTGCCTTCAGGAAGTACTGATGTCAAATCTCCAAAAATAAGCTGTCCATACAAATCAAAATAAAGCATTTTGCTTCTTCACTTCATATCTCCCATGAAAAGCAAAGAAAGATAACAGAATGAAGAAGATTGAGACATTATGTGCAAAAAATTACTTTCCTTTTTTTGGTCTAAAGTACAGTAACCAATGAAGAAATTTATACCCTGATCTGCTTACTATTTTTTTTTTTTACATGACGCTATTCAAAGGCTATAAGGCTGACAGATAACTGCAAATAGCTGCAGAGTGACTGCACAACAAAAACATCAGATGAAGTTCAATATATGAAGGCATAATGTATTTGAACAAAAAATCTTGACCTGATGTAGAAAATGGCAGGCTCTGAGCTGTCCATTGTCACCCAGAATTAAAATTTTTAATTATGATAGGTAATTCCGTTAAATCATCTGCTCAGTGCTCATCAGCAATAAAAACCCAGATCAAATATTATGAATTATTAGCAAAAGAAGAGAGGAAAAAACCCAGAAAACATAATTATGCCACCATGTAGAAACACAGTCACCTGTTATCAAACCAGATATATATAAGAAACAGAGATATAAGAGATACACTGAAAGACAAGTGAGGTTACCAAAGGCAAGAAGTGGATCCACACTGAGGAGGAATGAAGTATGGTGGGACTCTTCACACTGGATGAGTAACCATAGAGGAACTCAGACAAGAGATCTACAAATTGCAAATGACATACAGAAGATGGATGAGGACTGACAGTAACTGGAACATTTAGTGAAGGTGACAGGAAGCAAGCTCAAAAAATCCCTGATGCACAGAAGTTGTTGCCTAAGGAGGCAAGTGTAAATAGGTTTGAGGGGAAGCTGGGAAAACACCAGGAAGAGCTGCTTCACTGAAGGTTACTAGAGTAACAAAGCACAACAGGTTCAGGAAATCCCTTAGCTAAAAATGGCCAAGGGCTGAGGGAGTACTAGGGAAATGTATTAAATTATATCTGATTGCCCCATTTATTCTTCCTTGGGTATCTCCTTATGCTCACCACTGAAAAGAAGAATGACTATAATGATTCAGATCAGGCTCTGTCTTAAAAACAAGACACAATACTTAAGAACTAAAGCACATGGTTCATAGGTTACTCCCAAAGCTCTTAAGTTCACTTATTTCACTCATACAATTCAATTGCACAGAACTTCTAATACCTGATCACTCATAAAGCAATTTTGGATGCCTTGGTGAATGGAAGCATCCTACTATTGACAATCATTCTTTCTCACCCCCATAACTGAGATTAAAAAATTTCCCAAATCACAGCCTGTATCATGAGTGTGGCCACGTGTTTCACCAGGAGAGTGGCCTGACAATGTCTGGCAGCAGGAACAAGCAGGTGGTGGAGCAGCACTGCATGAGGCAAAGACAGAGAGAAGTACCAGGGTTGGTCAGGAGCAGAGCCCTGTTCTATCCTTTAAAATGATAGCTGCAACAAGAACCTACAAGCGTACTTGCCAGCACTGGAGACGCGAGTAATGTTAAGAGGCTGGTAGTGAAATTGAGTCACAGATGTCTTCCAAGATAATCAGTTTCAACAATGAAAGCCAAGTAAGATAGCATTCCTAAAATTAGATGAAGAGGCTTATAGAGGACAAGTGTCCAAAGAGAAAAGGTTACTCCACCACAGCTGCAGTGGAAACTTCCAAATTCTGAGCACCAATGTGAAAATCTGTATGTTTTACTTACTGCTAAATTTTATCATACGCAGGCCATTAAAACAATACACATGAATAGAACCACAACTGGGCACAAAATACACTAAAATCCCTTCTGGTAAAAATAGTTTTTAAAGCATGAAGGTTCCAGGAGTCACACCTTAAGAGTTTACTCCCCTGAGACAACACTCGTACAGTTTTGCCTAGCAAGACAGTTCACTTTGCTACTTGCAAAAGTAAACACGTCATGCAATTATGGATTCCTGGAACAATCCATCAGTCTCAAAACAAATTGCTTTGAAACAGGAATGTAAACCTAAAGACAATACTGTTCTTCTCTCAAACACGGAAGAATTCCAGCTCTTGCTACCAAAGTAAGAACATGAGACAGAAATTGAAACAAACAAAATTTTCTGGATACTAAGACATCCAGCTGCAAATTTTTAATCACTCTTTTTTCATGCATCATCCTTAAAATCACTGCACTAAATAGCCTCAGCACCTGAAAATACTTATATTAAGATTATATGAATTATACTATCTTTAGTGTGGTTCAATTTCTCCAATTCACTTCAACACTTTAATTTCTCTAATTACTTCAGTGCTGTAGCTAAATTAAATATATAAATATACTCTTAAGAACCATCGGCCTAAAATATTCACAGTCAAAAACATATTCCCACTTCTGTTTTTTCAGATCAGCCATCTTGGGATAGGAAAGGAGCATTAACTACCAAAGTACATCATGTATTTAATCACCCTTCGACAGTATGAATAATGAGATGACTGTTTAGATCTGGAGGGAAACAGAACTGGAAAAATAAAACTGCATTCATTCCCTCTCTGGGAAGCTCAGAGCACCAGGTGCCACAGCAGGTAGCATGCTGAGGTTCAGCATAGTTTGAAGTACCGTTGACAAAGAGCTTCACTCAGTGTGCCATATTTGTTGTTTGAAGACCTTTCACCCATATTAGCAGTTTTCATCCTACATAAAAGACATCTGACATGAAGTGGATGACAAAGAGTACTGCTGCAATAAGCTGTATCTGAGTTTCTGTAAGAAATACTTGTGATCAATAGCTATTGCTGTCTCTAACAGTCAAACAAATTACAATGCCTCTATCCTCTAGTGACTGAAAAGAAGGGATCATTACCAAAAAAAGAACAATTACAGCTAACTATAAGAGATAATACTGGAGAAGTTTGTGCAGCCAACTTGAAAAATATCTCAATCTGTATCAGCAAAAAGACAGAGTTCTTGCAAGTTTTTGTGCCCCAAGTCCCTACACAGCCTGCCCTGTCTCTGGACAGCTTCCCAGAAAAACCAGCGTCCTGTACACCAGTTTCTACCAGAAGTCCCACAGTACTCCTTCACTCCTCCTATTCCCTAATGGCTAAAAGTAAATTTTTCATCTGACTCCCACAGAAAAGAAAGGAAAGACTGTGAGACACAGACAGGAAAAGGGAAAGAGAGAAGGCAGAGGCCGGAGCTTCTTGCTCCCACCCATCAAGCCACATTCCACAGCCCCACAAGGGAGAGACCCCTCTTTAGTACAGAAGATAAAGTAGTATCTGACATGCAGCATTCTCTTACAGAATGTGTATCCATGGAAAAGACTGATGCAAAACATAAAATATCCAGTGTGTTGCATTCATGCGCTCATACCAGTCTAAAGCCCACTGGTAAACATTTAGAAAGAGAAAGAACCTTACCCTATGTTAATATCCTGAACACAAAAATTCCCCAAGACTTCTCCTGAGAGCTTGAGGATTAAAAGGCCTGGCTAGTATGTCATAGTGACTCATTGCTTAAATACAGAATATTAAAAGATAATCTAGCCAGAAGAAACTTTACTTTTGCCGTAAGTGATGTTAATTAAAAGGTCAAGAGATCTAGAGAAGGTATTGAGAGAAAAACCGCAGAAGGAGGAAATGAGGACATTAAAAAATATGTATTTTTAAAAGGTGGGGATTAAAGGAGGATAAAATAAAACCCTTTGAAAGCTGAAAATGAGAAAAGGATGAAAAGGTAGAAACGAAAAGTGCAAAATTTATGTCTCTATTTTTTCCTTCAGAACTTTACAGTTCACATTTTCCCCCAGGTTTAGTCACCTTAATTGCTCATATGATTCACAGCAGGCTCACTTGCTAGTAACAGAAGATTCATGATCAAGAAGGCACAGTAAGTTTTGATTTCAATAGCTAAGACCTCAGTATATCTGAAAAAAATTATTTCAGTTAAAATGCACAAGTATGTGAAGAATAACTCTCAATTTTATTTTTCCATTTCTTGCTTTTTCTACAGTCTGGCTGCAAAAAGTCTAGTAATAACAGCAACAATGTAATAACACTAAGCAGTTCATCAACATGGCACACTAGCTGTACATAAGTCTCTTAGGAGAATAAGAAAGCTATTTCTTTCCAAAAGCAAGCCCTTAGTATGTGTTAGGAACAATGTAAATAATTTTGGATTCAGACTGTGCTAAGCAGCAGTTTGAATTTGTAACATTACTCAAAGAATCACAACTGTGGAAATAAGAAAATGTTTTTAAAGTACTTAATTCTGAAGAGTCCGCTTTAGTTTCCCTTAAACGTTTTTAATAGTATGTTTAAGGAAAATGCCACAGGAACAACACAGCTTCTTTTGGAAGAAAGGGCAATGCTAAATAAATAATTTCTTACCTAAACTCTCAGCTCACTTAATGGTAAATTTCAATGACAATAAAGCAATATTAATGTGTTCAAGAGGGGGGATTGTTTTTCCTGCAGATCGCAGTTGAGCCCTCAACTACAAAGTTTCATCAGCCAAAATGGAGAATATTAACACTGCAGAGGATCTCTGGAAGAGGAATGACCCTCTGGGCAGGTGCTGGGATGTCACAGACATTTTGCTGCAGTCTGGGGATTTGAGCCTGTCATGTACTGTTTTAGCTTTCCACACTTGTGCCTGTGCAAATTAACCACCAACATGTTTAAAACATCAACTCCAACTCTGTACAGCTGCAAGTAAGTACATAGGTGCTGCTTGCCTGTGGCCAACATGTTCAATGCCATGATCCTATACCACCATTTCATCCTCATACAACTCACAATCAATTCCTCTACAGTGGGTATTTAAACATGTTATTTTTATCATCAAGACTGGGGGTGGAAGAAGGGAGCCAGAGCAGGAGATCCTGGAAGCATTCAATAAAAACATCCACTCCATTTGTACATGGGAAACCTGAGCTTTCAAGCTGTACTGAAGTAATTTCACAGACAATCCACAGAACTCAGTGGATCCTACTGTAAACAAGTCTTGGCTGAAAACACTGTTCATCCCACTACAAATCTGGTGCTATATTCAGAATAGATGGCCTAAATTCTACCTAGCTTTCTGAGTGCTTATTTTTGAAAATTCCTGAAAGAAAGGCCCACTGAGAAGCTACAACAACATTAAAAAAAAAAAAAAAAAAAAAAAAAAAAAAAAAAAAAAAAAAAAAAAA
>WEZZ01005214.1:0-14013 GCA_013400585.1 Chloropsis cyanopogon
AAACAAAATTTCAATCTAGAGGATGATTTTAGATGAAAGCACTAATGCAAACTGTCTGTTACAATTAAGTGCTTTAACTTTTCTGACTAGAAATCCAGAATGGAGGAGGCAGACTTGGCTGTTTCCGGTAACTGTTACAGTTCTATTGGTATTGTCATTGTCTTTCTTATACTAGACCACCATTACAAGTAATTTGTGTTATGTTAGCAAGATGGGACAGTCAGGAATTACATTTCCAGTGGGATACACATTATTACAGTGCCAGAGTTTGTCATCGAAATTGTCAATGGTAACACAAGGCCAAATCAACCTACTGCACAACATTATTCATTAGAACAACTCTAAAGACAGAAAGGCTGAATTGTTCTAAACAAAAGGCCTGCTGATTACATCCTGAGGTCTGTTAGTGCTCACATCCGGTGGACAAGAGTGTAGAATCAGAAAGAGGAGTAAATTTAGTGTGCCAGAATTTAGACATAAGTTGTGAATAAAATGTCAAGACAGACTCTCCTGTCACCTTCCCTTGGATTCTTTCATTTGGAGACCCTGCTTGGAGGCAGCGTTATTTGGCACGATGCCCTGAAGGATGCATAAACAGAAAAAAAAGAACACACTTTTCAAGCATCTTGACCCAAAGCTAATCAAGATGCAGGAGATGTGTATGGTGCATTGATCCATGTTACACAGCAAGGTCAAGTCAGACTGTGACAGAAGGGAGTTCTTAGGGGAGTGTGCTAAATGCAAGCCAGTGATGAGCAATGTGCCCCTACAGAGATTGTGCAGACTACCAGTGATACAGACAAGCAAACAAGGAGAATCAGTGAGGGAGAGCAGGTAAACAGCTCTAAAATGAAAAAAAAAACCAAAAAAACCGAAAAAACCAGACAACCAAAAACCAAGCCTGACCAAAAGCCTCAGATGAAACACTTATTCATGAAGTTACAAGAAACATCAGCTTGAAAGCATCATTTTCTGGAAACAAAACTCACCCATATTGTTCAAACCTTATATTCTTGAAGCACATTCAATTTTAAAGACATAGAAGTATTGTCTCGCTGTCGTTATTTTTTCTTTTTACCATAATTAACTGAATCATGAGAACATGCTGGTTAACACAGTCTTTCCTTGGCTTTTAATCCACTTAGAAACAAGTTTCATTTTTAGATTTTCAGAATGGAAATGTAAAATTTATGTTGAAGACAACAGGGGAAAACATCCACTCAATTAAAAAAGTGGCACTAGCAATTTACATGTACCTCACTTTTGAGTCTGACTTGTATGATAGAATCCCTTGAAACTTTAGCTTCTAGAAGCAAAACTCAGAGAATTCTAAAGTGATGCTGTTGAAACCAATCCTTTTTTGGTTCATGTAAAAGGTGAATCACAGAAAAGAAAAATTAGGTTTGTAGCTTTTGCAGACACAAAATATGTGGTAAATAAGAACAGTTTCAAGATTTATACACATTCCCCTCTTTAATAAATAGATCTGAATTTCATGCCATCTGAATCACCCAATTCTGACTCATATACAACACTGCCAACATCTCTCTCCACTGCTCTGAAGTAGATGCATTATCCACATGTTTAATTTCTGGGCTAATCTGAGAGAAAGCATAACCTTTCCTGGACACTGGGTGGACTAAGGAGCAAGGTGGAAAGAGGACTTCATTCAGAATTTAGGAGGCTGCAAATCCTAGTGATACATGTTAAGCGTCTCTGGTTTTGTGATTAATATTACGGTTCCATACAACATTTGCAAAAAAGTCAGGCTCAGAAAAATAGAGAAGCAAACGTCCTGATATTTGTCCATTAACAATATTTTTGTTTATATTCAAATACAGCTTTTTATTCTTTTACATGTAAATACCTTCATGAATTGCACAATTATTGAAAATAAATAGATTTATGAAACCTTAGGGAGCTTATTCAGCATTTCCCTGAAATTTTGCTAGATCCATGGAAATAGAAGAAAAAAACTTCAACAAGAAAACCATTTTAATTTGATGATGGTATGGTTTCATTACACATTTCAACACTGAAGTGAGGTCCAAACTTTACAATAAAGTGTACTTCAAAAAGAATGAGATGCAACTCTACAGAAAGCAATAGTGACTCAGGTAAACAGAAAATTTAAAATTTAAATTATCCAAATTCTTCTTGTTCTTACCTGCAGACCTTCTAGCTGGCTTTCCAAAGCTGCTTTTAACACTAACAATTCTTTTCCCTCATTTTGAGCATGTTTCAAAGCTTCTTCTAATTGTTGCTTCTCTTCCTGCAATGATGCAATTTGATACATTCAGAAACAGTGGCCAGACCTTTAATCTGAAAGTAAACTGAGCTGTAAAGTCTTTTCACTCTGGCCTATTACTGATTTCCCCAGTCCCAAGGTGTGACTTGGTTTTACTCTGGTTTTTGATGGGAAAATCTTTCCTACACATGTCAGCAAACTGCATCCTGATTCCTGTCAATCTGCTGGTTTTCCTTACCCTTTCCTATGGCATTGTCCATCCTCCTCTTGGTCTGTTTTTATTCTACAATGAACACACTGCAAAGAGGAAGACTACTTAAGGGGCTTGTTTTCTTAACTTACCGCATACATCTTTAGTTTTTCCTTCACTGAATTTTCTTCTCCTTTCATATTATCAATTTGTTTCTGCAGCTCCTCAATTTTCCTCTCTAGCTCAGTAAGTGTTCTCTTCAATTGTTCATTTTCCTCAATCAGCTTTTTGACTTGATTTTCTACACTATTTCGTTCCTCTTGTGCAGCATTTTTTTCACTTGCAAGGACAGCAGCACTCTAGTGAAAACAAATTATGTCATGTTTACAAAAAAAAAGAATTGATGCTGTTTTCCCGCAGGAGTCCCACAAGGCATCACAGCAAATACAGCTAGGATACAAAATCAAAGTATCAACAGAGACTTTAATATTTAGCATTTTTTCTCCTTGGGCATATCAACAGATAAAGTAATATATGACACCTGAACAGTCTCACGCTTGTCATCTCATATTTTCACCTTAACATCTTCCTCTTTATTGCCCTAAAATATTCCATTACCAAATCCCCTTGTTAGGTAATTCCAAGTAAACTAAAAAATTTAACAGATAGAAAAAGCCATATAAACCTTTAAGGAAGAACATATTTATGAAGAGTGTCTTCCACAGCAACACAAAATTTAGGCAGCCTCACACCACTGGTGACTCCAAGCACTAACATGCAACACACTACATCCACACAACTACCAGTGGGCTGCACAGTAAATGACAGCTAAAATAAAGAGATCTTTACACTAAATAAACAGCGGTGGTTCAACTTGTATTGAATACTGAGTTCAACTTGTATTCAAAAATATACACGCTTTTTCAGAAACTCAAATCAATACACAGCACAAACACAAATTATAATAATGAACAATGCATCACAACTTGTGGCACTGGATTTTTGACTTTTTTTGAAGGGCAGCTGGTTGCAGCACGTTACTCTTCAGAGCTAATCATCACCTTACCACTTACCCTCTAAAACACCCTATCATTTACTGTGGAAACCATAAGTGGAAGTGTCTGTCTATATTGTTATACTATCTATACTCTTGTAACACAGACCAGGTATGCACACATAAACATTTAATTCTGTAAAGAGCAGGAAGGATTTAATCTTTGCTCTTCACTGACTTCTCATTCAGAGTCCCCTCCAAAGAACATAAAAGAACCCAGGATATAAGAACCTCCAAAGAACATACAAGAACCCAGGTGGTTCTTGTTTCTGGGCATTCAGGGGCTGATACAAAACAATACTCTGTACAAAGATCTGGTTCTCAAGTGCAGCCCCACTGTCTTCTACACCAAGACCTTAAAGAACAGCAAGAACATCAGAACAAACATAGGAATCAATCTAGACCAGGATTCTCTCTCATGGCCATGGCTGATGCTTACAGACAAAAAGAAGAAGAACAACTATGAGGAAAGCCTTTCATCATTATATACTCCCAGCTCTCACTCGTTTTCTTCCACGAATGTATCATCCATTAATTTCTCTAATCCTTCTCAAATCCATTTATACCGTTGGCCTCTACATAATCTGGTAACAATAAGTAATTACACATTAATTACTGAAGCACAACATTTTTTGCATGTGAAATTGTGTTTATCTGGGTTAAAACAAAAGAAATCCTATCAAACTACTCAGAAACTATTCTGTGAAATATTTTATGAAAGCATGAAAATCACTTTTCATTTACACAATTTTTGATTGTTGCTCCTCCTCTCCCTCTCCTTATCCAAAAGGAATAAGCAAAGTTATATAAAAGGGTGTTTACAAAGAGTGCCCTCACTAGACTGTTTTCTAGCAAGCAGCAGCTTTAAAATCATGCAAATTAGATAAAGCAGTAACTCAGAAAACACTCAGACTGTCTACAGGGTCAATGAACTTATTATACAAAAACTGGCAGCATAAGCAGGCTGACAAGTTCTGGTCTTTTGAAAATCCTGAAAAAAACTTGTTCTTCCAAGTACATGACTAGTTAAAAGCTCTGAAATAAATCTCCATCAATGCTTTAAGTTTTCGCATACTGGAATTTCAATAGGATTTATATATTTCTTTAATTTTTGCTTTCTGCATGCAGCAAAGTTTTACTGATCAGCAAGCACTCCACCTTTTAGTCTCCTTTTAGTCTCATTTCTCCTTTCTGGAGCTGAGTGAAAGCAGCTGAGGCATGCTGGGGAGCTCAAGGAAAGGAATGTTGATTTGTCTGTTCTTTTTCATCCAACTGCCTACATGGGGCTGCACAGTAAGAGAGGACTGCAGTAGACCCACATCAGACCTGGAGATTCCACTACATCAACCATGATTTGCTCTACTTTCCCAACACAGGAAGCAGTATTTACTTAAAATTGGATACACACACGCACAAAAGCAAACAACCCAACAACCCCCGCCCAGAGATCCATATACATAAATAAACACAGAAGTAATATCTACCTATATGTATGATTTAACCTAAAAGGTTCAAAATTAAGTTCATATTACACTGATGCCATCATATCTAGAGAACTGCTCCAGCCTGCTTTTTGTTGTATGTATATATATGGATACAGACCCTAACATTAAACTAAACTATTATTTGCTCTCCTTTTTCAGTATGTATTTCAGTAAGTTAGCAAGAAGTTAGGTGAATACATGTAAAATGAAGAGAAGCGTGAAGAGCAAGTATTGTCTTTATTAACCTAACTTAAAATCTTGACAATAAATTGGATATATAAATAAAACCTTGCTAGAGTTCCAGCTGATTGAGTGAGGAGCAATTAGCCAGCAGATCTTCACAGGTTGCTAATGACCTTGGCATCATTACAAGGGTTACACCTGCCCAAACAAATTCTCTAACATGTTAAGGACAAAATTCCTTTCTTTCATACAGACATACTTTTTCAAGATGGTAGAAAACTCTCTTGGTATATATGGGGAGCTACACCGTATTGTAGTTGGACAGTAAACGTTTTTCTTACTTATATTCCGAGGTGAGTAAAGGGAGTTTTCTTCACAATGTGGTTTCTCTGTACACATTGTTTCAACATCTTTTCAACTTGTTTCAGACCAGATTGAAAAGAAACACACAAGTACCTATCTTACCAGTTTACCTTACACAACTGTACTACAGTATAAGGCATGGAAGATCACCCTGAGGTCAGGAGGATACTAGACAAAACAATCCAAAAGTATCTTCAATTTGATAGTGAAGTTTAAACAAAGTCAAGCCATACAAATACAGTTTAGATGTTTCTTGTGTAAGATAAAGCACACATAGCATCACTTCTCCAAGAGTCAAATTACACAGCTGGATTTAGACAGTAAAAAGCTTATACTCACTCATTTTTCCCCAGAGTACTGAGAATTTCATGCAGAGCTTCTTCACTGGCACAAATGAAGTTTCTGGGTTATAAGAGCTTTTGGCAATGTATGCCATATCCTATAGTACATTACCACAGAAAGTTAAGGTATCAAAAGTCTCCACAGCTCTTGCCTTGTATTCTCCACTGTTAGCCTTCTCTGGCACCCCACATTACCTTCTACCTCCCCTCCAGGCCTGCTCTTGGGAAGACAGCTAAAAGCCACTGGAGAGCACACACAAAGCATACAAGCACTGAAATGCAGTTCTGACAACCTTGTAGCAACATCATTAGGGGAGAACCTGGTGGAGAGAGATCCCTGTCCATATATTGAACACTTACATAAGGTTCAGGCCAGCAGCTGTCAAACCATTCACAGCCGTTGCTGATGCACAAAAGGATTGCTGTGTGCTTTGCCGGTGGAAGCCCTGCACACAGGCACTGTGCTCCAGCAGCCCCTCACAGCTAGCTGGCAGATCACTCATGTACAGACCAGAGGTACCACCTAACACTGTCATTAGAGACGGCTCACTACACTCTGCATAGAACTTCCCTAACAAAACATGGAAGTAAGAGATATGAAAACCACTGCATTGAAATGACAGTGAAATTACTACATATGTTGATAAAGTCTGAACGGCAATTGCTGTGCTTCATAGGCTGAAACTGAAAGTGGCAACAACAAGGACAGTTTAAACAGTCCAACAGTATTTGCCAGGGTCAATCTCTGGGGCTCTGCCTACATGAGCAGGGATGCATGTTTTCACTGAGAATTCAGCTCACACACTCAAAAAAAGGAGTTGAAGGCTGTTTGCAAAAGCAGTCAATTAGTGGGTTAGAGTGATGAGTATGAAAGAAGGAAAACTGAACATTGAAGGGGTAGTAAGTACAAATGAGGAAAAAGCCAGACAGGGAGAGATTCTGCTGTGGATCCATTTCCCTCAGTACACATGTGACTTGCTCATAATGGTGCTGCACATAAACAGTGTGAGTTAATTAATGGTCCTCAAGGCTTAATGACACGACATCAGTTAATGACTCCTGTTGGTGCCCATTCATAAATCCTTTACATTCATTTATTTGGGGATGTTGGAAAAGTTTTGGCAATTATTTTAACTAAGTTTATATCATTTAACTCATGGTAACAGAAGTAGAGAAGGTCACAAAGTAATGATTTAAGTTCAATATAAAACATTAACAGACATTGTTAATATAAGAACTTTAGTTCAAAGAACTGTGGATCAGTCTGTTCAGAAAGTTTAAAGGAGATTATGCACATAAACATACAGAGCACAAAACAGACAAAACTGGTTAAACAAGATTCTTGTCAACAAAACCTGGAATGAAATACTGTATATTCAGACATATTTGCCATACAAAGGAAAAAAAAAAAAACAACCAAAACACCTCTCCACAATCTCAAGCCCCTCAAAAAACAGGAGGAGAGGGGGGCAACTTCATCAAAAATTGAAGTGGACTCTTTTGGATCTTAAAATTAACATGTGTGAATTCCAATTTTCCAGTTTCTTCCCTCTGACATAGAAAATGTTTATTTCTTTTTAGTCCCACTTAGTAGTTGTGGCAGCATGTTTTAGTAAACCAACTTCTTACTGTTGCTATTTACTGCATTGTATTACAGAATTATATTTATGTAAGTAAATACCCTATAGCATTTTGCTTATTATACTTATTTACTTGCTTTTGTTTTGTCTTCCCTTTCAATCTGCCTGTCCTTGCTCTGTCTTCCCGGGCATTCAGTGCCTTCTAGTCTCTACATTTGTACTGTTTTACATTCAGATATTAATCTCCCCAATCTCTGAAGGAACAATACCTTTCTGTTAATAACCACATCATCTGAAGATTTCTTAGCCACACTCATATCACCTTCTTATTTATTACCTTTGAATCCACTAAATATTTTATTATACTTTCTCAATTTGATCATGTTTAAACTCCTCATTAAGACTGTGTAAACCTTATCAGCAACATTAAGCTACAGAGATTAGGGAAAAGGAGCTGGAAATGGGTTGTGAATTTCTGGAAAAAGCTGAGAATAAAGAAAAAGAAGCTTGGCTAGAAGAAAGAAAACACAGTTGTACAGAGAAGTTCCCACAATACAAAGTCCTCTGTGACTGACTGAAGTTTTTGCATTCTGATGTTGTCATTGTGCCTCAGTAGACATGCAGTAAATTCACTTATTAGTCCAGCAGTGGACTCAAACCAAACAAAACAAGTTATCAAACCCTAAAAGAAAGATATATTGAAAAAAAATCAGTTTCTGACCTCGAAAATAGATCATACATGGCAGAATATAATCCATAGTGTTCAATAACCACTGACTTTTTAATAGTTCTCATACATTTTAATACTAAAGCTTAAAGGATTAGTCAAATAGCTTGAGAAGTTAAGAGTTTACAGCAGAAATGAGTGAGGCAATAAAGAGAAAGAATAAAGAGAAAGAGCTTCGCAGCTAAGGTACCAAAACCAGCCCTAGAGAATCCGGAGTCTGTTGCTGTCTCTGCCAAAGACCTCCCAAGGCAAGTCACTCAGCCAAATGTTTCCAGGGGATCAATAACTACATGTTCCTTAACTTCCCTGATGTTTGAGACACTGGGGTTTGGTTTCCATAGATTTGAGTGTACAGTTGCAACTACAATCAGCAAAAATTGTACCCAGAATATATCAAGGACTTTATATAATGTCTAACAGTGTTAACCTAGGTACTTTAGTTTGGACATGCACAACTAAAGGATCCTCTCAACACCGATCTCTCTACCTCTTACCTTCCTATATTTAATACAGGGAATAAGATTACTTAGAAGATGGCAGAGTAAAGGAATGTTGAGAAAAGGAATTACAAGTCTGTGAAAAATGTCTACAACTCTTTCTCCAGAAGATATTTTTAATAGTGTGTACAAGCTCCATTTAACTCCTAACAGAGAAGAAAGTGAGCAAATGCATGCACACACACACATATATTTATTACACACACTTGTATGTGTGTGTGTTTGGTTTGGTATGTACATCTGATCTATAAAGTTTTACCGAGCATAGGTCTGCTTATCTGAGCCACACAGTCACAGCTGCTGGAGTTTGTATGAATGTGGCACTTGGTTTTCAGCTCTAGGCCTATGGAACATAAGGGAACACCAGCAGTAAAATACATTTCCCTCACCTTTCATCCTGCTCCTTTCAGGTGTTTTGCCTAACAAGAAGTTAACCTAATAAAGCTTGGGTTTGTGTCCTTGTATGTAGTTATATATGTGTCCAGAAGTATTTTTAAACATATTAAATTTAGTCAAGACCAAGTTAAAATAAAACAATATTGTTCCAATTCCTTTGTTGCAGAAATCTCAGTAAAGCAAATATATTTATACAGTACTGTATTCTGAACTTTGTAGCAAGCAGTGAACAGACAGTATAAAAGGCATAAAAATCCTTCCCACCACTCATTGTTGTGTAAACCCAAAGAAACTGGACAGAACACCCATCAAGGTCCTTGAGATGCAAGTGAAATGTTCAGTTTCAACCTGAACACAGAAAAAAATACTTTTGGATAGGAATGCAGAAAATATTTTGTGGCTCCACACCTTTTTTTTTTTTTACCACACCCTCAACACTGGCAAAGACATGAGAGGTTGTGTAACTGATCATTAAAAAATAGTTTTGGCTGACTTCAGTGTTTTAGCTGGTGAAACTCCCCTTTGGCAGTGACTACACACTCTCTTTAGAGTCCTTTTACAAAATAAAGGAAGACTTAAAGTGTGTGGAAGTTAAGTATCTCATTTGCCAATATTAGAATCATTAAATTCAGATTAGGTTTAGATTAATGATTAGAATCATTAAATCCAATGTTTATCAGGCAAAAGTCAGCAAATGCTTCTAAAAACCATTACATTTCTTTTCAGAATCAGTTCAACGAATATCAGGAATTGCACGTCCAGTTCTGGGCTCCTCAATCCAGGAAGGACATCGAGGGGCTGAAGCAGGGCCAGAGAAGGGTAGCAGAGCTGGGGAAGGGTCTGGACCATAAGTCTGATGAGGAGTGGTTGAGGGAGCTGGAGGGCTTGGCCTGGAGAAGGCTCAGGGGTGACCTTATCACTCTCTACAGCTCCCTGACAGGAGGGTGCAGCGGGGTGGGGGTCAGTCGCTTCTCCCAGGGAGGATGTGGCCTCAAGCTGCACCAGGGGAGGTTTAGGTTTGACATTAGGAAGAATTTTCTCTCAGCCATTGTGATTAGATGCTGGAACAGGCTGCCCAGGGAGGTGGTGGAGTCACCATCCCTGAAGGTGTTTAAGGAAAGACTGGACTTGGCACTTGGTGCCGTGGTCCAGCTGACATTGTGGTGCTCAGTCATAGGTTGGACTCGATAATCTCAGAGGCCTTTTCCAACCTAATTGGTTCTGTTACTCTGTGAAAACTATTTCAACCAATTAACTGTTTGTTCTTTAACAGCCATACTTGAAGAATAAATCTCCATTCAAAATGAGCTGGCGCACAAACTGGAGCTTTTTAATGGAAGCAACAGATTTCAAATTTTTTTTTCATATTCATTATTGTGCAATCTAAGTAAATGACAGGTTAATCTTCCAAGATCTTCTGAAAAAGGGAAATGGTGCTGCTGCTCACTTCATTCTATTCCTGGTGTAGAACACTTCAGGTATCAAGACACTGGCTGTTGAAACCAGCTCTGAAGACTCATGGGCCACCTTTTTAGGTTGATGCTGGACTAGTTTAACTTCTTGAACTACATGTAAGAAGTTTCACATGGCTTCAGGGATTCGTATCTACCCAGCTCCCTCAGATGATCCAGAGGGGGTAGCAGTGACGGAGATATCAAATATCTTTCTATATAAAGATATTCTTTTTTGTATATAAACAAAATAGTTTAAATAAAGCTAGACACAGATTTCCTTAGGTAACATGCAGGTGATTTCCAAAGAAAGAAAAAATCCCCAAACCATTCTACACCCAAAGACTGACACCAAGGAAAAAAAAGACAAACATAGTGAGTCTCCACATAGGGGTGACTCTTTAATTGTAATCATTAGCTCTTCTGCAAAGGGAACTCCTGAAATCAGTATTATTCAGCTACAGTCATCTAGTTTTCTAAGTTCATAAATGCAAATAACAGGTCTTTATTTCTGCTTGTACCTCTGCTCATAGTTCTGGCATTTTTACCCACTGTTTACCTTTAGGCAATTCTTCTAACCCCAGGCACTATTTCTTAAAGCAGTTGGAAGCCTTGGGATATATAATGGATAGCATGGATAATTAAATCTCATATCTCTACAAAAGGAGTAGAAAAATTCCTTACAAATGGTGTTAGGCTACCAACCCACCTAACTCATCCAACCTAATCCCCAAAAAAAGATAACAAAAACAACAAAACTTCTGGAAAAAAGCCTAAATGGCTGCACTTACTGTTTTCCTACCTGACACTGATTATATTAATTCTTCCCATCACCTTAAACTGAGGCCTAGCCAACTTTAACACATGGCTATGCCTTTGGAACTTAACAATTATTAGTTACCTATTAAAAGGGTCAGTGATTTTTTCCCTTCTTTTAGCAAGATACACTGCAACCAGCTTAAATTCTCTGCTGTACTTCAAGAGATTATTCAGTAAGCAAGTGCACAAATTTACAGGCAAGTCAGACTGGTCTCTCATTTCATTTCAGCTAGAGCCACTCTACTAACTCGTTAAAAATTCACAGGTGACAGTTTAGAGAAAATATTTGTTTTCTTACAAGGTCATTTTCACTGCTTGAAATGGTACCATGTCCTTAATATTACTTCCAAAACTATTTAGGTTTTCATTTATGAGATGTAATGAAAGATTTAAATACCTACCTTTGAAGACTGAGAACACAGCCCACTTTTACAGAGAGCATATTAAACAAAATTTTCCAATTTAGGCATGACCTAACGTTTATATGAGTTATAAAATCCAGGGCCAGGAAAGTATTAACCTCTTAACCAGTACCTGCATCAATGTCATGTTATCCCCCTGGCTATGTATCATGACATACTCAGATTGGCTTATACTAACAGTCTTTTGAAGGTCAGAAGTTGTTGGATAGGCCGGAGTAAAATATTAACTGACTCTGTGTTCACGTTGTTCCCTCCTGTTTGACAGAGTCAAATACTTCTCATACATACACTGTCACGAGAAAAATCACCTGAACATATAAACTGGCTTCTGCTAACAAGGATTAGAGATTCCCCTGATGGCATTAAAGAAATACCTGGCTGTACAAGCTCTTGCAAAGCTTCAGAAACAAAGAAAATGAAAAAATCACACAAACAACCCCCCTTCCCAACCCAGACTTATTGAAATAGTCCTAGCAGAGGAAGGCCCACAACAGTTAAATGACTACAGATAAACAGGATTATTTTTTATTATCCTATAGATGTGGTCCAATCCAACTCAAATAGAACTTTGCAGGACAATTTTGCTGAGAGGCTTTCTTGATTCTACATACAGTATAGAACCCACTCAGCTGTAGTTTCATGGTACTGTCTGCACCCAAACCCACACATATACCCACCAAATAAATGGGGGAGTAAACTGCGTGGAAATGAAGGACTGGAGGAGGTGGAACTTAAAGACACAGTCACCAACTTATATATTCAGAGTGCTTTAGAGGCACATTTTGTATTGTTGTTGACAACACTAATATTCCATAATTTGTTTGGTACTTCATTAAATGCATCCTGAAAACATGCATGATGGTATTACCAACTTCCTTTCCACACACAAAACAGACATGTTGGGCAAAACAAATCAAATCTGTCTCCCAAATTTTTCACATACAGTTCTAAAATTGGTGTTTCCACCAATAATGATACCTATTTAAGGAGGTATCTCTGGATACTCTGGAAGGAGGTCTGCAGCTTTCCTTCCACCATCACACTTTTATCTGTGCACCCTCCCTCTCTTTCCTGCACTCCATCTGTGTTTGTACCACACTGAAAATCAGTCAGAATCTTACCAGGCTTTTAGAAGGCTGGTAAAAGAGGGCAGAAAATGAAAGGGGGAGAGGGGTTAGGTCATGAAAGATGAAACATTGACTTGGACCAGTCACTCTAACATTTGACTCTGTACACAGTTTAGATCCATTACCAACCAGCCTCTAGAACTGAAACAAAAAGGTGTTATATCAACATGGCAAAAGCTCCCTCAGGCAGGCAGAGGAAAGAAAATACCCACCAGTGGCATTTCAAATCCTAGGTCACCTTCTCTAAATCTTGTTCAGCTGTTGTGTTTCTTGCCTGACACGAACATACCAGCCTCAGACACAGCATTCAGGATGCAGATTCAGATGAGTTATGGATGTGTGGATAAGAGCACATAACAGTGTTTCCATGCCCAAGTAATTCTTGGGCATGGAATTCCTTTTACTGCTATCAAGACCATGGGTTTTTAGCATGATACATTATAGCCCCGAGATTTCACCTTAGAGCAGAACAAGGTGTTGGGTTTTTTTCAGATATATATATATAATTTTATAGTTACACACATTAAATCACTTAAAGTACCAAAGTGGTTTTGCAATGCTCCACACTTATATCTTCACGTCTCCCTGAGTAATTTGGGTAACCACTGTTTACTGTACAGTATTATTCCAAAACAGGTTCTCAGAATATACTAGATTTAGTTGTGTGTCAGTTTACATTTCAACTATGAATTCCAAGCCATTTCTACAAAAAAGGCATACAGAGTATATCTCAGTATCATTTGGAATGCTTAAGCCGGTTTTTAAGTTTCTGCTCTACATGGGAGATTTTTATTAGCTTTGAGGAAGACACATCATATTATCAGGTTAAGCAGAAAAAGATTCAGTAGTTACTTCTCATTTCAAAGGTCTTTACAGGTTATGCTAAATTTACCTAAATTAACAAGATGGGAAAANGGAGGACATTTTAGTTCATAACATGTGCAGAAGGTAACCACTGTCTTTTGCTGTTCCTACGTTTGCTCTGGTAAAATTCCTTCTTCTCTTTAATTATAACATAATCATATGTAACACATCTATGTGTTAATGGTAACATGATCACCAGCTTCGTTGCAGTCTTAAATGCATTGATAAATTAATCAGCTCTAAACTCTGAGCGTCTGTATTAGCATT
>WEZZ01005219.1:0-34922 GCA_013400585.1 Chloropsis cyanopogon
GCCTGGTCTTCCTCTAGGAATCTAGTGGAAAAGAAAGTTGTTCCTCTGGGAATCCAGTGGGAAAAGGCCACTGTGGTGTTCCAAGGCTCAGATTATATCCAGGAGGGAATGCTTGGCTCCTCCCTCTGGGTGGAGCATCCCATAGTGGGATGATGTAATTTTAGCAGTCATGCAGTGAGGCTCACTGGCCCATTAACAGATGATATTTGCTGGAGAGAGGATTGGTTGTGGAAGAGATAAAGAAAAACTGCCCCACCTGGTTTTGACGGGTGGCCCAATTATCAGAAGATAACTGCCCCACCTCTAACAGGTGGCAATAGAATACACACCCCTGGCCATATCTTGCATTTGCAACTTAAGACAACGTGAGTGAAGACTGTGTGATGAACATGGATTTTAATGATAATTTTAAATGTGTGATTCACAGAGGCAGAGGTGGAAGGAATAGTGCTCAGCTGGATATGTGTTGCTTGCTGTCACCTGGACAGACTGCTGGTGGGGGAGGTTACCAAGAGCCCAACAGGGTGTCAGCCTGGTATGCTGATGAGCTGCTGAGGATGGAGAACAGGACTGGGGAAATGCTGTGAGAGAAATACTTCAGAGAAGCTGAAAGCCCTTCACTAATATATTCACTCATTCCCATTTCTATGGCTCCCATTCCCGTAAGGCAACAGACAGCGTCTCACACTTGTCTGAAGTTAGTGAAATGTAAGACCTTTTAAATACTAATATTTCTAGGGACCTCTGGGTAGGTTCACCATCTGCTACCTCATGTAGCAGCTGTCTAAAGCAATTTTAGTCACTTACTTTATCTATTTTAAAACCTTTTGCTGAACTCCTTGTCACAGACTGATAAGACTACAAAGAACTGAAAACTGTGCAGCTTCCCCTTTGCTAGTGTTGTGAGCTCTAGGCTGTACCAGTGGATATACTTCATATGTCCTCTATACAGCCTTAACCAGATCAGTTAAGCACAATGCATCTACACAAGGGCAATGAGTTTCCAAATTATGTTGCAGCGGCACACCTAATCTTGTTCTTTTTATCTGTTTTTGCAAAACACCCAGGTACCTCACAGTCAGTCTCTTTTTCTCACAAAGGCAAGGCAGTCTGGCAGCTCCCAAATTACAGCTGCACGCTACCAAAGGGCAGCCAGTGACCAAGTGTCTTGTATGTACCTGCATAGTTCAATTTTGTGAATATTCGTCCCCTTGCATTGGCTTCCTTTGAGTAATCCCCTGGTATAAAACAATGCCATGTGGACATACTTTCCAAAACATTTCAGAAATGAAATACAATCAATACAATCCTTCATTTAATCAAGTCAAACACAAGCTGTTGCAGTAAACAGCTACATGACCCTGATATGTTATCTTCTTTTAGTTGTACCTGGAAGAAATTTTTTTAAGATATCATTTCAGTCTAGCTTTGGTACTGGTTTCATTATAAACCTAAAATATGGAAAATGGATTTTCAATTCTATATTTCCTCTGAGAAATGCTGTCCAGATATTTTAACTGTTGTTTCACATATACACCTTGGCTTAACCATTGTTAGGCTGTTAGTGGCGAGAACTGTGTAAGTGCCATTCACTGGGAATAAACCTGTATGATGAGCTAAATAACACTGACCAAAATGCAGAGGCATTTTTGTCTGTTGCTTCCCATGTATTTCTCAGCATATGAAATTATTTACTATTGCACATATAGCTATCAATTTGAAATGGCATCCTTGCTTCTCAAAAGTTACCATGAGGAGAGAGATTTTTCTTGGACATAAGCTTTTGACTTGCTGAAGATCCTATAAGAAGAGCAGAGCATTAAGCAGAAGTCCACAGACTTTTTCTCTTAAAAAAGAACAGGTGTCTGCATGGTTATAGAAAATAGTGCTAGAAATTGTGTATGTGCAACACGGCATGGCTTTGAGATACTGAGGGTGGTCTGGAGAGGCTCTCACAAATGCCTAACTTTCCTTCCATTTCACAGGGACTTATCGACAGCATTAACTGTGAGTTTCTAGTTAAAGACAGGCTTCTGTTTATACTGCAAGGTAAAAGTGCAAAACAGCTTATGGAAAGACCAATAAAAAGGACAAATAACTACACTAACGTCACTGTGCCCTGTGAATGTCAAAACACACTGTGAATGTCAATGGAGCCTTTCAGATCACCATGTGAAATCACAGATGAGTCTTTCTAAAGCATCACAGGTGGTTTTCCCCAGAAACCTGGGAAATCCTCACTTCTAGTACACTTTAGTCCCTTCAGGGAAAAAAACAAGCTGGCACATCTAATGCCACACATTTTGATAAAATACCTGCCAAAACGCCTTGCAATTTGGGGATTTACCACAATTAGTCAGAAGTATTTATTCATCATTCTGAATGCTCTCTCTGATTTTGTTGGTAAGTGGTTTTGCTGTGGCCTCAAGATGAGGTCCCAATTGAGTAAGTTGGGGGTATTGGATGAGAACCCATAAATGAAACCATTGCTTGCTTTTATAGCATTTCACTGCTCTTTCTTTGTAGTAACTGTGAAGGTGTGTGCCTGGCTGTATAAAGCATCATTTGTTACTTCTTATGATAGCTTCAGATGGAAGACTGAATGTCCCTGCTTACTGGAACATACCTCCCTAATGTAGGCTTGATGCATCTTAACCGTGTTTCAAATTATTGGTTTGCTTAACATAAGTATACTCAAGGTATCTAATGTTACTCAGGACAAAAATAATTGCATTTATGAAAGGTGGAAACGAATCCTTTGATCTTAGTACAAAGCCTTCTCTAAAGGGACAAAGATACTCTGTCTGTGGGGGTGTTGGTGTTTGGTTGGTGTTGTTGGGTTTTTCTTTTTTTTTTTTTCAGTACTGTCTCTGCACTTTGAGATTATTAAAAAAATAAAATAAAAATTTTGCTTTCAATTGACAGTTTTCAGCTCAAATGAAAACAGTAGGGAAGAGAAGAAATTTTGTTTCAGCATATTCTTGCTATGTCAATTTAAGAATAACAAGATTGCCCCCAAAACCTGAAATGTTTTGGAATATAGTGTCAGTCAGAACTTAATGGTAGAGCATGAATGCTGAGATATTTATATTCAGATTCAACTCTTGATTGCAGGGGTATGTTCAGAGACTTAGGTCTTAGCTATGGGCTTGTCTTTTGTATGCATTAAATAGAAATACAAAACTTTTATTCCTCTAGAAATTGCTACGGGAGTTTTTACTTTACAATATATTTTTTGTTGTGCCATATAATGATAGAATGGTTTGTGTGGGAAGAGACCTCTAAACGTAGTACAGTCCAATCCCCCTGCAATGAGCAGAGACATCTTCAACTAGGTCAGGTTGCTCGAAGTGCTGTCCCACTTGACACTGCATGTTTCCAGGGATAGGACACCCGCCTCCTCTCTGGGCAGCCTGTCCCAGTGTTTCACCAATGTCACTTAATAATTTACCACCCTCATATCTTTTGCCATTGGAAGAAAAAAAATGTATTCTTGGACAGCCAGTTACATGGAGAAGATGATCTATCTAACTATAATTTGTTTGGATGTCTTCCAGGCACACTAAAATCTCTGTTCTTTCTATTACTTTTGACCTTAAAGGTCTTCCAAGACAGTAGCAGATGTTTATAACCAAATGAGTCTAAGAATGCTAGAGATAGCTAGACAAGACAAAAGCAATTAATGCATCTTTCGTGTTCACAGCCAATTTTTTCCTCAGAACTTCCTCAGGCACTGATCTATTCTCCAAACTGCTGAATAAGAACAGTATATTAAGACAAAAGTAAGATATACAGGGAACAGTGGCAGAGTAGTAAATTGAAGCAATCTAATTGACACGTAGGCTAGATTAACTGATGCTGTTTTTCCTGCCAATTATCTAAGTGTGTAGTACCCATGTAAAGGTTATTTCTGCCAGAATGCTGAAGAGATGGTCTATTCTGTGTTGGATTTAGGTGACATTTTCTCTTTAGAGGTTAATGCAGATGATATAGCTAACAAGCCTCCGTGCCTCAGCTTTTTAAAATATTGTACGGTGGATGTCAGTGACTGAGAAGGATGCATTTACTTTCCTGCGTCCTTGAATTAAGGTAAAGAGGCAAATTGAAAAGGTGTCAGAAAGTTTAACAAAAAGGAGGGAAACCCTATACAGTTCTAATACTGTTCATAATAAAGAAGCATGACAAAGAATTCTTCTAATATTGTCTAAAGGGTAATTCAAGAGATTTTTTTTTAATAAAGACTCTACTCTTCCAATAAGGTATCAAATAACATCACTCCTTATGAATAATATCCTTAATCCTACTGCCTATGGGGATAGTACTTCAAAGATTGTTTTTGTCAGTTTGTTTCATCTATAAAAATAAAAAAAAGCTATCTAAGCAGAACAATTGTAGGGAATATTATATGTATATATAAGTATTTTCTTTTCTTTTTGAGTCATATTTTTGTGCCCAGATATTAACAGTATTCAATGCCAAACAGCAGCAAAGCTATTAAGAAAATCAGTGCTAGGATTTTTCCTGCTGCATCTCTGCAAAGCATCAACTGATTACCTAATCTAAGATGGCAGGAATTCAACAGCAGGATTAATTGCATTACTGACAGAAATTTTCACACTTAGATCTTTTATTAGATTTATTTTTGTATGGGGGGAAAAAATTTCACTGTGAAAGGGAAGTAAACTGAAAACTGAGATTTGCAAAACTGAAGACATTTAAACCTTTTTCCATTAAAAGAGGTGTATGCCTTTGGAAAGTTGGCTGGCTGGGGTAATTGATGCTTTCTGCAAAACAGAAATTTCAGATAAAGCTGAAATGGAAAAAAAATATACAGTGAACTTCTGCTGTGTTGTACAATGTCAGTGGTATTCTGGGGTTCTATGTAGAATTGAGAGGATGAGATTATTTCCTGGTTCCTGGTTCCATTTTTTATGCTAGGGGTTTTTTTCCCAACACAGTACCTGAGTGAAACACAGCATGCGTCAGGATACATCAGCATGCAGCAGGGTGCACACGCCAGACACAGCGCACATCAGCATGCAGGCTTATCCCACTCCTCCCGCAGTGTGGTTGCCATAAGAGCACCTGGAGTGCTTCAGGCTGGAGTCTGGTATGATCCAAAAGGGACCCTCTCTGGACAGCCAAGGAAGGAGGGTGCCACAACGTGCTGTGGTGTCTGGGCAGAGAGTACAGGTGCAGGCTGAGTCTCTAAGATGGAAGGCAGAACGTGGTTCTCTCTTAACAAGACTGGTAGACACCAGCCCTGAATTGCTCGTAAAGCAGGATCGGGAGGGTGGGGGTATCAGAGGCTGCAGATTTTGCAATTATTTTTGTGCAGAAGAACCAGAATAAGCAGACTCAGAATGACAATTAGAAGGCATTTTCCTGCTGTGCTGCAAGAGAGAATATTGAAAATGTTTTCAGAGGATGATTAATGTGGAGGGGAAAAAAGGCAATGACAGAAGTAAGTGTAGGTTAAGCTGTAGATATAGCAAAGCGGGCTGCTACCACCAGATTATTAACAGCCCACAGTGATGCTGAGGACACTTTAATAAACCCATTCAGGGAGGATTACTGCTATTAGGAATAATGATCAGTGGCAGCACTATGTTTTATATGAATAATGGGGGCTATATCCTCCAGCAACAATCTCTGCTAGAGCTATTTTATGTCTGCTGATACGTGTGACATTTTTCTTTGATCATAGCAAAGTGGGTAGTTTGATACTTATATTTTCATCATTATAAAAAATCCAAAACCAACCAATGAAATTACCAGAGCTCTGAAAATTAGTGTTACAGAAAAGATGGACAAGCATCCAAAATCAGAAAATATTTGGAATGTGGTAGAATCTGCAAAATTCGAATTCTAAAAAAGCTTATTTTTATTCCATTGACCTGCTTCTGTCTGCTCAGAATCATAGCCAAGAATTTCTGCATAAAATCTTTTCCTGCTTTCCTATGAGGCATGACACATGAAAATGAGCTGAATTGAACATCTCTTTGCAGGCTCTCTGCAGGCACTCTCTCTATTTGCTCCCTGAGGTCTACTGCAAAGTGACCTGAGGCCTGGGACTGCCCTTGTGTCGTGCAGAACTGCTTCAAATGATGGAGCAGATTCCTTCTGTAAATGGTAATTTGCAGTAGGTTCTCTTCTTGACATTAATGTTTCTACATAAAAAGAAAATTCTCTACTGGTTTAATGCAGACATGGCTTGGGCATAGTTATGTTCTAGAGTTTGGGAGTTTTTTTGCTGCTGATCCAGTGAAGGGAAAGTCCTTTCTTCCCTATCAAAAGGTATTAACTCTGAATCTAAAAGTGTGTTTGACTGGCAGTTAGGAGGGATTATATTTAATCTGGGGCAATGAAGCTTATAAAAAAAGAATATATAAATAATTTTTGCAGAGTGGATTCATAAGAGAAATTCTCAGTGATCAGAAAAAACCCAAACATTAGGATAAATGAAAGAAAATATGGGACAACTGACAGGAAAAAACAGGGAGCAATTCTCATCTCTCCATTTTGTGGTGTGTGTCAGTTCTTCTGACAGGCATCATGTTCCAGCAGTTAAGCCTTTGTCTATCAAAACTTCCACACAGAAGAAATTTCAGGCAAGATGTGAAGAATAACCAAAATGGCTTTAAATTTAATTTATATTCATTTATATTTCGCAGATCTTTCTGCAGGATCATTTTTTCAATAAACCTATAAAAAGCCAGCCAACTATAAATAGTAAGAAGTAATTGGCCCCTGGGATTTTGCATTAATAGTAGGACCTGACTTTTGCTTAAAGAAAATATGCAAACCTGTCAATGCAAAACAGTGACAAAAGCTAAGCAGGCTCTGTTCTGTATCCAAAGGACTGTCATGCACTTACAGGCATTGGTAATTTTCATTTTCACTGAGTCTCACTGACCTAACTTTGCTGCCACTGGGAATTATACTTACTGATTTCAAAACCAGCCAAGTTAAGGCAGCGGTCTGGAAATCCCATTTCTGTCTGTGACAGAAATGTAATCCCTGCTTGCATGGAGAGAATGTTTCCTTCGTAAACCCTGTCAGAAGATGAGAGCCCTGCCACAACATTCAGTGGCGTCCTGACCACCGTGGACTTCAGAGTGGCAGCTGCTGCTGTCCTCTGAAAGAGATATTACACATTTAAACCACATATCTGAAAGGCTTTACAGTGCAGTCACTATACTGAGGTCCTAACAGTATTGTTCCTGCCTCAAATCCACTTTTGTCATTACCAGATGTGCTGTATCTTTAAAGCTCGAATCTAATCATCTGTATGAGAAAACGGAGGTATGTGTTTGGACTACAAGGACACAGGCATGTCAATGAAGAAACTGTGGGAACTTGATATCACATCAAGTTGCTGTTTGTTGGAAATGCAGCTTCTCATCAGTGGCTGTCTCTTTTCAACATTTTTTTGTGCTGTAGGGACATTCTGTGATGTCTCCCAACTTGCCTTTGTCCTGCAAGTAACCATTCAACCCAGCTTCTAGAAATGAAATGTCAGGGGCACTGAGATACATTAGCTACCATAAGATCTGGTATCTGTGCCTCGTGAGTATGTTCTGGTTTCATGAGAGCTTGGGTTTTTTTCAGAAATGTTGATGTAAATGTAATTTGTTTTGCCTGATGGTCATATTTTTCCATGCCTGTCACCACATGCTGTTGTTATGACCTCTGAGCCGCTCATGTTTTGCTGTTCTTCACACGCATTCTCTTACCACACCACCAGGGATATGGCTGTGTATGGAGCTAATTTTAGGTACTTTGGTGGAGACTACACACCTGAAACAACAACAGGCAGATTGCCATACCATCAAACAAACAATATAGAAAAGAAGCTTCTTTTTAAACAGAAGCTTATTTTGTTTCAGAAATTATCTGGCCTGCTGATAAAACCCTTCTGCCATCTCTTCTGTGTTATCTGACACAATATTTTGTAACCATTAACTCCACTTGCAGTTTCACATTCAAAAATGTACTTAAATGCAAAATAAACCCGAACTATAACCAATCAAAACTCTCTATAATCTTGTTTTTCAGTTCTTTGAACAAGAAAATAGAAAATTTGATATCAAGTGTAGTGTTCTGGGCCGTAACAGTGTTCCTCTTGTAACAAAAAATTAATACCATTACTCATGAGAAAAGATTATGATGCAACTTTCCTTTGCATGCTCAATGAATCCTCTATTCAATGCCTACTGCACATTGCTTATGAGAAGGACATTGGAACGGATTTTTTTTATGAAAGCATGCAAAACATGTCTGATTAACTGGAGTCCACAGCTTGTTACCATTGGAAGGCCCTTTGGAAATGTTGTGCAGCAATCTGTTATGAAAACCCAGAAGTCACTTGGATAATTTATTGAATAGCTTCTCACCTCTCCTGTCTCTGTCTGAAAAGATACTGTTGAAGATTTGGCAAAAGCTGGTATCTGAATTTCTCTAGTATTTTATTCTGGGGTTATGGCAGTGAGGCCCTGACAGAGCAGCACCCTAAGTCACAGGATACATGGGACTGTCATTGCCAGGTCGATATGCTGGAAGCTTAGCCTGTCACAGGAATTTCAGCATTACATGAAGTCACAGGCTACTGCCAAAAACTGCTGCTGCTTGTCTGCCTAAGAGTCATTGTATGCTGAATGAATGTCTGTGTCTGCTACCAGAGAGGACACAAAGGAAATTGCTTGAAAAAATGTGAAGGGAAAACTCAGCACTTTGTGGCTCAGGGCAAAACCAATCAAAAAGTCAGGTGTGTTACACCCTCCTTGTCCAGTGAGGATGGTTAGCTGATCTGATGTGACAACCAGCCCAGCACAGCTGCTGAGGTGCCTTCAGCCTCACCAAAGGGGGCTGTGGTGCCTGTCTCGCTGCCACCCCGGTGCAGCAGTGTCCATTAACATACATATCATGCAGAGTTGCTTCATGCACTGTAGCTACTGCACCACACAGTTCAATTAGAAAAGATGGAGAGAGATTTAGTCCCACAGTGAAATGTCCTGCCCATGTGCTTTAAACAGAGAGCCTGCTGGCTTTCACTGCATCACACACTGACAAATCCTACCCTTGATCAAATGAATGGGACGTTTGGTATCCACATCAAAGGACATAGGCAGAAAACACATTGCAATAAGGAAAAAGGAAAAGAAAAAAGGAAAAGGAAAAGGAAAAGGAAAAGGGAAAAGGGAAAAGGGAAAAAGAAAAGGGAAAAAGGAAAAAGGAAAAACAAAATAATTTTGGGACAGAATAACTATCTTTGGCCACAATAGAAAAGGTGGTTGTAAATCATACTTGCTCTCTGTTGCTGCTGGCCAGGGACTGATAAGACTTTGAAATAAATAAAATCAATGCCAAGGCAGTTCTTGGATTTATCCCAGCTGTTCATGGCTTTAACCAGAGACCACTCAGTGTCCAAGCCTTTTCACTAGACTCACAGTACCATAATTTTCCAACCATTATTCTGTCCCTGTCTTTGGAGGAGCAAAACTCTTTTGTGGTGGTAATGACTGGGTCTTTTGAGGGAGCAGTCTGAGGTCTGAGACAGGGAATGAAGTCGAAGGGACTGTTATTGAAGAAGAGGAATGAAGAAGAATCAGTGGGGCTTTTGAGGGAAGTGGGATGGTGATATCTCCTGTGTTTCTAGAACCAAGCCTTCTTTTACTTGAGCTAATCCTATAATGTGTAACTTCCAGACTCTTTCCACCCCTCTCTCTTCAACTTTCTGCTTTTTCCTTCACTTGCTGCAACTGAAACCTGCTCATTTTCCTGGGATCTGCAAATGAATGTAGTGAGATGGGTCCAGGACACAAAAACAGACTCATCATTTTTTCTATAATCTATGCACAAAGGCAGCAAGCGCTCTCAGGAAAATCTCACTTTTTTTTTTGTGTGTGACTCTGCAGTGGTAGTCTCCACCTCCCACTTTCCAGCCTCAGCATATCTGACTGTCCATAGTTCTGGCAGGGCAGAATACTCAGTGGGATTCCATCTGTCACTGACTAGGATGCCTTCATTGCCCTGGCCAATGGTCCTCGTGGCTCCACTTCATGTAGCTCTTATGCATTTTTCTTTCTTTGCCTACGTGCTATGTGTGTGTGTGTGTGTGTGGGCAGAAACACATGCACACATTATCCCAGAGAGTGGAGCACAGCCAAGGGGTAAACATGTAGATGAAAATTTTGATGGATTTGCTGCACCATTTTCATGGCTCTTTATTTTTGCCACTGACATAATGTAAAAACCAATGCAGGTCAG
Source organism: Chloropsis cyanopogon (assembly GCA_013400585.1). Taxonomy (NCBI): domain Eukaryota; kingdom Metazoa; phylum Chordata; class Aves; order Passeriformes; family Irenidae; genus Chloropsis; species Chloropsis cyanopogon. The sequence continues at coordinate 10,270 of WEZZ01005219.1, forward strand.
ACAGAGAGTCTTACTGTCCTTACTCTACCAGAGATTAGAAGGAATTATTCTCCCGGTGTTAGACAGACTTACAGTATCTACAAAACGGATTTCCTGAGGCAGCTTGAAAACCTTGTGCATGGGGGACTTCTGGAAGACCTTTGACCTCAAAACTCTGAATCTGAACTTGCCATATCTGCTGAGGCTGGAGTATGCAGTATGAAAATTCCTGTGTTGAAGAAGGTGGTGTTTTGTTTCACATAGGTACCCAGGCTGTCCCGAGGCAGAGGCGTGTTTTCTATAAAGACTGTGAGCATAAACCAGTTAAAGAAACACAGATATGGTGTACAACTCAGAAGAACACCACCTGCAGAAAGTATGTGTAGGGTTGGTTTTTTTGCATATTTAATACTGAAAAGAGCACCAGCATTGTAGTTACAGATGTGCAGACATGTGCAATTGCCTTTTTTTTTCTTCACTTTCTATTAAGTGCAAAGGGAGGACGATGTGTTATATTAACGTCGTGATGTTTCAGTCAATGAGCATGGATATACTAGGGTCATCCTTTGGAGAAACTTCCTCTCATACTTTATGTTACTCAATCGTTGCTTTGCAAAGACATTTTAGAAAGCTACAATTTATTTACTTTCAAAGACAATATATTGAGTCTGGAGTTAACCCAGTAGAGAAACACAGAGTCCCTGTCTTGCTAAACTTATGCTGATAAATTACCAGAGCCAACACTAACCTCAAAGAACTCTCTTTTCACAGAACTGAAAATGTATTAAAAGCTTATAAAATGTGTGAAACAGCTTAAAGCACACGTGAGCAAGGCTGGCCTGGACCCAGTGTTAACATCTCATTATCAGAACCAATGCTAGCTTGTAGTGTATGTGACAAAGTTGAAAGGAAAACAAGGGGAACACTGAACAGTGAAGGGATAAAAGGAGAACAAAGTGCAAAGGAAGGTTGGATGTGCTCTGTATGCCTTGTGACACCATTTTTTAGTCAGAAAGAGAGAGGAGAGACCTGAGCTTGCGGACCTCCACTGCTGCTGATGAAGAGGCATCAGCTGCAAACCCAGCTGGTAATACCAGGCACATGCTCACATCCGTGCTGGCCAGCCTGTAACAGTGATGTCCTGACCTCCTGCAGGTGGCTGGGAGAAAGGATGAAGGAACAAAGTAGTGATTCATTCCTTGCCCTCTAGAGGTATTCTCACAGTCTCATCCAAGTGTATGAATCAGAAGGACAAATACACCCTCTATTTTCTGTCTGGAAATTCAGACAGAAAGTGTCTGTAAAACACTTCTCTGCCACCCTGGAGAGTTACAATGGTGTCTATCAACCATTTGCTAAATTCTGGTAAAATTCCAATTTCCTGTGTGACTTTCAAGGGAGGTAGGTGCAGGGTGGGAAAGCTGTGCTAAAGAATGGAAAGCAAATGCTGTGTCTCGGGTCTGCTTTGCTTTTGATCTCCTTCCTGCCATACCGCTCTTGTGTCCTGACATAAAAAAAAATCACAAATGGCCCTGGTTTTAAAACAGCTAGGAGCAAGTCTGAAATACCAACAGGATCCACACTTTGAAAAGCTTTTTAAAACTTGGTCATGCTTCTTTGTCCTCATTTACCTGCCCTCTTTCCTCAATAAATACATGTCAGATAGAAAGAAATATAGTGGGAGTAAGTAATTCACAGTATCTAGGAAGTTTTATTGCTCATAGCAATTAATATTTCTGTGGAGAAGGGTGGATCCAGTTAATGAGATGCTCTGAAATTAAATTACATTACAGATGTTTCTTCTGTCCTTAAATAATATTTTATTAAGTTCAAATGCACATATTTTTTTCTTCTTTACACTGCAGAAGAAACACATAAAGATTGAAACAGGACACATGCAGCTAAGGAAATTATTTTCCTATACCAGCTGCTTCCATAAAATTATAGTGTCCATAAATTAATAATCTGCTTGGTTGGACAAAAGGATTTTATAAAGTAGTGTAGCATGTAAATAAAAGTACCACCTGTGTTTAGAAATAGAGTAGAACACATTTTGACAAATCAAAATATGGTGACCGAAGTTCTTGCTCATCTAACTCCAAATTCTGCAACTGCCTTTCACTCTATTTTGCCCTCATTGCTGGAACTGACCTAGTGTTTCATCTCATCCATATTCTCTGATTATTTTAACCAAGAGCAAAAATTCCACCTTTTGGACCAAAATATATATGTATAATTTCAGAACATTATTTCAAGTTACTTGACTATTTTCTTTGTATTTGCACTATTCTCTCTTTCTTGTTGCCTTTTTTCTTCATTATTTCCAAAGTGAAATCTCTACTTTGCTCACTTGCACTACCTGGAAGGTCTCTTCTGTCTGTACATGTCTTTAAATCTCTTGAAAGTCACTGAGCTGGGCTTATTCCTGTGGTGGTGAGAACAAGGTAGACACAAAGAGTTGTTATGAGCATTCAGATTCCAGAGAAAGTCACACAGAGGGTTTAAAAGGAGGATATGGAGTTGTATCATCTGGGTTGTATCCTTTGGTTGGTTGATTGTATGAAAATTACCTCCTCTAAGTTACTGCTTTTTGGTTGGCTTTTTCTTGATTAGCTAAAACATTTTAAGAGTATCTGAAGCTAGATGATTTTTTTTACTAAAGAGCAAGGCTGTGACAGAAGCCTGGTTTCTGACAATGATACTGTTGCAAATCTGTACGGTTTTGAGCAAATAGTTGAAAGACCACTTCCACTCTTTTAGTTTCTTAGGGGTGCAATCTCAGCAAAGAAAATCATAACTAGGTTAAATTTCTCACTCTGTAAAAAGGGGATAAAGGAGCTGATATGAATCTATTGCCAAATACATGTCTTGGCTATAGACCCACACTCTGAAATTTGAGGACTTTTGGCTTCTTGAAGTATTATCGAGCAGACATCACGGTATTTATCACTGCTGTCCTTGACAGCAGAAGACAGTTTTTACAAATCAGTCACGTTTATCTTGAATAATACTTTAAGAATAGATTTTTACAGTTTCTTCTGTGGCTTCCAGATGACTTGTGTATCTAGAAAGCCAGTCACACTGTTGTGTTTTGAATGTCAATAATGTCAATGTGTGGCATTGCACATTTGCTGAAAGAACAGTACTGGGGGAAAAGCATCAGGATAGATAACATGACAGTCTATAGGAGTGCTCATAGTTTCTGACAGCTCCATTTTCTTCTGCCATCTGTGTCCTCTGTCTTTCTGGAAATTATGGTGCATCAGCAGTTCTGTTTTATTACCCAAAGCTGAATCAATTTAGAAGGGTATTTGATATGGCAGCAATTTCTTGAGTTGCCATAGAAAAACTAGAATATTTAACTCTCAAATAAAAGAACTTGTACATTGTGGACTTATAATTACTAGTATGTGCGTATTTAGTATCAGAAAATAATTTCCATATGAGCCTTCAGATCTTTTCCTCAAATTACTCTGACCGTTTAAAGTGGCTTTTAGGAAAAAAAAAAAAAAAAAAGCCCCAAAAAGTAAAACAAAACAGAAAAACCAAACCAACCAAAAACCCCACACTCAAATTCTATCTGTTTTATCCTCAGAGTAAAAAAGCATGGAGACGTGTTTACTTTCCAATGTCCTGGAAAAATCCTCGGAATTCCTTGCAAAATCATGGGGGAGGAACCTCAGCCCTGCTGTTTCCTGCTGTGTTGTGCCAACAGCACCTCCTGCTTGGGCACAGGCTTATCCCATCATTTGGCACCATGGATTTTCTACATAAGTCATGGGAAAATCTGCCTCTGTGGGTAGGTCAGAAATAAATACAGCAGTAGCTGAGAACAGTGAACTTTTACCAGGACATGCAGACCATTGTTTATTCAATATGCAAGTGTCTGCAGTGTAGGGAAATAGAAACGCCTTTCATGGTTAAGTCCTATGAATAATAATGCAAGTTCTTGTGTATCTTGTGCAGGGATTAAGTTTGGAGCAGGTCAGGATTTGTATGCATCAGAGGGAGATATTGTCACTGGTTTTAGTGGGGCCACTTCAAGCAAGCTGTAAACTGTGATTCACAATTCTGTTTTAAAAACTCCCAAGCTCTCTTCTAAGGGATATCTGTACTTGTTTCACCTCAGTGGTTTTATAATATTCCCATTACATCTTTCATTTTTCTCAAGTGATCATGTTTTTTCCAGTCATGGAGCTGAAAGGTGGAAAAGTTTTCTCCTATTTCTCTTCATTTAATTAAAACCAATAGAAACCACTCTCTGGCACAATATTTTTAGACCACCTACAGACAAATACATTGTGGCCATTCCTCCCTTTTTTTCTGTTTACTGGATGCCTTTGTTTAATCTGTCAGCGTCAAGATCTTGAAAACATTCTGAAATGCAACACTGGTGGTAGACTCCAGCACTTCAAAAAAGTGGAGAGCAGATCCTTGGGGTTTATAAGTCAACAGTACTCCATTGACTTTCACTACCAGAACAGATGAGTCAGGAATGCAAAGTTAACATTTTGAGATTTGACTTGTTTGGAGCTTTGTTTTGTTTTGTTTTGCTTTGTTTTGTTTTCCCCAGCTTATGGAATATAGTGAAACATAAAGAAATGTTCATTTGTGGCTCATTTTCCCACCTGAGTGATTTTTATCTCTTTACGATTTTCATACAACTCTTAATCATAACCTATATTTTTCTTATTTCTAGGTATTGTAAATTTTTGTTAGACCTGCCTACCAAAGCTGTTTCAAAACTCATTGTATCCACATGAAATGAGAATAAACTCATCCCACTTATTTACAGATTTCACATTTGCTTTCAACTACAGCTGGTAACACATCTTCATGATAGAGGTGGGATGTGGTAGTGTGTATATACCATCAGCCTAGCCCTGCTGATGGAATATGTACCATGTGCTGGAGCATTTGCTGATATGACTCATCTGTTTCTGTGGGTGATTTGGCTATCCAGAAGATGTCTGCTTTCTTAGCCCAGTAACACAGAGCTAGGTGTCAGAGAGCAAAGGTTAGAAGCTGTTCCTTAGATGAAAACTACCCCGAAGGAGTCAAGTGGGAAGATCACATGGATTTTATGAGGCCAAGTGGGAATTCAGTGCTTGAAGATGAATTTGAGATTTCAAAGCATTGTAATTTTTTACGATATCCATGGGAGGCCTGGTGGCCTATGCACTAGCACAGATGTGGATTCTTTTCCGGCTGGCACTCCTTGTTTCTGCTAACTTTTCCCATGTCCTCTTCTGGGATCTGTAATCAGCCTCACAGTTGCGAAGGGACCACCTTACAACACATCTTGCAAAGAGGGACACCTCTTTTCACATGCTGCAGTTCTCTCATCTGGCTTATCAGTTATCTTTGTTGCTTTCTCATTGCTGAGGAGATGCTACAGTCCTCTAGATAAACTCCAACAATATTTGCTAGTAGCACATTATACACCTTCATGTTGGTTTTGCTGTCTGTCTGTGGGGTCACGTTAAGGTTGTTCTGGGAGTGGATGAAAGATTGTTCTCTTTGGAGTTGGCTGGCTCATTCAAGGAAATTTTGGTGCTCCTGGACTTTATTTGACCCTTGGATTTTATAAAACTGGGGAAGTTAGGTTGATCAACTGGGGCACATTTGTGGAACAGGGACTGCTTTGAATGGGAATCCTCCTTAAAAAGTTTGGGAACCATAAAAAATGCTATAAATTCTACAAGAAATTTCTGCAGGTCAGAAGTAATAAGGGACAAAGCACATGTTTTATAGCCAATAGAGTAGCCAACTAATTTTTTTTTCTTCAAGACAGGAAAATCTGGGAAAGAGCTGACTCTGCAGTAAAGGCAGCTAAGTGCGTATTGATGTTTTTATTACAAATTGTTATTATCATGTTTTAAAGGATGCAACCTTTTGATATGACTCTGGAGAGTGATCTCACAGAAGGATCTCATGATATTGAAATATAAACTGACATATAACATTCAGTATGTTAAGTACAAAAGACGGGTGTAGGACAGATGGAGAAAGAGGGCATTATTTACATTCAAATAAATGTTTTATATATATACACCTCCATGATAAGAAGCCCTGAAAAGATCAACCCCATAATTGGATGTGGCCAAAGGAGAAAAAAAAGCATTTGTAATCCTTATGGGAGTTGTAAGGAACAAGCCAGAAAATGCCATTAGTATGTGACATAAATCTCCAGCATATCCATTTTTGGAAACCATGGGCATTTCTGATCACTTTACCTCTAGAAGAACAGGTATGACAAAGAATGTCACAAGGAATGGAAGCAACACCAACAAAATGGTCTCAAATACACTGAAAGGCTGAAGAGAAACCTGTACTTTGGAGGAAAATGTCCTGAAAAAATGTAAAGAGAAACATAAAATATATGTGGAATGATAATTCATTTTTTACCTCAGAAAGCTGCTGTAGTTGCAAAAAGGAGCTCTGGCTGGGGGTGCACAGTTGTGCCCACAAAACAGTGGAGTCACGTTTTAAAAGTCAAATCTATTTGGTTTTGATTTTTCATCACATTTTCACTTTTAGAACATTCTGGATTTTTGGGAAACCTCTTGTTTTCTTTCAACACTTTTCTTTTGGTGCTAAATAAGTATATGATTTTTCATTACACAATCTCTACTTTCCTCTGTCCATGACCTTCTTTCTGGACTGATTTTGAAATAACTTTGTTCACTCTAGTGAGCCTTATGAGCTCTAATCTTATGAAGACACGTAACATATATGACATGATGGTTCAATAAAATTTGCTATGAAGCTTTGCGGCAGTCATTTAACAGTAATTTGATGCAATACTTGAGTAAATTAAAGTATTCCCCATTGTAAAGGCTACATCCTGATGCTGACAAACAGTTCTGTACATGTTTGGTTTTATTCCCCCTTTAACACCCAAATACAACATCATCCATCAAAGAACAAGGGCTATACACCCTACTCATAGGACACAGCCCTGAGATTGTATTTTGCAGGGCATTGACAGGCTCAAGGGTTGTGGTGGGTAATCAACAGAGCATGAATTTGGAGTGTGAGAGTGCATGGAAGGGAGCTTGTTCATTGAGTGTGTGATCACAATTACAAACAGTAGGAAGAGGGGATCAACAGGCCTTCTCTATGGCATTAATCAGGGTGTTTGGAAAGTGTTCTGTCCAATATTTTTGCAAACTAAGTGGAAAAATGAAGAGAAAACTTAATTTAGATACTGTCATTCCAGACCATCTCCTGTGGCCTGTGAGCACTGCTCATTTGGTCCATGGACCACGGTCAGACTCACTATCCTCCATCATCCAGATGCAGGAAGACAAGTTTAGCCGCCACAGCATCCCTGTGCTTCTACCCCTTGGGTGGGGGCAGAAAGTGGCATCTCCAGCACAGGAACAGATTGTGAGTGCTCAGTAAAACCAGGGGTCAGTACACTCAGGGGTCACTCTGCATTGCTGACCATGCCTCCCCTGCATTCAGCCAGATGGAGCAGTACAGACAGCAGTTGCCTGTGCAACTTGCTGCTACAGTGACACTCTGCCCACAAGATCTAAAAGCATGGAAGACAGTATTTGTGATTGCAGAGGACTTTAATTTAACAATAAGAGAGGCTCAGGCTAGATTAGGCACAACTATAATTATCCAGTAAACAAAGCACTTAGGGATGTTGTGGATTTGGTATTCTTTCATGTTTTCAAATCAGGGCTGGGTATCTTTTGACAGAACAATACTCCAACCCAGGCAGGAGACACTTTATTTAACAAAACAGACCTTTAATGACATTCTACAGTCTGTGTTGTTGTACAAAGTGAGGCAATTCTTAAAAACTGAGACTCTTAAGAGGTGCTCTGTGTTCACAGCCAATATTTTAATTATTCATGCACTAGAAGAAAATTAGATATCTTTGAGACGCTACAAAGGGAATTGTATCCTTTCACTGCTAATTTTGATATGCAGTGTGCCAAACTTCACCTGTGTCTTTCAATGTGCGTTCTAAGACCATGCCAATAGCAACAGCCAAAAGTATTGGTTTCTGTTAGGATTTATTCAATTGTGAATTGTTAATGGCCAAGCTTTGTTGCAGGTCGATTCTCAGCAGCAGTGGCACTTCTTTATTCAAAGAAATACTTCATTTTCACGCATAATTGAATTCCCCTTCCACTAGGGTACATTCTGTGAAGCCCCTCTACTGCTTTCAGCAGCATTACCCTGATCCAAAAATGGGCATCCAGATCGACATACTGCACCTTGTATTTTAAAATTATTTTTACACTCAGCTAAATATACTGCTATTCTGTAATTCCAGAAGAAAGCTGGCACTAGGATAAAGTACAGTGCCAGGACTAGTGCTTTGATCTGTTTTACAAAATTACTTATCCTCGCACTCATCATTTTGTAGAGAGAAATCTAAGCAGGTTTACTTACGGAAGAGCCACTTGGGGCCCAGGGTCTGAATTAGCTGTACTTTGGTGCAAATGTTTTGGCACTGACATCTGCTCTGAATGAGAACTGATTCAGACTTACCCAGAGACAGAAGTCAAAGAAGTGCCTCAGAGACACAGCAAAAGAAAAGGATGTTTAGGCATTGTAATGGCCCCTTTTTAATAATTTCCTGCCTGAACAGAAAATGGAAACTCCTCATCCTTTCATGCACTATTCTCCTGTCTGTCCCTGCCCCCATTTTTGGTCTCAGCTACCCTCACTTTCCGGATCATTATCCCTAAATGTCTGAAGATTGGTCCTTCTTTTTGCAATTTTGTAACAAAGCAATAATTCCTTTCCTTCTCTCTTATCTTGATATTGCCATTACTGATGTCATGTTGGCATCATAGTCAATGTGTATAGAAAAGAATTGAGCACTGCTCTGCAGAGTGAGAAACTGTGGAAGCAATTCACGCCCCATCAGGACTGACATACATAAGCACTTGGTATTTGATGAAGATTTTGCTTTATGTTCATCTGAGGGGTAAAGTACAGGAAATAATTCTATAAGGAACTGGATATAAGACTTAAGATCAGAGTTTTAAGTTTTAAATTCTCCAGGAAAGCTTCTGAGTAAACCTATTCAAGGTAGCCAGAAATCTCATATGAATGACTTTCAAACTTTTAGAATATGTGAGTAAGTATACTCTGATCTACAGAAGACCTGATCTGTGGAGATTTTTTTGAAACCTTCTGATACATTTGAAATTCAGCGTGTTTGAAACTAGTTTTGATTCTACAGTACTTTTAAAAAGTGATTTATTCGGAATTTTTTTGGTTGGTTGGTCAGTTTGTTCTTTTTTATTGTTTTTGTGGACACGATTCTAAGACTCACAAAATATTCTGGGTTGGAAGGGGCCCACAAGAGTCATTGAGTCCAGCTGTTAAGTGAATGGCCTGTACAGGGATTAAACTCACGACCTTGGTGTTATTAGCAACATGGTCTAACCAACTGAGCTAATCTCAGGGTCATTAACTGAGAATAATATCTTTTAAACATAATTTTAAAACAAATTAATTTTTTCACATATAACATTTTTTACCATTGGTATCAATTGCCATGGTTTAATTTAAATACTGTTTAAGATTTCTAAAGTGTTCCAACAAAACCAAAGGAATAACTGTAGCTTGTTTTGTGATGTGATCCAAACATTTTATTTTATCCTTTTTTTGAACCTCTTCTTGAACATCCTGCTACATGACACTGGTCAGAGTCTTGCTTTGGATGATCACACCAGGTTATTGTGTAGACTTGTGTGAAAAGTCTTTCATGGACTAGTGAAAAGAGTGCACAGATGCCCTTCCTGTTTTCGTCATTACAATTTCAGGCTGCTTCTGTCCTTAACTAGATCTGGACAGTGAGATCATACTTTGAAAACAGAGAAGAGCATTACACCCCTCTCCTTTTACAAGAAATTTTCCATGGGAATAAAACACAAGCCATTGTTTAACAAATTTGACATGGAAAATTTAGTGTTTGTGACACTTGTTTTGTAGAAACTTCTACAAAGCATCTCTAACTTAGGTGGTGGGGTTTTTTCAACCCTCCTTGACCTAACAAATCCCCCTATTGGGAAAATTTTGCAACAGCTGGATTGCCCATTAATCAATGATAAATTAAGAAAACTACCTAGGACTGGTTATCAACTGGATTGTCAGTATGTTGAAAAAGTTACATCAGCCTCCAGACACTGTAACATAAGGTAGTATAACACAGACATCCCCAATTAGAGATCTCCTGGGGCAAAGAATGGAATGGAGAAGAGAGATTGATGACACCATATTTTCCTGAATGTCATCTGTGAGGAGCCTTTATGGCAGAAGTTCTATTTATGGCTACATAGCTGTGAAGTTAATTCCCATGCTACTACCTGAGTAGCTAGCTGTACCACACTGACCTTGTAATCTTGCGCAGGTGGGAAGAATCACACATTTTTCTCTAGAGTAATAAGAACCCAGCCTCGCAAAACACATGGTGAGATGATGTGCCTCTTATCAGTTCTCTCCATTAAACCCACAATGACTTCTTTCCTGCTGATTCAAAGTACCTGAAAGGGTGGTCCAGGAAACCTTTCCTAGGAATTACTACAGTGGTGCCTATATCAGAATTGCATTAAATAAAGTAAAATACCTTTGTTTATCATTTTTCCTTTAAGCTTCAACTGTGGATTGCATATCTTCCAAGACTTATACTTTTTCTTAGTAAATGTAATGCTTTTAGATCAATTTTTAGCCAGTTTCCTGAGGAACTGAGGTTTCTGTGATAACATGGTCAATCTCTCCAGTTCTGTATCAGTTCCCTCTGTCCTGGTAACTTTGCTGCCTGCTAGCCAACTTGAACTGAGTTTGAAGGAGATGATAGAAATCTTGACATGAAATATGTCCCAATGGGTTTGGTTTAGAAATATCAATAACTGGAGAGAAGAAAGATATCTAAATTAGTGCCATAGAGAAAAAGGCAGACATAAGTCAGTTGTATGACAACCTGTTTGGTAGCAGTCAGACAGTCTTCATGCATGAAGACAACTGGCCATAGCATACTGACAACATGAAGGAATAGAGTAAGTGAGGTTGCTACACTGGGAAGGCAGAAGAGGCTATAAATCTGTAAGAAACCCAAACAGTTTTTCGGTTCACTAAAGAATATGCTAGTTTTACTTGCTGTTGTGCACTTCTACCTGCCATACTGTAACTGCCTATGGAACTTGGCCCCACACAGGAAATTTTTGAAATTTTCAATGTAGAACTAATTGATAATAGTTATCAGCACGAGATTTCACAGTTGGAAATTTTTCTCTTTTTGTCATCCTAAGACTTGCTTTTCTTTAAAAAAACAACAAAGAAAAAAGTAAAATGACTTATTGGTGTGGTTCATTAATGGATTGAAGAATTCTTGATCACTTCATGTCTTGGACTGGAGAGCTGCATGACTTTTTAAGGGACCTAGACTTTGGGTTTCTGGCTTTCAATCTGTTTTTGATCTGGAAATCTGTGTATTTTTGATAGACGTAGTGAAGAATTTACGCTTACTGATGATGGGTTTGTTTTTATCACTTGACTTAAAGGCTCTTAGGCCCAGCCCATGGATCTCCAAAAGTCTGTGCACAAAATTCTGCAAATCTGTGCTTACATCAGCAGCTGGTGTTAGGGCACCACAGATAACCTTACTGGGTAAGGTGGCACGGGCAGTGTTACCTGGCAGCTCTGAGCAGGACTGCTGTAGTCCTTAATATTGTTTGCCTTTATTTTTGTTCTTTATCTCTAAATTTCTAGCTGTATTCCTTGAATAGCTCATTCCTTCTTGTTTATCTATTGATATCCAAAAAGTGTTTGAAGAAATGTCAGAAACTTCATCAACAGACAAAGCTCTGGTGTAGGAGAAAGTTCTGGAGCAAGACAGCAAGAGGAACTGGGTCTCAAGGAAAAATAAAGTTGCTGTAGTTAAATGGCTGAGGAGGCATTTTCTCCTCACTGAAGGCAAAGTGTTTGGAAGAGGTGTGTTCCAGTGGGGCTCTGGCAGCTGTAGCTAGCAGAACTGCATGGAAGTAACTGGCAGGGCAGCAGAGCCCATGGTGGACAGAACACTGGGCAGTGCAGGCAGGGGAAGCTCTGTCATGGGGCAGACAGCAGCTGAAGTTGCCTCCACAAATCTGCCAGACAAAAAACAGCAGTGCTGTTTTGGCTGTTGTCAGTTGGCAGCCTACTGTCAGGTGTTGAGAAGGCCGAGGGCTGGTGCCGTGGTTGGCAGGTGAACATACCTGGAGAGAAAGCACAAAGGACACAAATATTCCTCATGCATGTCCTTGGGGAAACTGGAGTGCAACCTGCAAGCCAACATCCTCCAATTTGGCCTCAATAGAGTATACAAGTTTGAGTAAATAAATCCTGTTCCCTGAGGAAATGCTCAAGCCTTTGTGTCAGCAGAGAAAGCTATTGGAAGGAAAAGTAATGCTGCATAATTTGCTTGTTCGTCCAAGTTCAATAAACTCCTTTGTGTACAGTTATTGCCTTTATGCAAAATAAACATCTCTGACAATGAAACAGGTTACTGGATACTAATCTACTTTCTTTGGTGGTTCCTTAGCAACCACAGTTGTGAATTAGTTGCCAAGCAGCCTGGTTCAATGCTTTGCAATGAAGCAAGCAGAGAAAAAAAGAACCATAATAAAAAGGTGCAAGACTGAATTGTGAAGTTAAGTGAAGACTAATAAGCAAATATTTGTGCCTTTTTTAAAGGTCATCAGCCATTAGTTTATCTCTGTTTTTTCCAAGAAATACACATATTTGTGATTGAGAGCTTCACTGTGGTCTCCTGGCAGTGAGGTGCAGGGTTGTGCTGGCTGGCACAGTTGGGCTGTGAGCTTCCCCTGTGCAGGCAGGGTTGGCAGCCTGAACAGGGAGCTGGGACACGGAGCACCCTCTGAGATGTCAACCCAGGCAGCACATGCTGGAGGTGCCAGAGGTTATTGATGTTTTCTCTGTACTGGTGAAGGGCAGCATGTGTATGATGATACATCTGTATAGGTTGGAAACAAAAAAGTCCTACCTTTATCTATGGTGTAAAGGTTTCTTCTACATCCACACTCTCCTCCTGACTGGAGCAGAGGTTGTTTTTCACGCAGGTAAAAGAAAGAGGTCCCTGGAGGCAGATGGGGATCAAAATCTGGGGAGGACTAGACAGGAGAACAACCAAGGCTCAAAACTATGGGGTTAAACAGGGAGAGTTCACAAAAAGAAAGAAGGTGTAAAAGATTTGCTGGCCACTGATATGATTCTGATACCTTTGCTGAGACCAGTCTTGCCGAGCAGAGGCAGTGCCATGAGAATACACTGTGTGGCTTCAGGATGGGCAATCAGGGCTTTTCCTGCTGGTGAGGGCCCTTGGCAGGAGCCTCGTGGCAGGGTGGGCAGTATCTCTAACCACACTGGATCCCAGGGGATCACACAGACATGCCTGGCACAGCCGAGAACCAGGACCACCAAGAGCTGGGAAAGCTGCTGGGGAGCTGACAATCCATCTTCATCTGTGGAGGCCAGCCGTATGGCGCACTAATATCGTATGTCTGAGGTCTGGGTCTTAACATAAATTGGTTTATGTCAATGTCTTCCTCAGGGCATTAGGCTCCACAGTCCAGATGGCAGAGTGCCCTTGGTACAGAAACCATATGGTAGTATATAGGAGAGGTTCAGGAGGAGAGAAGAAATACATTGTGCTGTACATTTCTCATAACAATAGGGTAAATGACATTTATGTCATCATTAGTTGATGGCACAAATGGCACTAAAGTCACGTGTGGGCATAATTAGTGATGACAAAACATAGGTACAGCACACAAAGACTGCAAAAATTAGGCTGCCTCACAAGACTTAAATTAGATATGAATTTTAATAGTTTAAAATCCAATCTTTAAGAAGTCAAAGATTTTTAAAGTTTTTGTGTCAGGGCACAGTACCCAGAAACCCAGGAGCAAGCAGTATTATTGCAATGTGCAGCACTTTGAGAATTGTCAAGTCTTAGAGACCTGAAGCATTAGACCTGAGCAACATTGGGAACAGCAAAGTCTCTGTGGTTGCACAGAGACAGAAGGAGTGTGGGTCTGTCTGCTGGGAGTGAGGGGCCACAGGAAGCGGGGTAGGAATGGCCTCAGAAACTGTCAGATCAGTACTATATTTTTCTTTTCCTGTCCTAAACTCCAGACATTGAATACAGTGTTTAAAACTCAGTCTGCAAAATATGTTTTTATTTTACACTGATACCCCATTCCCCACCCCCACAAAAAAGAGGCATTTTTGTTATCTGACCTCACCAGAGCTGCATCCTTTCACTGCTGCTGCTTTTTAATGATCATTTAAAAATGATTAACAATGCCTGGAGCCATGACAGCCTGACTTCCTGTGCTGAACTGCATGTCTGGATTTGCAGGAGGGAGTTCCTGACTAGAGAGTTTCCTATAAAACAAGGACACTTGGGTCATTGTTGAGGAAAAATTACTGCATGCAAGAGGTATAAGTCACAGGCTTGTACAGATGCTCTGGCAGAGATATTTTTTTGCTTGTTTAGGGTTTCTTTTTTCAGCACAGGAAACACATTTGTTTGCAATTCCTAAAGGCATTGGACCAACAGAATGACTAGCTGTTACTGGCTGCATGAATCTAATCTTCAGCTCCATCTTCTTTAAAAAAAGCTAAGGGATGGGAAAGTCTTCTTTAGAATCAGGTGGGATTACTGAAAAATTTCATGCAGGGAGAAGCATGACAGAAGTTCACTTACACCACAGGGAAGCGGAGACTTTGTAGGGTTTATTTTCTGAAATGGTGTCCTCAGTATGTGGTTATCTACTGTCTCAAAAACAAAAACTCCAGTGTTTGCTCTCTAATCCTGCAAGCAGAAACCCAGTTTCTACTGATTGCAGGACTCTGCACTGTCTGAATCCCTTGAGGTCCCTGGTTGTGTCAGGGTTCCTTAAAGCTTATTTCAAGGACTATGTTAAGGTTTGGTCATCTAGGCTTGTTTCTAAATGAATTTGCTCATCTTGAAAAGGAATTTTATTTTGTATGAAAAAAAATATTCATATGTATACAAGAGAAAGAGGAGGAAATGGAATTGATGCACATTTTTGGACACTTTTAACTCTCCTCTCTAGCTGACATTTTCTTTCCTCTGCTGGGGTACTAGACAATGGAGAATTTAATACTCACCTGCCTGTAGGAACACACGCGCAATTGTATCAGGCACTATCTGTTGGGTGTACCAGGATGATACAGGAAGTTATTTCTGAACAGGAAAGTTATTTATGCAAAATCCTATTTTTTTTCTGCATAGCAAAGCATATGGAAGCAAGAAGACCTCCTTTCTTGGTTCCAAAGAAACAAGCTCATGAAGACAGCCCATATCTGACAGTAGAAGTGGTACTGCCATGCTGGGGTTCAGTCACCCACATATTGTGTGGCCGGAGCCTCTGGAGACACAAGAGGAGTGGCACATCTGGCTAGCTTGTACCACTTGATAAGTTTCATTCCTTAGCCCCACTGAGAAGAGCCTGGATCCATCCTCTTGATATCCTCCCCTGAGGTACTTATATAGATTGATACAATCCCCTCTCAGTCATCTCTTCTTGAGGCTAAACAGGTCCTGCTCTCTCAGCTTTTGCTAGTAAGAGTGATGTTCCAGTCCCTTAATCCTTTTGGTTGCCCTCTGCTGAACTCCCTCCAGGAGCTTCATGTCTCTCTTCTCCTGAGGAGCCCAGAACTGTACACTGCACTCCAGGTGAGGCCTCAACAGGGCTAAGAAAAGGGGCAGGATCACCTCGCTCAAACCATTTCTTGGGGCAGCGTGGTGGTTTGACCCTGGCTGGATGCTAGGTACCCACAAAAGCCACTCTGTCACTCTTCTCTTCAGCTGGACAGGAGAGAGAGATTATAATGAAAGACTCATGAATAAGGACAGATAGATAAGGTCACTTGCAGATTACTGTCATGGGCAAAACTTGGGAAAATTAATAGAACTTATTACCAGTCAAAATCAGAGTAAGACAATGAGAAATAAAACAAATGTAAAAAAGACCTTCACCCCACCTCTCCCTCCTTTCCAGGCTTAGCTTTATTCACAATTCTCTACCTCCTCCCACTAAGTGGTCCAGAAAGATGGGAACCTCTTCTTCCTTCCTTTTGCTGTCCTTCCAGAACAGGGCCCTGCAGCTTGGGTTGCCCACGGGGTCACAAGTCTGGCCAGCAAAACTGCTCCAGTGTGGCCTCCTTTCTCCACAGGGCCATGGGTCTTGCCAGGACCCTGCTCTGGTGTGGGCTTCCCACAGGGTCACAGCCTTCTCTGAGCATCCACCTGCTCTGGTGTAGGGTTCTGCATAGGCTGCAGGTGGATCTCTGCTCCACCATGGATCTCCAAGGGCTGCAGGGGCACAGCTGCTTCAGCATCGTCTGTACCACGGGCTGCAGGGGAATCTCTGCTCTGGTACCTCCTGTCCCTCCTTCTCCACTGACTTCAGAGTGTGCAGAGCTGCTTCACTCACATATTCTCACTCCTTTCTTCTCTGGCTGCAATTGCTTCTGCCCAATAATTTTTCCCCACCTTCTTAAACATGTTATCCTGGAGGTGTTACTGCCATCACTAATGGGCTCAACCCTGGACAGTGGCACATCCATCCTGGAGCTGGCTGGGATTGGCTCTGTCAGACACGGGAGAAACTTCTGTCAGCTTCTCACAGAAACCACCCCTGCAGCCATTGCCGCCTCACTACCAACACCTTGTCACACAAACTCAATGCATTCCACCCCTCATCTCTGTGAATCATGTGTTTAAGAAATAGCACTAAAATCCACATTCATCACACAAACTTCGATCACATCAACAAAGAAAAAAATCTGCACACATGAAAATCAAAATAATATCATCACTGTGCCACGGAGGACATCTTCAATCTGAATTAAAACAGAAGAGAAATGGTGTGGAAGGCTTGTTGGGGCAACGTGCTGCATGTATAAAAACAAGCATGAAATGCTTCGGTAAGATAGAACAGAAATCAGGCTTACTGAAGCTCTTACTGACTGAAATTCTTATTGAATTCACTTAAATCCAAAGTAACAAAACAGGCAAAGAGATTATCAAATGGATGTTCCAGAATTTAAACATGTTACGTAATGAATGTTTGCTAAGAACTGTTTGTATTAATTTTATTTAACATCTTTGTTAGTCTGGAGTAGATGAAAATTACTGGGTTTAAAATAAAACTGGTAACGTCTATGCAAATGCACATTGGTCACCAATGTGTTTTGAACAACAAGTGTCTGTAGTAAACTGGGAATTGCGTTTTGGAAACCATTACACATCATTCATGATGACAAAGGCAATTTTCTCCTGTAAAATCAATTTGTTGATGACAAAACTTTAAAAATCTACTACTACTAAAGCTGGAAATGCAAAACAGCCAGTTTGGCAGAAACAGATCTCCCAATAGGTTTCAGTAGAATATTTTTGCAGTTTAGACAGAGAATACCAGTGTAAACTATGAATCAGTCACAACTTCCCTAACCTTCAATTTTGAACTGAAGCTCCATCACAAACATCTTTCAGCTGCATATTTAATTTGCTGCTGGATTTAAACTCACCTACAAGATTAGAAAAGCCAACAGTCTTCTTCATTCCTTAATTGCATTAAATATTTCTTTTTTATCAATAAATAGACAAAATATGTGCACTTTCAAAAAAAAAAGTTTTTCTCACCAAAGAAGGAAGTGTCACCATGATAAATATAATAGCTACTGCAAAACTATCCTTCCACAGGGATTACTGTAGATAAACAAAGTTTATGAATGTAAGAGCCTTGAAAACATCGTTACATTTTCCCTGCTGATAACAACAGCTGAAACTTCTGACTTTGGCTCATTGATGATACAGATGTCATTCTATATCTTCCCCTCTTTTTCTGAAGTATTTCATAGCTTAGATAACAGCAGCTGAGGCTCACCTGTGTGGCCTGCAGCCAGCACAAGTAAGGGGAGCTGGCCAAAAAGGAAGTGTTCCCAGTTCTTGTATGCACCTGGTAAATGAATTCCCAGGAGATAAATATTAGAAATTGAGCTGTTTTGGAATTTCCCTATCAAACTTTTTATTTTTTTAGATCAAACATCCTTTTTTGAGATCAAAACTTAATGTGAAGTTACATCCCTCTGTTGACAGGCAAATTATCTGTAGGAGAAATGCATTTTTCTTACATCCATGTGGCACATGAAACTCCTTCTCCCACAGCCCATTTGTGGTTTGATTACAAGGCTATAATGTATTTGGTACTGGCATTCTTGCTGTAGTGCCTGCTAGAGGTGTTCCATTTTGTAAAAATACAATTCTTTTGGATGGAGGACTTGATCTTTCTCAATCCATATGACTGCTGTTGAATAATTTTCCCCATTCCAGTGAACACCATCACTTTTAAAAAAAAATTATTTTATTTAAATCACAACCTGTTTCCAATGTTCTTGGCTTCTTTCCAAAACCAGCAGAAAAGCTGGACTTGCTCACAGGCTTCATTCACGACTTTCAGCCACAGGACATGGGAACCATTTCACAAGCATTCAAAATTTAACTGCAGAGCATTAAGCTGATGGCTGAGATAGCCTGATGACAATGCCTTTCAGCAGTTTGTAGCAGCAACCCACAGCATGCATGTAGAGTTTCTCTGAAAAGCTAATGAGTACCATCTATTATTTCTTTTAAGAGTCACCTGTGCCCTTTTTGTGGTATGTTTTATCCTACCAGCCAGACAGAGTAAGTGCTAGGCCATATGGTAAGCACAAAGAGACATGAAGTTAGTCCTGATGAGATACAAAGGCTGTCTGAGTTCAGGGAGTGAGGTCCAAGAAGAAGAGGATTAGAGTTAAGGCCCATTACTTCCAGGCAGATGGCCTGGGACCACCATTCCCCAGGAAATGGGGGGCGGGAGGAGAAAGTGTACAGCAGGGAGGACGTCACACATTTTGTGTGGAACTGATCCTCACCAGCTTTTAAGAGGAGTTCCATTCCCGTGGCAAAGGTACCATATTCCAGTGGGCATTGGTAAACCTTTGGGCCTGCAGCCTGGACGCTGACAAATTTGGCTACCTGCATCTTGTTCTGGGTAATTTTTACTCTGAATGTGTATCTGAGATCAACAAATTTTACCTCCTTTGTCTGTGAATTTTACCTGAGCAGATTTTTCTCACATTTTTTCAACTTATCTCTGATTGATCCATATTGGAGATGTTTCTTCTGACAGAATCAGAAAATGCAGAAAGATGTGAAATATGAAGTTAGCAGAAAATGCCAAACCCTTTCCACTTTGCGGACTGAAAATTTCTATAGATTTGTATTGTATATTAACATTCGCTTTTAATGTTTTTACTAACTGAAGTCAGTTGAGAGAGGAAATCAATAATGCTTTTGATATAAAATGTCATTTTGCTTCTGGGCAGAACAGCTGTCACACATACTTTCAGAGCAGGGAAAATGGATTACATTTATAGGAGGATATGTGTGCAGTATAGCATATTGTCCTTATTCAACAAATGAAGGTTTTCCCATGAGATATGTAACTGATTCTCAGTGACACCATCACTTCTGCTTATACATCTGTTCTGCTTTCAACTGCAGTATAACTCAATCATTCTGGACAGATCCTCCTTTCAGATATAAATTTCCTGTAAACCTATCAAGTCACAGGCACGACAGCATCTGAACCTGTGCCAAGGTCTATAATTAATTGGAGACCCACCTCCTCCCTCCCTAAACAGAGCCTTGGCCACTGAAGGTCCGTCACCGTCTTCCCACGGCAGGGCTGAGCTTCACTGGCTGCTCCACCCTGCTGTCACTGGCAGCAACCTGTCAGACAGGAAAGGGTTTTTTGCCCTTTTAATCAGGGATTTTCACTGGAGATCTTCAGACTTGCACCAGACAGGCCATTGTTTTCAAAGCTGATTTTTTTAAAAAACACCTTAGTCTTATGCTTGTTCAGTTAGCATTTAGTGCTCTGGAAAAATGTGCACTGCAAAAGGATGATGTCCCCAATTGCTCATTGTGAAATTTTCTTAAGTACAAAACAAATACTTGTCAACTAAAATGGGTCTTAGCTTTCCCACTTTTAGATGGCTACAGCATAGATGTCTTCATCTGGATGCCCTTTACAGTCAGCAGAATGCAATGTGTGTCTGTCCTAGGACAGCAAGAAGCCTTCTTGCCTCTCACCATGAAAGGGTGTCTCATCAAAACCTGAGCTGCCTGAGAACCGGCATGATCATCCAAGTGCTGGCTGTATCACGACAAGATAAAAGGCACGTCTGCATGCATGCAGGCAGGCAATCACATGTTCTCATTCCAGTTGCAGGCAGGGTTGGATGGACTTCAGCCTCTCCGATGTGGGTGGCAGAGAGCGCTCACACAGCTGCTTACCTGGCTGCAGACATCCCCCGCGGACTGGCTCAGTAACAGCAGCTGCCTCGGCACTGGCTGCACAGTGCTGCCCCTGTGACTGTGAAACAATGCAAGCATGGCTCCAAGTAAGGGCCACCAGATGTCAGGGATGTTTTCAGAAAAATAAAACGTACAGGTTTGTTTAAAATTATTAAAGTTGCAGTATTATAAATACCATCAGAAATCTAGGCAGTTCTGTTCAGAAACACAGTCTCCCGTCACCTTGTGTGATGAACAAGCAATCTCAAGGTACAGGGTACTCCATAAAAAGGATATGGAGCAACCTGATCACTTAGACGAAGCAAAGAACTACCAAATGCTATGAAACAAATGGATATACTTCTTGTATGACAATTAAAATAGCAAGAAAGAATAATTAATTCTCCATTTTTAATCAATCTTTAGAACACTGCCCTAACATACATTTTTGCTTCGAGCTCTCTTTTATAATGGGTAGTAATAAAGATTTTAGAAAGCACCAGTTATTTTACATACTGACAATCTATAATTGTTTTTAAAAGTGAAGAATTTGGAGCAATGAATAATAACTCTCCCCAGCATGAATGAGCAATAAAGCTCAGCAATTGATGTATAGCTCTACACTGATATAAATTTTACTAACCTTTCTATAGTGCATTTTGCAAGCAGTATTGCAGAGTCTTATTTCAAATATTTATTTCTGGCTAAATATTTTGGCAAATTAATATTCATATACTGCAAGTCCGAAGGAACAATATTGTGACCTACTGAGGTCTGTGGAAATTTTGTCATTAGTTTCTGTGGATGCAGAATTTCATGTCAGCAGAAGCCTTATTGTCCTGCTTTAATGGGCTTAGGCTAGAAGTTAAGAGGGTTTTAGCTAGGAAAAATGAGACAGCCTTTAACAGCATTTCAAGTGACCTGTCAAAGGTTTAAAAAGAACCTTAGATATTTTTAAGATAGAAATTAAGTTTAAAAATAAAATTTGAAATGGTTTTTTATGTTACCAATTCCAAGACTAAACAATTTGTCTGAGTTCCCAGTACCATTAGGAACAGCAAGCTGAAGGAAAATCAAGGGAAAACACTAAGCATTTGAAATTTCTGTGATTTGTATTATAGGAGCTGCTGCTGAGACAGTCTCCTTGGTGAAGTTAAATTTCCTCTTTCAGTCATTTCATCCTTTTGAAAAGCACTATTCTTTCTCTCACTTAGATTACCCAGGCTGCTTATGCTCAGGGCTTATCTGTAATGAGCGAATACATTTTGTCAAAAACTGCTAAGAGACATGTTAACAAGATGTTGCCTTCAGCATGGACCAGAATGCTTGTACTTAAACATGTTATCTGGGCAGCCTTGATCCCACAGTCTTTTGGAATTTTATATCTGTAATGTACTGATGGTTATGTATGTCTTCAAGGAGAAAATGTTTTCGGGTGCACAGAGGTAAACCAGTTTATTTATAATAGACACATTCTGTGTTTGCCGCTTTCTTTCTGTCTGCCTGATAGTCTGAGGCTGAAAATTGTAGATACCAGCATACAAATGAGCACTGTGTACCTCTTTCTTGTCTTAGCATTCCTAAAGACATTTTTAATTGAAAGAAGCATTTATTCTGCCAGGCGTGTGAACATGGGAGTAGCATTGCCACATGCTGAGACAGCCTCCTGAGGGCTGTTAGAGGCTTAGTATGACACACTGGAATGTGTCTTTAAACTGAGTTACTGAGTTGGTGCTTTTATAACTGCAGCTAGCTGAAACATGCAATTTTCAAAACTCAGACCCTGCCAAAGTTCGGAGTTGCTAGGAGTATGTTGTTCAGACTCATTTCTTGAAGGTACTGAATGCTAAGCTGAACCCAACCTGCACTGCACTAATCTGAAGACACGGCTGTTAGGCCTTAAGATTTCTGCATGCCATGCTCTGGCAAAGGGAACACATGTCCAAGAGTGGCCCTAAGGTTTGCAGCTCCCACAGCATGGTTGTGGGTCGCTGAGATGCCAGCTGCAGGAAAAATGGTTTATTGAGAAGGTTTGTGGGTCTCCTTTGTCCTTACCTGCACACCTCAATGAGAGTAGCCCAAGAGTGGTAGGTCTGTGTGTGTGCGTGCATCACAGAAACCTTTCTCTTTTGCAGCAGTCATGCAGAGCACAGAGGAGAGGCTCAAACAAGATTTCCAGTAATGGTGCCTGGTTGTTGTTGCATGGAGATGGATCCTCAGGGACTGCAGTGGGTCATCCTGTACAGAGAATCCCTGCTCCTGGTAGCACACACTGCAAAACCCTTTCCGTGTGAGGTAAATGAGATGAGCAGGTGGCAGTGGTTATCAGTCTGATACTGCATGTATGCTGTGCAGCCACTGCTTTCTGGTGATCGTGAGGCACCACCTACCAGGCCAGGTTTTTGTGTCTTTTGAGGCAGCTGAATAGTGCTGGTAACACAATCTGCAAAGATACAGCCTTTGTGAAAGCACTGGGTGAGCACATGCTGCATGAGCAAGTTTTCAAAGAAATATTGATGAAGTTGCTTTGAGTATCTAAGGGATGTAAGGGAGCTAAGGTGGGAAAATCTCTCTTTTATTAGACCAGGGTGTAGCTTGGAAAAAAAAAAAGGACATGGTTTCAGCCAGTGAGATGGAGTCCTTAAAAATGTTCAGCCATCAGAGCAGTGGAAGGGGTATTTAATAAGTCAAAAGAAAACGTTGTATTCAGTGTTCTTTAGTCTTTGCTTAGAAACTTTTTAGAAACTTAGAAACAATTTAATTGATAAAATCCAAAACTTTTAGTGTCCGAGTTCCTTGTACACAAGCATCAATTGTTTACAAATTTGTCCAACAACCAGCTCACAAGCTTCAAAGGCAACTCATTACCAGGATAAAAATTCTTCAAATTACCTTCCCATCCATCTGAATTATATTCATAAGCAGTTTGTAATGAAGTTCAAATCCCACCCTTTAGATCACTAGAGAAGCCTAAAGTGGAAGAGCTGTGATAAAATTATTCAAATCTGGCATGATTATCCTCTGATTATTCTTCCTCAGAACAGCTCACCCACTGACTTAATGAATTTTTTTTAAAGTGCAATGAATTGTAGAGATAATTAATTTGTCAATAAGGACTAGCTTATCTGATATTCTAATTTGCATCTTAGTATTCTGTTAGCACTCTTCAAAGTGAACAAAACCCTTCTGGTTTTTTTAACATCTATATGAATCAATAATGAAACATTCTATTTTTAAAAGCAGCACAACCTGTGTAATGGTTTGATGCTATCTGCAAAGCTGGAATAATTTAGTGAGAAAACAAGTGTGCACTGATTTGTTTCGGGTTTTTGAGTTTTGGGTTTTTGCTTGATACCTTTGAAGATGCCAGACCTCCATTATTATATTAGTGAGTTGGACTTCCTGTTTGTAAGTTGGACTTCCTTGGAGATTCTTTCTCAGTCATGCTGGAAATCACTGATTCATGTGCAGGTCTATATGATAAATAATGGGAATTACATTATTAATTAACTATGAATTTGGTAATTTTTAAAAATGTGACACAAAACTTGCGTAGTATTTCTGTAACAGCAATAATGTACTTCCAGAAATAATTTCCTTCTTCCTATTTTGATCCTTCTACAGAATTTAAGAGGTGAATTTAACACTGGGGCTCAGAACTTGGGACAAAAGGGATTCTGCTTCTACGTCATCAAAATTGGCTAATCTCACATTTGCTTTCAATGTGTGGTCTCAGGCAGATATTCAGGGATTGTTTCCATTAACTGGGAGCAGACAAACCCTGAGGAAGTTAATGTAGCTCTATCTAAAGGCATGAATGAGTGCCAGAAGAAAAGCAGAAATCTTTTCTTGCTCTTGCAAGCTTGAAGAATCAGAAAAGAGCTACTAGTTTTAATGGGAAATAAATTAACCAAGCACCTTGATCTCTAAGTAAAGAGATGGTGGTGAAAAAGGTAGGGGACATTTACACATAAAATATTTCAAAAAATGTAGACTACACATAAAATATTTCAGTTTGAGTTTGAAGTAAAAGACTTCTCAGTAATTCCAAACAGCCCAACAGCATTCTAGATGTGGATAATTCTCAGTTATATTCTCCATGTAAGCCCCAAAATATCTAAAGTTTTGTAGGGAGACAAAGAGTCACGAAGTTCTTTATGCCCTTGACAGTAAGTGAGGAATAAATACTGGCAGTTCTACCTTTGAAATCTCCAGTTCATTACTTTCGACTGTAGAAGAGAGATTTGCATTATAAAGAGTTGGCTTT
>WEZZ01005219.1:34965-58473 GCA_013400585.1 Chloropsis cyanopogon
AAGTAAGACAGTCATTGAAACTATCTCTATAAAATTGTTGGAATAAATCACTTCAAAAGCTTTTAGCCAGGCCAGATGCCCAAAGCTGTTGTTAGATAGGATTCCTTATCACAGTTTTGTAAGCAATAAAAATGAGCATTTTCACACAACAAGCAAACATTAGATGACCTGTTGCTGGGATTTTGTGTGCATGTAAAAGTGGGTAGGGTGGAAACACAGGTCTGACTGAATCAGAGGCTCCTTAAGATGTGAGCCGAGGCCTATAAAAAGCATGGCTTAGTTTGTAAAAATGTATTCTTCTTGCACTCAGACTTATTTGCTAAAGGGGATTGGGTGCAGTGGGAATCAGAATTTTATTCTGGAAATCAAAACTGGATCAACACCATTCTGGAAACTCAGGATAAGTAAGCTCTTCCAAAGCACAGAACTATATCTGAGTTATACAAATACACTCTGGTCTGGGCTCTAGCACAGAGCCCTTATATGACCTTGGCAAGTGACCTAATCACCGTGCTGTGGTGACTTAGTCTCAGTGTCTAGTTCAGTGTTTGTAAAATGAGAATAACAGTACTGTCTTTGTCTTGTCTGTTCATATTGAAAATTCTTTAGTGCAGGAATCATCTCAGTGTGTTTAGTGAGGCTCCTGGCATTCAGCTCTAGGTGCTATTTTTAATAACAGTACATAATTGCTCCTAGTTTTATCCCTAACCTTTTTGGATCAGAGTTTGATTTAGAAAATCCTATCTTTTAACCCCATCTTCACCTTGGGAGATTCAAGAACTAAAGGGGACCTCAGTCTAAGTTGTGCTTGCTTTACAAAGACAAATAACTTGCCTTTGGTAACCCTTGCATGAGATGGCATTCAGCTCCCTCATAGGCTGAAATCCACCAAATGATCCTGCTTAGTTTGATCCTGCCAGCTTTGAAGGCAGCATATTGCATTGGCTCATCTTCCAGAGACTGGATTTATAGAGTTTGTAGCTAACAATAAATTTTATTAACTGCCTCCATGGAGGAAGCCAAAATATCTCTGCAGTAATAAAGATGGAACAGAGTTACAGAGCATGGGAGGCACTGAAGACACTTCTGCATTCTGAAAGACAGCATTAGAAAGAAGATGGAGGACTTCCCAGTGATAGCCTATTTTACATATTATTGGAGTTCACTACAAATGCTCATGGTCATTAAACATGTGTGAATATATGTTGTCTTTTTAGAGTCAGGGGGAGAATGAGAACTACTCATCCCTAGTGAGGCCACATTTGGAGTGCTGTGTCCAGTTCTGGGCTGCTCAGGACAAGAAAAGCAAGGAGCTACTGGAGGGGATCCAGCAGAAGCGACCATGATGATGAGTCTGGAGCATTTCTTTTACGAGAAGAGACTGAAAGAGCTGGGTCTGAAAGAAGACTGAGAGGGACTCTCATTAATGCTTATGAATATCTCAAAGGCAGGTATCACTAGGATGGTGCCAGACTCTTTTCAGTGGTGCCCAGTGGCGGGACAAGGAACAATGGCCATAAATTAAAACACAAGTTCCACCTCAGCATGAGGAAGAACTTTACATTGCAGGGTAGCAGAGCACTGGAACAGGCTGCCCAGGGAGGCTGTGGAGTGTCCCTATCTGGAGCCATTCAAAATCTACTTGGACATGTTCCTGTGTCACCTGCTCTGGGTGACCCTGCCTTGGCAGGGGGGTTGGACTGGATGATCTCCAGAGGTCCTATCTAGACTCAATGGTTCTGTGATTCTGTGAGAACAAGTGCTAAACTGACCATGGGATTTTTAGATACATGGGTCTTGTTAAAAATGTGACACATCAAAGATGTTTTGCTGTTAGGAGGCATGAAATATTTTCCATTCTTAAATGAGAAGACCAAATGCTCAACATCCTGCAGCATCTTTATTTGCAGCTGACCTGAGACATTGGCTCTGTTGAAGGCCATGTCAAAATTCCCTTTTAGTGCACCAAGCAGTTGAGCTAGCTTTCCTAGCTAGCACTCGGTAGAATCTAAGATGACTAACAGCCAGCAAGGAAAGCAATGCAATTCCATGACATGTCCTAATGAATCCTACCCCTCTGCACTCTCTGCAAGGCAAATGCACAGCTGCATTTTGCAGCAGCTGCGAAAATAGTTTGCTGATAGCTGATTATTAGAGGGTTGCAATAACAAGATTTCGTGTTAATAAGGAGGAAGGAAAGAAATGTTGCCAGAGGAGAGGTACAGCTTGCACATTTTATCAATGCAAACCAAAAAAAGTATCAGGACTGCAATTCAGTTTTCTTACTGCATCATGTCTGTTAAAGCATGATCCTGGAACTACTGCAAATTGTTGCACTTACTTAGGCAAGCCTAAATATTTACTCAAATTGTTTTGTCCAAGTAGGAAACCCAGAATAGTTCCTTTTTCACATAAAACCCTCTTTGTGGCTGTGATCCCCAAAGCACACAGAGAAAATAAAGTATTTAAAAGGGGTTTTTTAGTTAATTGTTGCTCATCTTTACCAACTGTTCCTTCTTTAATTGTCCTCCAATGAAAAAACATGATGATAGAATGAGCAAAGCAAGGGTGGAAATCAGCCATTTTGAAGGAATTTTCTGTTTGACACTAACTAGATGGAGGCTCAATAAACATGCACTAGTGCACTCTAAAGAAGACTATTTCTGAATCTAATCCAATTTGCACGGTGCTTATACATGCCATGACATTAAATATCAAAAGCACTAAATAGCACATGATGCTCATTGTAACCATCTTCCTGGTTAAAACCTCTTTTTCTAAGATTGAAGTAACTTAGTGAAATAAAACACTGTGAAATTACAATGGAAGAAATGTCCATGCATGCAGGGATGTGGTGGGTTGGATGGGACTGAATAAGTATGATGCTTCCCGGGGCTAAATGCCAAGACCCTGCTTAGCCCTTCCTGAAATAAAACCCTGGGAGGTTACACAGAAAGAAATGTCCATTCATTCTTGGCAGCTTCTCAGATTTCTCTTTTAAACAAACTTTAATTTTGACACTGTCTGGAGGTTTACCCAATAAGCCCCCTGGCTCAGCACAGATGTTGTTAGTGAGTTGGGCATTCCACATGTGGGCCTGATGCTCTTGTTCTCAGCTTCCACCTGTGAAAGATCTCTGACAAATTACGGGGGCGTGTAATTTTCCCCATGAAGGAAAAACCTGGTGATAGGCACCGTGTTAGATCTCTGCCTGATTTCAGTACACACATAAAAATAAAATGTGGCCCAACAAAACCCATGATTCGCCTGTCCTTTTCTTCTCTGCTACATTCACTCTGCCCTCCTTTCTTTCTAGTTATTTCTGAGCCTGGTCAGCATCTAGAGGTGAAATGAGCAAAATGGGGGTGGAAGTAAGCAATTTGAAGGAATTTTCTATCTTAAACTGACTAGATGGAGGCCTAATTAAGCATGCAGTAGTCCACTCTAATTAGGGAAAACCGGTGATGATCCTCCTCTTAGTTCACTGTATTTCCTATACAGTCAGTTTCAACCCAGTCTACAAAATAGCCTGTGAGCTAACTCATCTTCCTGAAGTAAAGCAGTTTGAGAACAGTGTATCTAGTCTAAGATAACCACTTTCTTTAGAGACCAGTTTAAACACCCATCAAATGCCAGGCTCAAAGTAACACCAGAGAGTTCCCAAGTGCCACTTCCTAAACGTAACTGCCCTCCTTCACCTTGTTTTTACTTGTTCTTGATTTCAAAAATTGTGCCAAGGGCTTGGTAAATATTTTAAATTCCTCTTATAATGAGGAAGAAAGCCAGGAGATTATATGTGAACTTGGGAATCTCCCATGCTAAAAGTGCACTGCAACAAATCAGCCTCTACTAAGCTCTGTAAAGGCTGGGTGATGTGCAGCAGAGAGAAAAGGATTAGTTGAAGTAGTCCCCCCTTCCACACTGGGATCACACATGTTTATCTAGCAGGTGGTGTGTGCCTATCAGTGCATTTGCTATGCCAGTGCAGCACCCTGCACCTTGGTTTCTGTGAGCTGCTGCCCCCCAGCCTGCATATGGGGCTGCACCAACACCTGCTCTGTTCAGTCCCACAGGTGGTGTGGTGAGGCTTCACTGATGGCAGACCTGATGGTTGATGTTTGCATTACCAGTTCAAAGTGCTCCCTGTGAAAATTGAGCCTGCTTTTGTTTCACATAGACAATACAGGGAGGTGAAGGGGGTTGTGTTTCACTGTGAGCTCCTCAGAACTGGCAGTACCTCAGAACATGCAGTACCTCAGAACTGGCAGTACCTCAGAACTGGCTGTTGCAGCAGCCCTTCCTTGCCATTCATTTTGAAAAGCTTTCTTACAGCTGTAACCATAACACTTGCAAGAGAGAAATTTCCCAGTCATGTTCCCTAAGTGAGGTTGTTCTATCTGTTTCCTCTGAGCTCTCTTATCTCCAGCCATCTGGAGAAGCTCCTTCAGACACAGGTAGGAGGGCAGAGCTAGCTTTGGCCTTTTCTTCCACTTGGTCTATCAATGGTGTCTTGTCCTTTTTTAAGGACAGGCTTCAGAATATGATCATCTACAACTGGAGAGCTGTATCAATTCATCCCAATGTCTGCCTGTAATGGGGTGTAATTAGGCTGGCCACCCTTCCTGGCTGGCTGGAGGTTTGTACCGGACTGTGCTTAAGGTAGAGCATGTCCAGGGAGGTTTTGTTTACTGGTTAAATATTCTGTATGGCTAGGACCATACCACACCTTCCACTAATGTCTGCAGGTTGCTCCATGGTTGAGAATGCCCTCTTCTCACCTGATATCCCTTAAACCTATCTTTTTAGACCTCCCATTCCCCATATCTTGTTTCCACTGCATCTTCAAGATCCACCACAAAATTCCTAAGTCCAGCCAATGTATTTCACTTTGACCACTCCAATGCCGCTATCTAATTATGAGGTACATTCAAGAAATTATTTTAGCTTACCCTTAATGCCCTTGGTCTCTGTCTTGATGCAGTCAGGGTTGTGCTTGTATCTGTTCAAAGGAGACTGTTTTGTCACTTCTATGGCTTTGGTAGCCCCTTTAGTATGTCAGGAGAGTAACAAAGCTAAGTAGCAGGCATTTGCAGCTACTGCCTGTTCAAGAGAAACTCTGTATTTCTCTCTTTTCTTGGGCTTGGCCTGGTAGTCATCCCTTGTCTTCTCTCAAGAGATGGTGTTAAGTGTGGTCACTTTTCAATGAGATCAGTTCTTAGGAATTATTTGTTCCAGAATATTTCCAGAAAGAAATTTCACTTTCCAGAAAGAAAATTCACTTTTCTTTTCCCAAGATAAGTGGGTACCTGCTAGGGGAAAAGTGGGTTTTAATTTATTTCCTAAATTACATTAATCCAAATTCCTGTCTGGATAATAAAATGTTAATAGTACACAGAAAATAATTCAAACAGCTCA
Organism: Chloropsis cyanopogon; assembly: GCA_013400585.1. Classification (NCBI taxonomy): domain Eukaryota; kingdom Metazoa; phylum Chordata; class Aves; order Passeriformes; family Irenidae; genus Chloropsis; species Chloropsis cyanopogon. Next base: position 40,381 of record WEZZ01005219.1, read on the forward strand.
GAGACCTAAACATAATTGCTTATGAACATGGAGTGTTTATTGCTGTCAAAATTAATTACTTTTCAACTTCCAGCTGTTAAAATCCTTCTGGCAGATCTCCAAGCAATTCTCCTCCAGTTACTTTTCCCTCAATTAAATATCAGTGCTGTTGTCAGGTTCTTGTTATATAAGCAGCGATTTCAAATTGCACTTCTCTGTTCTTTTAACCATAAACTGTCAGAAATTATTCTGCTGCAAGGTTTTTTCTCATCTCAGATTTTACTTAATGTTTATACCAATGAAGGAGGAGCATTAACTTCATGTAAGCCTGGGCCTTAGTGGCAAAGTTTAAATGCAGACTGGCCAGAAATTATCTTTGAGGCTGGATAGTGCTAGGTGCTTAGCAGGTAGTTGAGATAAATGGAAACTGAGTGCACTTGGCACTCGCCAAAACCTTTAGTCCTTCAGCAGAAGTAGGATCCTCAGAGAGCTGCAATGGACATGGAGGATTTCTCTGGATGCACCTCAGTCTCACAGATAATACCAAAGACAAAAGAGCTAAAATGTAGGCACTGTCAGTTGCATCACAGGTTGATTACAAGATTGATTGCTTGTAATCTCCATACAAAAGGCACACTATAGAAATTATTTGATTTGGTGTTGATATGTGAGCTGTAGTTTGGTTATATGTTCCGGCATTTATCAGTAGGCACTCTAGGACAGTAGGGATGCAGACAACTTCTTTGGGAATATAGGGCAGGAGAAAAGCCATGTCAGAGTCCTGGTGGTGTGTATTCAGAAATGGTTTGAGCAGTCAAGATTTTGCCTGTGTGTCACTGTACCTAGAGTCAGGAATCTGTGGCAGAGTGATTTTTCATGTCTGAGCCTTGAGTGCATATGTAACACCAGTCAGCAGTCTACCAGACTTGAAAACATGATTGAAATACAGTGAAAAAGAACAATGTAAGTATGGACAATACTGTTTACTTTGCTTACCACCTAGCAACACCTTCTTTTCTAGTGCAATTTTGGAGTGTGTATTTAAAGAGGAATATACTTCATGATGCAAACCAAGAAAAGTGACTCTTGTAGAATCTGCTTCTGGCTCTGCAAACATGTGTCCATACCCCAATAAGCAGCCATACTTTTGGCTGAAAAAAGTGTTCTTATTTTAAAAAATTAATGTATTAATTTCGTCTCTTTTTGAGAAGCAGCAAATCAAGATATTATTATCTATGTTTGCATAGTGTGTATTTGTGTGGCATCCCAATTCAGGCAAGCCAAATGATTACACAGGATATTAAAAAATGGCTTCACTGCACAGCTGGAAGGTTTCATTGAATGTCTGATTCTGAGTGGAGTGGCAGAAAATAAAGAGTGTCAGAATCCAGATCCAGCTGAACTGTTACAGTGACCTGCATATGTCCAGCCAAGTTTATGCATATAGAGTTTCTAAATTTCCTGGGAGCACTATTTTTTAATGCCAACAAGTAAGAGGGTTTTGTTTTTTTTCATCTGTTGCTCCTTCACCAATCCTTTTGTTAACACATTGCTGCATTTGGGGTGTACCTCCTGTGCCAGTGATTGCATTTGTGTGTGATGTCAGGTCTATCAGGAGAAATTTACAGATGTAAAGTGGATGGAAGTCATGGGCTGAGCAGTCCATGTGGATATTTTTGATTGCTAGCTGCACCTTTTCCTTTCTAGACCATTGCCTTTAGTTTGTGCTTCCCTCTTACCTTTTCCTGACTGCCTCTTTCCCAAGAGAGCAGTAGCAGTGAAGTGAAAAAATAAGAGTGAAAGCCAGGAGAGTGGAAGCAAACTGCAACTCTGGGCCAGCCATACCATCTGATAAGTACACCATCTATTTTCATGAAACTTAAGACACAACACTTGTGATAGCTCTGCTGTTGTGTTGAAGCTACTTCACTGGATTTGTGAGCTATTCATCTAGGAGAGCACATATAGGCAATGCAACCGCACAAGACTTTCACCTTTAGGAAAACAAAATATTGCTTCATCTCTAAATTCAGCAAAGGGCAATGCAAATCTGTCTTGAAGGTGGTGGGAGGAAGCAGCCTGAATATAGTCAGAAGTTTCAAAACATTACCTTAACAATAGTATCAGATAGAATATCACCTCAGAATCTCAGAAATACCATATTTTCCTGCAGAAATAACCTTTGGTAGAAGAATTATGACCACAAAAACTAATTGACCTTCCAGGGTAAGAAACCTCTTTGTGGGCAGTGCAGGAATTAAGGTGCTTATTTCCAGGCCTAAGAAACTGTATATGCACATGCAATTGTGAAAAAATACAATCCCATCAATGCTTGGGTATGTGTATTTGGTGTATTTGTATATAAAAATTTTTCAATGGCTGGATATGTCAGTTTTAATTAAAAAAAAAAAAAAAGAGAGAGAAGCAGAAATAATTGACTTCGAACTGATATAATTTCTGGCACCATAATTTCTTTTTAAATTTGCTTTATTGATTTAATGGGAGGTAATAAGGAATGGATTTAAACTTAGCAAAAAATAATTAATCCTAGGGTGAAATAGGAGTATGCTTGTTTGCCTGAATATGATAGCTTTGTGCCTACTTTTTCTTAAAAAAACCCCTCCAACAAAACAACTATTGTTTTTCCTGGCAACATTTTTTGGCCACATTTCATTGCAGAAAGTAGAAAGAAAAACTAATTTGTGATTGTTTGATTTGATTCGACTTGCAGCTATAGTGTAGACAGTTCCCATAAGAGCTGAGATATAAAAAAGAAAATCCTCTTGTTGCAGAAGGTAAAAACACCTTTCCTGACGCATAGAAGTGGAGCGTCATTTGCTAGATGGAAGAAGAGAAGACTTTGAAAAGCAAAATTTTGCTGATATAGCATGCAAAATTGCAGTTTGTTGTCATGTGTAACACAGGCAGCCGTACGGCTGTAAAGGGGACTAGAAAGACATTGGTGACATGCAAGAACTTGACAGTGTGTAACTAAATGTTGCAGCAAAGAGGACTCTAAAATATGCCACATAGTGTGATGTAGGAGTTTTTTACTTCCTTTTCTTCTGTTATTCTTGGTTTCCAATGGGGAAAGATGAGAATTTTGCTCAAAATACTTTTCTCCCACCTTCCTCTTTGCCGTGGAGTTTGCCTAGCGCAGAATAAATTTGCCGTCAGCTAGGGTGAAAAAAAGAGCAGGTCTGTACCCACTACAAAATATTTTTGTCTGTAGACCAAGGGGTTTTGGGAGGTGAGAAATTGCTGCAATGCTGCCAGCTGCCTCCTCAAGCATTCTGGCTCAGTGCTGTACTTTCAGGATGCTGGAAACAGTAGGGTGACACTAAACACAATTGCATGAGATTGACAGTGAACACAATTGCTGTGTGGGGAAGTTGCAGGAAAAGGAGATCCTAAGGAGGTTTTTGAAAAAGGCCAGATATTTCATAAAAGCATGAAGAAATGAACCTTGTAATCATGTATTGTTCTCCCTCCCTCCCTACTTGCTCTGGGAAAGAAGAGCATGTTTTCTAAGGCAAGGAGATTGTTCTTGGTGCTGCACTGTGCTTATTTTCAGTTAGACTCCTGCACGACCCAAAGAGGTTGTGCCTGCCTGCATGGCATGAAGGTGCCACTGAGGTGCTTTCCACAAGCAGCCAGGGCACCACACAAGAATCAATGGGCAGCCCTAGACCTGCTTCACTGTGAAGGCTGGGGTAGCAAAGTGCTCCTCAGGACCTTTCCATCATGGAGAATGTCTCTCCAGGCATGCCAGGGCAGGGGTCTTTCCCTCTGTTCTGCATGACGACAGTCCACCTGGAGGATGTACACAGTCTGCTGCTCTTATAGAGAGGTATACCTTAGAGGTATGCTAGGAAAAGAAAGTAAAAGTGACAGGAGATAAAGAGGGTACAGAGAGCCAGGAGAGCACAAGGAGGGGATGAATTAGGAAGTAAACTATCATGCAGCATATAGTGGAAATAGGAAATACATAAAGTAAGAGAAGTATTAGTGAAACGAGGCTTCCAGTCCCCCCTAGGCATTAAAGTGCTTTAAAAATGGCATGTTTCAGCTCTCAAGACCGCTAATAAACAGCCACCATTACAGCACTACACATGTGCCTTTGCTTTAGCAACTTGCACTTATGTCTGGCCATAAAAATTTAGTGTTGCTTGGCAGAAAATCGTCCCCATGAATGTTAGATCAGCACGCAGGCAGAGCTGATGTTTTTTAGAAAGACAAGGATAGCTGTAGTGCTATTAGTGTCTCAAAAATTAATCTCAGATGTAATAAAGTAAACATAGTTGCATTTTATTCTTGATTTACATTGTGGGAAGAATTTGGTGGCATTTGTGATTTAGGCCACAGAGAAAAAGAGGTTGATTCCTGTTACAGCTGATCAGAGCCTGTGTCACTGGAGTTGGATCTTGCCCTGCTTATTTATGTCACTTGAAATTCCTTAAATTGCTTTTTTACCATCTCTAGTAAACAGCCGTCTCAGCACAGGGCTAATCGCACGGGTATTCCTGGCCTCTGGGTTTCCTCAGCAAACAAAACAGTTTTTCTTTTTGCTGCATTCCTCCTAGCAGCAAATGCACCAGTGGGCTGGGGGAAAGCCTGTTGACCTACTGGGTACAAGAAAGGCCCAGGGTTAAGACTGGCAAGCATTTGATTATTTTCTTTCCTTTAACTTCTCTATGGATTTTCTCCTCTTCCTATTCTCCCTTTAGGTTAATGCAGGTAAACCTGAAGTGGTGAACCTGTGGAGATGTATCTGAGAAATTCAGACATTGCCAGGGCATGACAGGTTAATACATGTATTTGGCCAGGATCTCATTCTCAGTGACCTGCTCTTGTGTATCCCAGACATGTCTCAACATCTTATTGTCTCCACTTCTCTGCTGAGTTGTTCTGCTACTGCAGAACAGTGGGAATGCTGCTGCAGTAAGTGGGAATGCTGCTGGTGGTGTTGCAATGACAGCAAGTATTGCATTGTGCTGTGGCTGCTCCACTCAACCTTTCAGTGTCCCTGCAGCCAGGTCACCTGTGACAACACTGCAAAGTCCCTTCAGACTCCACAGATGTATGTGTTGAAGCAACAGACATGATTCTTTCCAACTTAATGACATTCTTGTTTTGTGTTACTGCAGCGTCTGTGTTTTTATGGAAATAGGCACGTCATTAAGTGGAAGCCTGCTTAGGCCACAGATGCATGTACAAGTTCGGCAAGTCAGTCTGCAAACACATGGTGCTGCTTTTGAAAGTCATTTAGTCCCAGCACTGCCAACTAACACCACAGTCAATAGGAATGACATTTCCCACGCTTTCAGGTATCTCCCTTTTGATGCTTGGCTTGCTGATGCTTTGCACATTGATGTGTACTCTCTGCCCATTTATAAACACAAGCTGAAATGTATTTTTCTCCTGTTTTATCTTTTGGGAGATGTCAGCTGGCAACTCTGGAGCCCAATCTTGTTAACTCCTGTGGGCAGTATCATAGCCTAGGAAGACCGGCTGATTCTAGTGGAAACCAAAAGTTATTTAAAGTGATCCTGATTCTGAAAACAAAGCATATTCTTCAATTCCTTTTAAGAGAAATTTTACCTCAATATGATCCAACTTTACCAAATGTTTTACAGACAGACAACAGGCAATGGGTACTGTTCCCACTTGGTGTGTGTGTACCTATAGGATGCTATTACAAGCACTGCTGTCATGGGCATCTAGGCAGCAAGCTCTGGGTGGATATTCCCATTGCACAGGAAATAATTTCTACTCCTTTATAGTCACCAATTTTGTGTGAAGAGAAAACTGAGATATTGGTGTGTGGACTGTAGTGAAGATATGTGTCCCATGAGAGACCTTCTCCCTCACTCAGAGGCTCTTTCCTGAGCCAGAGGTGGCAGGTCCTTAAAGTCCACTGCAAAGCCAGCCTTTTCTAGGAGACACAAGGTTTTTGTTAACTGCAGACTGGGCTGTAAACAGGATGAAATTACTTCAGTGTAACTGAAAAGGCCTGCTACAGGCCTTTTTCCAGAGCCCTGGCTTGGGACTGAGATAGGAAAAAATGTCATCAGGCAAAAATCCAGAACAAAATACAATCTAAAAAATGCTTTTGACAGGAGACCAAGACATTCTCAGTAGTCCTGGCCCCTTACAGCCAAAAAGGAATGCTGGGTCACCTTCAGCTGATGTAACACTGTTGCATTGTTGCTTTACTGAGATTATTTATGTCTGGGGTTATGAATGACCAGCATACACTTACCCAAGGTAGAACCTCATTGTGTGCAAAGCTGTTTTTGCAGGAAGGATCTGAGGTATCTGAGCGACCAAACACTAAAGTGACAGATGAAGTCCCATTCTGCATACATGAAGTATTGCCAAAGAGAAAAATAACATTTAAACAAGTGGTTTAGAGCAAGCAGAATAAGTACTTTTTCACACTGTGCCTAATTACATTATGGAATTGGTTATTACAAGGATTACAAGCACATACTGAAGTTATCCCGGTTTACATGGAACATAATGCGAATACTCACTGAGTCTCATTCCTGCTCGTGTTCCAGGAAATAGTGCCTATTGCCAGAGATAGCGTGCAAAGTATTAGGAAGATGTCCCTGAACCTGACTTGTGATTTAATGAGGTCCCAAATCAATCAGTGAACTGACTGTAGCTTAGAGATGAGGTAGAGCTCTATTGCAAGGTCTTTCCTCACATGTGAGCTGTAACATCCCTTCTACTTCACTATGCTCAGGAAGATTTTATTCCAAATCTTGATATATTAGCCCAATGTCTGAACCTCCTCTGAATTTGAACATAATTCTAACAGATAACAGAATAATGAGGACCTAATTTTTCAAGAAATTCAGCTGACATTAGCCATCAAGTGCTGTCCACATTGTAAAAACAGAGTTAGTAGGTATTAATCCTTTGACTAATCAATATATGTACACATAAAAGAAAGGAATTTTTGCATACCTCCCAGCTTTTTTTTTGTCAAGTGAGGAAAAATTGTGTTTAATAAGCTTATTTGTTAGCCTTTAATGTGCCACTCCTGACAAATACCATCATGTCACCATTTATTTAGTGACTCCTATGTTGAAGACTGTCCCAAGATGAGATTCACTAGGCTACATGCTGTAGTTATATTCTCAACAAAGAAGTAAGAGAACTGTATAATTCCAGTCTGATAGTCCAGTCCTCAGAGTTGATCAAGTATTTAGCATTGAACTAGAGAGTCAGTGAATGTTAGACAGAAGAGTGGAAGGGTAAATCTTCCCACTGTACAACCCAGGAGATTCAATCAGGAGAGAATGGAGAAACAGCATGGCTCCAAGAGCATGTCAATCTCAGTTGTAAAATCTCTTTAGTCGATGGAAAGCCTCATTTTCCAGTGTGACTAATCAGTTTTGTGCCAGTGCAAATCTCTTGGCTTCATAGGAAACTCTTTTTTATGGAGTCAGGTTAAATTTTTCAGGCTGAACAATTTTTGTTGGGTTTTTTTGTCCCCTGCTCTCTGCACTCAAGAAGTAGGGTTGCGTTGATCACCCTTTCTTTTTAACAGATAGCAGTCAGCATGCTTGTCTGTGATACAGGAACCTGGAATGCAAATGTCCATGTTGCCTCACAGAGGGTGCCCTCAATCCTGAAGCTGTAGGATCTTTCTTCAGACTTCTCCTATTTCACTCCCAGTCTCCTCTGTGCATGCTTTCTCACTCTGCAGTACATTTTTCTCAAAGTTAAGGTAGAATTCCATATACTACCTACCATATACTACTTCTAAAAGGAGCATCCAGTTTATAATACTATTATAGATTAAATCTATTTCCATTTGTTTTCTGAGTATTTAAGTTATTTTATAACAAAGTGGAACATCAGTAGAATAAATTCAGAGGAATTATGTAGATGCATCATGTCACATTCCCTTCTGAATATGATATAAAACAAAATTCATGGAATATACAGAAGTTAACTCCCTGCCCTCTGGGTTAGTGATTATTTAGAGAAACTTGTTCTACTTCATTGATTTAGTAGATGGGGCATAAGACTAGCACTTCATATTCGTTTTTATTGCTTTTTGGTAAACGTGTGGAATAGGATCTGTTTTGTTGTTACACTTTTTATTTGTCAAACTAAACCTTAAATATTTAAATTCCACTGCGACGGATCTGAAACTCGTTTTGGATTTAAGTACCACCCTAAATCTCATTGATTTTTTTAAACCTGTAAGAAACTGACATGTGTTATTCACCCACTCACTAGTACCTAGTTTTTTGTGACATAAAATGATAACCCAGAGCACCAGCAAGGCTCTTTATTAATATAATTTCCCATAAAATTTGCCATTGCAACTTTTTGACAAAGCTTAGCATTTATTTTTCTTGATGAATAGACTTTCCTTCTGTTTCAGGTAATAGGCAGAACTTCTAATGAGTCCTTTTAGTTCAGTAAAGTAAATGAGAGATCTGCATAACACTACTCAGTTCAGCATTATTTCAGCATATATTTCAGTAGATGTCTTTGCTGCACCAAAATCTACTTGCATGTTAATGACTTTGTCTGCTACATGTTGGCTGCATTCCTTGTTTTCCTCCAAAGGGGCGAAGTTAATGTATTTGCTTCAATCCAAGCAGCCATAAATGCATATTCTTGCAGGTCTTTATATGATACAGTTCTCACTCCACTGCATGTTGCCAGTTGCCAGAATGGGACCTTGCTGCACCCACAGCTGCTACCAGACTCTGATTCAATGCATGCACCCAGGCCAAAGGCAACCATTACTCTCAAGAGCAACACTCCTGTATTTTTTCATGGTCACATCACTTTGACAGTAGCAGTATTATTGCTGCCTCCCCTAGGGGAGCTCACTGAGCAGCTGTAGCTCTGACACAATTCTCTGCCAGGGTCTTGAGTGGCATAGGCTACTGTGTGCATCTCATATCTTAATCCAGGTTTCTGTATGGGCTTCCTTATTGCTTTCCAGAGCATCTTGCTGTATTGCAGGGGAACTTGTTAATGACTGGCTTAGCTGAGTACTGATGAAATTGTGCTTCTGCTGTTCTTGTAGCCATTGCAAGTGTTTGTTTTTATTTCACATATTCTAGAATTGTTGGTTTAACCCATTTTTCAAAGGATTAATTTTCAGGTAAAAGCACCAAAATGTTTATCTGTGAAGAAAATGTGCCTGCAATAGTAACTACCATTTAAACTTAGGTTAAACTATAAGGTGATAAGATGTTCAAATCACCGAGGTACTACTGTTAGAGACAGGGATCTTTTTCTCATATTGGATATTTTCACCCTGTTTATCTCCAAAGCTAAATTCTTGTGAATTGATGGCAGGATGCTCTTAGAAAAAAGTCCTATTTTTGTCATTTGTTTCACTCAGGAGGTCATTGTGCCCTAGAGCTCAGATTTGCATCAATTTCATTCTGATTTTAAGACCATGACAAACTATTGGAATGACAGGGACTACAGAAATTAAACACTTGCAGAAGAATGGCTTCAAGACACAGTCACTAAGAGCAGTGTGTGTCTTTGCAATGTGCTGCAGTTGTTAAGTGTGCCCCTGAAATAATAAGGAAAGTTCAGATTCACACCAGAAAATCTCAACACAATGGACGTGACACTGGAGTCACAAACACAATGGGATGCTGTCCCAGACAAGATACAGTGGTGAGGACCTGGTCACATGAAGATGAGCCTGGCACCCATCACCACATCTAAGCCGAGCAGAACAAAGTCTGCCTTTGACAAATCAGCATTTCATGCATACAAACCAATCTTGACTTCTACCTTAGCAGGCAAAATAGGCATTAATTCTACCAGTAATTGCAAATCACTCTGTTCACACATTTCAGAAGCTCTATTAGGTCAAGCACTGAGTTAGGCACCCTGGTTTTGTTTTCCCTCTCTTCATATTTCTTGACCCCACCTGAAGAACAACAGCCTCACTGATTCACCAGATTCCCTGGGAGTAATGTCATTAGCCAGCTGTTACATGGGCTGACATCTACATAAAAGCATCTTGTATTAATATGGGGAAAAGCATTATTGCTGGAAATCAGGCTTAAAGTAACATTTAAGAAACAGGTTGATTTTTAGCCTCTGTATGTTGGTACAGCTCCATCACTGCCTGCTTTCATGTCACTGGTGGCTTTCTCTCCTGATATTAGGAATATCCAACTCAAGACAAATAGCCTCCTCGAGCTTTTCAGACTGCCCACTCATGGCAGAGGCATGTGCTGGTGATGACTCAAACATAGCAGATTGAACTAGCCTCAGTGACTACTGGTGTTGCTATTTTTGACAAAATTTTCATAGCTGTCTGAAAGAAAAGAAAATATAAAATTGAAATGTTGATTTCAACTTTATCAAGTGAAGCTAATTTCAACTTTAGTTGTTTTCAACAAAAGCTGCCAAGAAGTGTTTCTTGGCTTGGCATCTGGGGACATGTACAAGGCTTTGACAAGCAGTGCATGTTATTTTGTAATCTCTTAGTCTTTTTGCTGTTTTTCTTTCCCCCCTCAGATATTGCTTGACAAAAAACAGACCTCGCACGATAAAGAGGTACAGTCAGAGGACACAGTGGGAGCCAGGAACTTTCTGCCCATCCTCTGGCACTAACCCCCTCTCTGGTGCTGGCTCATCCCTCTGGTTCACCATAAGGAATGTCTATAATGGAGCTGCACAATGGGAATAAATCGGCTTGGATAGTGGAGGTGGTCTTCCTGCTTGCAGAACCATGGTGCAGCCACTCAGTGTGGCCATGAGGAGGGCTGCACTTGCAAACCTCTCGGGCAGGATGGGTAGCACCTCCTCACCATGTCCTGTGGGGATCTGATCCTCACTTTTGGCTTGAGTTGATTGCTGGGGCTTTGCAGAAAATGTATAAATTAGTTTGTGTGTAGGGTGTGCCATACAGGAACTACCAGTCCTTGTGACCCCCACTGGCTTACTCTATCTGCCATCCACGAAGAACTTCCTTCTCTGGAGGGGGCAGGTGGCTCAGTTTGAATGGGTGACATGCAAGTCCTCAACTATAAATGTGTGTTTGCATCCTCATGGCAGCCCTTCAGCTACTGTATTGAAGCTTGAATTGTCAAAGAACAGGACTCTGGACTTCTCAAAATAGATTGGAGAAGACATTTGGAGCAAGACAAGTGAGTCAAGGTAGGTTGGCAAAGTGCTATGGGAAATGAGAATTGCTATTACAGTTGCCCTTTAAGGCAATGACTATTTTACACCATCCCTCTGCCTCCCCTAGCAGTGACCTTCTGCTAATGCTTTATATTGTTTCTCTCATAGGATTTTGTTTTCCCACAAGCATCACATTAACTTTGCGTGAAATCTGAAAACAAAGTGACAAACTGAATGGTTTTGCCTTCTTTTGAAACTGGAGGAATAGAGGCCAAACACTTTTATTCCCCTTGGCAAGTCAAAATATAAAACCTATGGCAGGAAGATCACTTGGCCTAGTTTTCAATCCTCTGATGAAACACACACTACAATTACATAATTAATCTAACTCCCCTCAGCTGATTTTGGTCCTCAATGCCACCTCTCAAAGAAAAGCAAGCATTGAAGAAGTAAAGATTCATAAAAGTTAAAACATGGCTCAGGATAGAGAACATGCTTGATAGATTACATCAGTTCTAGCTGGAGAAGCAAAATTTGATGGCTTGACACACAGCATCTATAAAACCCCCTTGTAGCTACCTCCATAGTAATGACCATTTCTTTCTGACCATTTCCTTTCTGACCATTTCTGTGTCATCCCATTGTCAGCCAGCCAAGGAAGCAAGTGTTTCTATCAAAAAAATAGTAGTGAGGACTGCTCGCGGCCTTTAAATTAAACACACACTTAAGCTGTTGCACAGCTTTTCAGTGCATACTACCTTGCAAGATCCACCCTCTAGCTGCTCTGTTTTTCTTCACATTATTGGTCTTGTGTGGGCTGCTGGAAAACTAAACAGCTCTGCATGTGATTCACTGACAGTGTGATTTGCCTGAGTGTCTGATTAAAAATAATAAACCTTTTCCTTTCAAACATCACCCTTGTCCTTTCAATGCAACAAGAAACTAAGCTGACATCCTTGACTTTACCTCATACTGAGGTTTTAATAAGGCTGGAGATGTGTGAGTATCACATTACTTCCCGGTGAGAACCAAATAGCTATTTCCTGAGGGCACTTGACCTACTTCCAACCAGAGAAAGTAATGTGGTTTTCAGATGACAAAACTAAAGTCTTATCCTTTATGCGTTAACAGTTCTGTTACAGACAGGTCTCATCCTCTTTTACCCAGTTACACTAATTATTTCATATTCAAAGAACTTCTTGGAATGGCTGTGATAATTAATGACAAAGATGTTTTTATTTAGAAACCAGTTTCCTTTGAAGCCACAAAACCATTTTTTTTTTGAATGGAAATACTTGCAACATGGAACAAACAGCTGAAGTTGGAACTTATTTATTTATTAAGATCAGCGCTTGTTGGAAAGTGCGTATACCTCAAGGCCTGTGCTGAAACTATTTTACACCAAGGAGCCAATTTTCCTTAGGCTGTTGACCAGTTCAGTATTAACATCATATAAATGCCTAAGAGCCAATGTAAGGAAGGCAGAAACTATCTCAGGAGAGAGTGCTGTCTCCCAGCTTGCGCCCCAGCTCTGCCACACACCACATCTGATGCCTGGAAATTACAAGAAACTAAAAGTATCTGATATCAGCAGTGCTCCCAGTGATCTTGCTGCACTAGTTTGTCTTGCTCTGTGGCATGCATGTCTCAAATGGTATTAAATAGACGGAGTAACAGAGTCCATGAATAAACAAAAGCTCTTACTGATGGTGCATCCCTGTGGTAAACCCTCAAAAAGGTGTCAGCTTATCTGGGATTCTGTTATTTTTCAATCAGCAACTGCATTCTGCTTGACTCTGCAAGATTTGTGTAGGTGTTTTACTGCATGGTGTTCTACTTGGCATGTCTAGAGAGCCTTCTTTCCCATGCAGGGAATGAACAGAGTGCTCTAATACTTGGCGTTCCTCTTTTCACAGCACCTGCTTGGGTGGAAGTGGTACACTTATCTCCTTCCTTCATCGCAGAGACAGAATCCTCTTTGCTCCACATAGGCTAGTGAGGGACTCATTCACTGAAGGGCTGAAGCTCTGACTGCCTTGTGTGGATTGTGTATCAAGTTCCACATGATTAATTTTGCTTGATGTATTGGGGGTGGGGGGGATGACAGTATGCTGCAATTTTTCAGTTGCTGCTACAAGTTCCTCCAGTCAGTAAATGTCACTTGGCTGTGGAAGGCATTTTAAGAGATTGGTTATACAATGAACTCAGGGGGGGAACTGTGTTGATTTTGCATGGACTGGTTTTTGGTAGCAGCAGGGGGACATAGAGGCAGCTTCTGTGAGGAGGTCCTAGAAGCTTCCATGATGTCTGGTAGAACCAATCCTTGATGGCTCTGAGGATGGACATGCTGCTGGCCAAGGCTGAGCCAATTAGAGATGTTGGCAGTGCCTCTGTGATAACATATTTAAGAAGAAAATCCAAACAAAGTGCACACAGGTTTTTTTCTAGTCAGAGAAGAGGAGGTGAGAACACGTGAGGGAAACAACATGGAGACTCCAAGGTCAGTGCAGAAGGAGGGGAGGAGGTGCTCCAGGTGCCCGAGCTGAGATTCCTCTGCCGGCCGTGGTGCAGACCATGGTAAAGCTGCTGTGTCCCTGCAGCCCGTGGGGATCCAGGGGGGATGCAGAGATCCACCCACAGCCCGTGGGGGAGGTGCCCATGCTGGAGAGGGTGGATGCCTGGAGGAGGCTGTGGTCCAGTGGGAGACTCCATGGAGAGAGGGGCCCTTGTTCCAGGCTGGAGCAGCCTGTCCTTGGAGGATTGGACCCCATGGAAGAGTGACCCAGGCCAGAGCACTTTTGGGAGGACTGTGTGCCCGTGGGAGGGACTCAGGTTATAGCAGTTTTGGGAGGACAGCAGCTCGTGAGATTGGAACCGTGCTGGGAAGTTCACGGAGAGCTGCATCCCACGGGAAGGACCCCGCAGTCTCACAGGGGAAGGACTCCTCTCCCTGAGCAGTGGAGGAAAATCTGGGTGACAAACTGAACCAAAAACCCCCACACCCTGTCTCTCTGTACTGTTGGTGGGAAGGTGGGAGGGATTGGGGGAACAAAAGGTGTTTTGAGGGCTTATTTTACTTCTCATTATCCTCCTCTGATTTCGTTAGTAATAAATTCTCTTTGTACCTTTAAGTTGAGCCTGTTTTGCCCTTGGATTGTTTTCTCCCAGTCATTATCTCAACTCATGAACCCTCCATTAATAATTTTCTCTCTCATCTGCCCAGCTGTGGTAGGGGAGGTTGAGCAAGCAGCTTTTGTGGGTGCCTGGCATTAAGCCAGTGTCAAACCATGACAGGAACAAAGTTTTGGGTTGTGTGTCTACTAAATCTATTACTAAAAATGTTAGTTCAAACAGCTTCCTTCAGGTTTCTCTTTTCATTATGTAGCCTGAGATTTTTTGCTAGTTTCCTTTTCCAGACAAAAATTTCTCAAGGCATTACCTCTTCCATTTGTTCTTTGGCCCACCATCCTTTTGAGCAATACACTACTTGTTCCTGGTTAGTGGTTAGACATGTGCTTGAAAATGGAAGAGTACACCCTAGGAAGTATGAAGATTCATCATCTACAGGCACAGTTAGCACTAGACCATTCATCTTGGCATAACACTAGTAACTCAAGATAGACAAAGTTTAGCCAGAGCTCATTTTTGCACGACTGAAGTAGTGGGACTGATGTAGCTGACCATGTTGTGTGGCTAAATGCTTGCAAACAGCAGTCTTGATTCTTCCATGGCACTTCACAAGGTGTACACTCCGAGCATAGGGATTTTCTTGGCTTTGACCAGCTTTGACATCAGTGATTTGTATGAAAACTATTTTTGTGTTGGGAAAAATGCAAGGAAACATATTTGTGATGTAAAGTCTACTCCTCCCACTCCAGCTCGCCTTCCAGCTCCCTCCTGCCAGAGATCAGCTTTCTTCACCTGGGAAGTTCCTCAGCACAGGCAGTAGCTCTGGTGCCACAGGCGTGGTCTTACATCTTTGTTAACTCTTCTCATTTGCTCAGGATAATGGGGATACTCATTAGGCAACAATTGTCCATATATCCTGCTTTCTGCTGGTGTCCTTATATCCTGCTTTCTGATGAGGAATGAACACTTGTATGTGCTTCTTTTTTTCTGTGGACTGATCTAACGCTTGCTTATAAGAAATACTGTGCCTTGAAGAAGGCAAAGGAAGGTCCCAAAGGGCCCATGAAGGTGCTGGCTGTGCTAGTTGAAGCAAGGTAGGGAATATTTGTCTTTTTCTCTGAGGACAGTAGCTCTTTTGGCTGTGCTTCTGCCTTTAGTTTCAAGCTGAGATTAATACTTGGTTGCAGAGTTTTGTTCCTGCCCCCAGCAAAGTTTTACATTGTCATTTAAATCAGTTTTCCCCACTGTAAGATCCTCTTGGGAGTGGAGCAAGACAGCAGTTTGCAGTCATTTGAGGTTTGGAGGGCTTTGGAATATTCAACACTGCAGAAGCAATTTAGCACCCCAGAAGATCAAATTTCACTGTAGAAAAATTCAAAAGTAAATGAAACTCTGGCTTGAATTTCTACAGTCTAAATGGATAGATAATGAAGGCAGTATTTCCAGCAAATAGTCTGGGCATGGGTACATAATAGGATGTAACTGAGATCTGTCATACCACCCTCTGCCTCTGTACCTGGCCACCCACATGCTTTAGTCCACCCATGGTGGCCTAAAAAGTTGTCACTCCCTTTCATTTGAATTTCTCCCATTTTTCTGCTTGCAAAATAACTATATAGAGGTTTAAAAACATTTAATACTCCAGAATACACAGTGAGTGTTTGTTACAGGTTCATTTTAGCTGTCCATAGGCAATTGGCCAGGGCTGTCTGGTGCATTGCTAATTGCTCACTGTCAGTGTGGGATGGGGATGGGGACTGAAGAAATATGGCACCACTTTTGACAATGAACTACCTGCTTCCGAAACCAGCACTATGCAGTGGAAGCGACCCTGCAAACATTTATAACCTGAGCAAACTCAGCAACCTTTCCGGAAATATTCTTGTGAACTAGATCTTGCTTGCCCAAACAGTGCAGAAAGCAAACAGAGATTATAAAAACCATTAAAGCAAGCTTGTGGTAACACCGTCAGTTTGGATGCATCCTAATGAAAATTACTGTTTTAATTACAATTTTAACTCTAATTCACACTTTTGCCACATTCAACAGAGGAGTAGTTATACAGGTCTGTCAAACAAACATCTTTAAAACTTCCTTTATTTAGTTAAATATACACATTTGATACTTAGCCATATGGTTTGTTGCTGTTGGCGAAATTCTTTGTGTACCCAAATTAATTTATTCTGTAAGTTTGTGGAAACCTATTGGCACATACTGTCTATTTCACTGGAAAATTACAGTTTTTCTACAGCTGTTGTAAGAAAATGAAGACATGTTTCTGATGGACAAGTATGTTTGGAGTTATGAGAGTATTTTTGTTAGTCTGTGGCTTTTGTTACTGGTGTGGCTCACAAATAAAATGATATAAGACTGAAATCTCATTTTGTGCAATGAAATTTGTAAAAAGAATTTTTGCAGGGAAGTCAAAGTAGTAGCTGGAATTTGGTTGTTGTTTTTTATTTGTTTGTTTGCTTTGGTTTTGTTGTTGGTAAGCTGATGGCTCCCTTTATGGAACAGTCATTGTACAAAGATTTGAGAATGTATGCTATCTTTCAGGATTTACATTTTTGTCATTGGATGAATGAATCTGAATAATGATGAAAGCGTTGAAATAACACTTGAAAAAAACATTAGTTTGTCTACAGTGAAGTGATTATGAATGCCTTATCTACACCCAAGAAATTAAAATCCATCACAAGCACGTATCAAGAGCTCTGAAGTTGGTGCAGGTTTTTTAGTGGGTAAAAGTTGTAGCAGGATTAGTGCTTTCTTTGGGTCTAATTCCAAGTTTATTGCTCAAGAGGATGGAGAATACTGACTTAATTCTGAAAGCGATTCAAATGGGTTTTCACTGATTCTCAGAGGGGCTCACTGATGAACTCTGATTAACTGCAGCTGAAAAGTTGTAGGTTTGCTCTGTTGCTGTCCTGGAGTAAAGCTTGGTTTGATCAGACAGTAGACAGACTGGGGGGGAGCTATCCATGCCTGAGCTGTCATCACTGGGCAGGGTGAGATAGGAGTTATTTCAGCTCTCTACTGTGGAAATATGTGGGATGCCAAACTTACTTGGGTGAGAACTACAGCTTGGTCTTACAAATAACTACAGCATCCACTGTATTTTGTGAGGGATGGGCAGGAAAAGGTTGTAATTCAGATATCTCATGTAAAAGTTTAATTTGGCATCTAAATCAACTGTAGTAGCAGGTCTGTTGCAGGGAGGAGCTGTATGATCTGGCAGAGGGAAGCAGAATGCCTACTAAAGCTCAGTGCTGACCAGGTAACCTCAATTGTGACCAATTGCTATGGTGAAAGCTGTGAACCAAGTAAGAAGCTTCAACCTTCTAGTGAAGATGGGGTGCAAGTATAAATAGCTGAAGATCCAACCAAAGGTGATAGACCAGCTGCAGGCATTCTGCAAACTATGGTCTGCTGAGGCTGCGGATTTCAGCTCAGAAATGTCTCCTTTTATATGGAGGCAAGACTTCCCTTTTTAAAGACTTCCCTTCACTTTCCCCTGGGCATGACAAAGTACTTGGAAACTATAAAGACAAGACACTTTAGGAAACCTTTCTGTTTCAAGAAGATTACAGGGTATTTTTTAAACTAAATGGCAAGCTACTCTTTCTGCACTCTGCACACACATGTTTTGCAGGATGAACCATACCTATTGTTTTGCTGGCAAAACAAGCAGTGAGACTATAGGTTATTTAATTTCAAGTCCACTCAGCTTTGTGTGAGGTAATCCATGAAGTGACTCCATGCAGATGATATCTAAGTCCACCGTGTGGATCAAGTCAATGTATTTTCCTAAGAGCTACCTGCCTGTTGGGCCAGGTATTGGGGAGAGTA
>WEZZ01005223.1:8580-20950 GCA_013400585.1 Chloropsis cyanopogon
AAAAAAAAAGAGTACAGGACTGAGACTGAAAGAAAATGCTGTGATGTGTAAGAGTGTAAGAGCACAAAATGTGGGTCAAGACTTTTAAACATCCTCCCTAGTTCTTCACCTGGATAGGGAATGTGAAAATTGGAAGACTTATACACAAGAAGCTTTGCTGTGCTTTCTTACTCAGCACGTGCCTTGCAGTTAGCAAACACACGGATAGCTTTTGAATTTTTTCCACCAAAAAATATCAAGGCACATCACTGTGACCTTGCAAGACATAGGGTTCCTTTCCAGTACAGTTTCACTTAAGATTTTCTGAGCAGAAAGCACTAGCATGTGGAATCTAGCTCAGACTTCACAGTGACCCTGAAAAAGTGATTTATGCAAGAGGGCAACCTTTCCTCTTCAGAATTGGGAATAAAGAAGAAGTTAATTCATGGGAAAGGGAAGGAAAAGATAAAAAAAAAAAGAAAAGAAAAAATTCAGAAGCATACTGAGGCTTAAGAACTCATTTGGTCATGTCCCTCCTCAAAGGCTTCTTCCTTTGTTGGAGGCTGAGGTATTGGCATTTGACCCACAGGACTTTAGAGGAGAAACTCATGACAGATTGTTCCCAAAGGACTTCTTTGATACTTTAGTCAAATAGTCATAAAAATTCCAGAGCTGCTGCTGGAAAAGCAGGGGGCAGGGTAGGAAATAAGCTGAAAAAGGAGAAAAGCTAATAGTAAAAAGGAGTCTGATTCTTTCCCCTTAGGACAAGACGTGTAGATAAATTCAGGTCCTTGAAGGAAAACTCTGAAATGTCAATGATGTGGCTTTGAAAAAAACCCCACCCAACCAAATCCACCGACTTTACTAAAGCATTGCTCTTCTGGTGTAATATATTAAAAATAAATTTTAAAAGTAAGGATTCAATTGAGAGTATATTCTATCTCTCCCTAGCAGCAACTCCCCACTCGATGTTCTTCTGGAGATAAGATGTTAGCAGTGGCCTTGGCAGTGAAGTATTAACCCTGACCTCAGTGATCTGGTTTCTGTAGCTCTAGAAAGTCAAGGTCCATGGGGAAATATATATGTCATAAGTAAAACAAAAAGTTTTATGTAACAATAAAAGAATATCTAAAACATGATATTTTCTTTCTTTCAGCCAAATCATGTAAGGCATGATTACTGTAACACCAGGCAGATATTAGTCCCAAGGGGACAGAGACTAGGAAATTCAGTCGTCTTTTTTCCCCCTTTCTGTTTTATGGAGAGGCTCCCCAGGAATAGAAATTGGCCTGCTTTAAGTCAACATGAAACGTCATTTTTACTCAGCAAAAGGAAAGCATGCCCAAAACTGGAATGAGATTGCCTACATAGAAATTCATGAGCTTTGTTTTAACATGATATGCAAAGGAGACTTCACCAGTGAAATGACCTACCATTATGACATCAATTGAATCAGATCTGGCAGTAAAATTTCTAGATCACATCTGCCCAGAGGCCTCATAATAGTATTTATCTCAACTAATTGTAGACATCTACAATGTGGAGATTGGTCTGCAATAGCTGATTTATTAAAAAATTAGACAATGAAAATAAATTGATTAATTGGAATGCAACTTGATATATTTGATTATTGTATTTTTATTTGTATTTTACTGTATTTTTAAACATATTTGATTGCAATTTGATTAAATTAGTTGTTACCAGATAGTACCCATTTCTCTATGATCTCAAAAAAACCACCCAAACATGAAACAGCAAACCAACCCAAAACCTATGGTCAATATCTTAATTGTAGTCAACTACAATAACCTACAAGTAGACTTGTTAAATTGATGTGTTTCTGAGATTGAAGTCAGTTATGTTCCTTACTGATACAGAGTAAAAGCTGCTCCCTAGTTTGTTTTGAGGAACATAAACTTTCAGTTTGGGTACCACAAGGACAGGCATTCAAGGTTTAGCATGGGTAAAATTAAAAATCTGTGCCCCAAAGTACTTGCAGTTTTAGACAGCAGTCCTATCAATTCATACCAAGCTTGGTATTTTATGTTGTTGGGATTTAGTGATGCTTTACTTGTTTGGTCAGCAAATCTTTTCGTAAGCTCTTCTTTCCAAGTTGAGCTGAATCTCCATAAACATACTGAATCTCCATAAACATTTTCTGAGCCTATTTCATTCTGCGAAACATTCAGTAATGCTTTTGCTGGCCTCTTGATATCATGGCCACATGTTTCTCAAGCAGGTGTTTGTATGCTGGAAATACTAATTTAAATTGATTATCAAATCACTTATCCTTCACAGAATATTGGGTACAAGTGTGACTGTTGCAGGAAATTAGTCAACATTTGGGTTGAAGAACCTGAAGTACTGTTTCAACATGAAGTGTTAAATCCTCAGCAGCAGTAATACTGCATTATTTGGCACTTGCAACCTTTGGGTCAGGGCCAATGACTGATTGTGATCTGTACAATACATTCTACATCCTAGAAGCTACAGGAAGAAAAGTGGCTGCATGATTTATAATACTTCCTAAAAGTATTTGTGAAAGCTTAGTAAAGTGCTATAGCAGTTAAAACAGCCTCTAGGTTTACTAGTTGAAATTAAGTTTATGTGAACTAGGGTTCTGTTCCAAACTTCTGCTTTGTTGCTCATAAACTTCTGTAATATTTTCCTCCTTGTCCTGACTTTTTCCATTTATCTTTCTTGCCTGAATGTGGTTCTGGTGGTATTTTATTGTGGATTTTTAGCAACAATAACAGTTCTACCATTTTTAGTGTATGAAAGCTAAGGGAAATAGCCTTTCCTCTTCAGTGACTCATTGGATTTGTGCTTAAATGTTCCTCTAGTCAGTGAGGTGGGAGATAGAAAGCTAAAATAGCCCCTACTGTGGAAATGCAAATTTTTTTTTTCTCTGGTGAAAACTGGATTTACTTTGAGCAAATGAGGAGGAAACTGCAAAAATACACACATGCAGTTTTTGTGTATTTTAAATAACCATTTAAATGTGATTTTTATCGCAGAATATACTCAAATAACTGTGGATATTAACCAAGGATTTTGCAATGGAAAAGCTGTCAGTTTTATATCCCAAATAGCACACACAAATACTGAGCAATAGCTTTTTGCTAACAGCGTTATTATAGCTCTTATTTTATCAGTGTCAAATAGATCACTACATTTTCAATATGTAGCTGTTCCACATTAACCCTGGATGTAATCAGGCAACTAAACTTTGTACAGGAGGGAAAGCTAATATCCATGACAACATATCTAATTTTCATGTGAGTTTACATGTACTTAGTTCTTCTTGTGCTAGAAAACAATATTTATTTAATTTTTGTAAGCTTCAAATGAAACTTTTTGTTAGATCTTCCCCCAGAAAAATATTGCAGGTTTCACAGCATCTCTAAATCATAGAGTGGCTTGGGTGGGAAGTCACCTTGGAGATCACCCAGTACCACCCCCGTGCTGTGGGCAGGGACACCTTTCACTAGATCAGGTTGCTTGGAGCTCCATCCAACCTGGCCTTAAACACTCAAGCATTTAGAAATCTACAGCTTGTCTGGGCAACCTGTTCTGGTGTTTTACCACCCTCACAGTAAAGAATTTCTTCCTAACACCTTATCGAAACCTAGGCATAGTTTGAACCCATTCTTCTTTGTTCTGTCACTAAATGCTCTAGTAAATACTCTCTCTCCATCTTTATTGTAGCCTCCCTTCAGGTGCTGGAAGGAATCCAGTTACCCCATAGCCTTTTCTTTTCCAGACACAACAGCCCCAGCTCTTTCCTCACAGGAGAGGTGCTCCATCCCTCTGATTGACTTGGTGGGCCCCTTCTGAAATCTCCAAGAGGTCCATATCCTTCCTGTGCTGAGGACCCCAGAGCTGGACACAGCACTCTGGTTACAGTCTCATGAGAGCAGAGTGGAGGGGCAGAATCACTCTCTCAACCTGCTGGTCATGCTGCTCTTGATGCAGCCCAGGATGCAGATGGCAACAAGGTTGTAGAAATTCATATGATTGATATTAATTCAATCCCTGTGCGAATGTTCTTAAAATTTTAGATCTTTGGTGTCACAGGAATTGTAGTGGAAGGTTAGTAAATTGTTGAAATTAATAAAATGCTATTAGAAGATACACACTGATGTTCTGAGAGTTGATGTGTTTTCTTTTGTGCAGTACATTGATAAAAGATTTGTTATGTACTTAAAAATCTATGTTTTGAAAAGTTAGAGTTTCAAAATGAGTTTTGTACAACCATGGTTAAATTTCTCTGTTTGAGATTCCTGGTCAGTGATCAATGGTGCGTTTTTGAAACTGAGATATGAAAGCCCAATTAGTGAAAGAAGCATTGTTTATCATCTCTGTCTTGGGCTTCTGATTATGTTCTGGGGTTTCTGATAGCACCTATGACAGTAACCTGATTGTTTCTTTTTAAAATGCAATAAATTTCTATAAATCACGTTGATAATTGTGTTCAATGTAAAAATAAAATGCTGAAATACCTTTTTATCTATTGCCCAGATCTTTTAATAATAAGTTTGTTCATTTTTCCAGAATGGGAAGAGGCAAGGCAATGGAAGTGGAAAAGGCCCAAAATATTCTGTAGAAAGAGATGGGTGTGTCATATGGCAACATCCATCTTTATTGACCTACAACTGAATACTCCTTGTCTCTCATTAACTTCAAGAGGAAATTGAAACATTTCCAAATGCCACCAGAAATAAAGAATATGAATTGGTTGATACAGTATTTTAAAGAATAGAGTGCAAAGCTGTTAATGAGCTGTTGTGGCTCCCTTCTCTAAGAAAGACAAGTTGCTTTAATCAGAAAGGTCATGCATGTCAGATAGAATTATTGTTTCCTGTGTTCGCTTGACTCTACTTCAGTCTGGGGGAATTAAGCTTTCAGTGAACATTATTAGTAGTTAAGACACATGTCTGGAGATGTGGACGCTTCTGCATTCAGCTCTGCTGAAATTTCACTTTGGATTTATTGGCACTGCTGTTAAGTACTGCTTAAATACAGCCAGCTTATATGTGTCGCCAAAACCCCTGGAGTCATGCAAGTGTTAAATTTATAGCACAGAAAATACCTTAGGGATCAGTGAAGCACAGCTAGTTCTACCTTGAACTTGAACTCTAGAAGCACTTTCCTCATCCCTAAGGTTTCAGTGATAAACATATTTCTTAGATATACTGGAAAGAGAATGGAAGAGTTGTGATTCACTTAGTTTGAGACTCAGTTAGTTTCGGGATTATCTGCAGACAGCAATTTCCTGCAGGTGGTCAGGGTGTCCCAGAGTTTGTACTTGTTTGGTGATCCAGGCACCTGTTTGGAGGGGGTGCTCCAAAGACACTCTAAATACAGAGTTTAGTCCTTCCCCCCCATCCCCCCGATGACATTCATTACTTTTGTGGATCTGCAGGCTGTGTTAGGGCTGGCCGGTATTAGCCACTGCATTAAAAACAGAAATAATAGGGAAATTATGAATTTTTTTTTAAGAAGTGTTTTGAATGGTATTTCATAACAGGATCACCAAAATAACCGAAAGCTGCATGTGGGGTAGTTTCAGGAAATATCTTTATTTTTTGTCATATTTGGGAGGAGTTTTTTATGCTTGTAATTTTATTATATATGTGCATGCAGAAAAAAAGGATACGTTCATCCATTAGTAGCTCACAAAACTGGTTTTGCCCCAAAATGGAAAAAACTGTGAAGTGGGAGAAAAAACCCCCACCACTGTTCATTGATCCTGAAAATTTTTGGTTAATTGTATCCTGATGAGTGTTTGACCAGTGCAGGCAGACTATCTTCCTGCAAACTCCTCTAGCCAGAGCAGAAAGACATCAGGTCTGTCAGGTTCCACAGGAATCCCTGTCCTAGCAGAAACAGTAGTGTTGCTGTCTGAGTTCTCTTGATCTGCACTGAACCTAGACTGTGTAAAAAGTCCTTTATCACAGCTTGAGTGGAAAAGAAGGGTAGTCATCTAGTGTCTGTTATTTCTATATAGGTACAAGGAAGAAAAAAGGAACAGAAAAATGAAGTGGAAATATATTTAGCTCATTGTTACTACTGTAACCCTTTTTATTGGGCTGAGGTCAAGCTTCTGCTACAAGGAAAGGTTGATAAAGGCTAACACGGGAAATGATTGCTTCCAGAAATTACATGGCAATCTTGCCATATTGTTTCTTTTCATTGTCTGGGAAAGGCTGTATTTTGGGTCTCTTTTTTTTATTGTTTTTTTCTCTTAACGTTTACATTGGCTATGTTTTCCCTCTTTGGTTCACTTCAGTGAGAACTGGAGGTTTCTTTGTGTTTTTATTTATTTATTTTTAATCCTGAAGTTTATTCTGCTCCTCCACCCAAGCTCTTTCTTTAGGTTCCAGAAAAATTGGTTATTTTTGACTCAACTCTTGAAACCCACATCATATAATACAGTTTGGTGGTTTAGAAAATTAGGTGAATGTCCCTGTACCCAAGTTTAGAACAGGGTCAGTGCAGCTGTGTAGGAGGAGTGTATGGATGCACTCTAAGACCTTATTAGAATAGATATAAATTATGAAGTCATTACCTGTTGGAACTATTGTGCCAAAGTGAGGTACGTATCTAGAAATCACTGAACTTCCATGCAACATCCCTTTTTAAATTAAAAAAAAAAATCGCATCAGTCAGCACTTTTTTTGGTGTAGTATTGCCTGTGCAAAGGCTGTGGAGAATTAGAATACTTTTCAGAGGTAGGGCTGTCCCAGCAAGATTAGTTGGGCAGGCCAGAAGTACAGCATCTTTTCCATCAAGGACTATGATATCCTAGAGGAAGGCCAATCTTTTTTTCCTGGTGTGAACTCTTGTCCACATCCATTTCAAGGTATTCTCAAATATATTTGGATACACAGCGAAGATGATTCTTCTCCTTTAAAATTCTCTTCTTATCTGAGTGGTTTGCAGCTCTAATGAAGATCTATATTCTCTATACAAATTTTCATCTCTTTTAATCTTCCCCAAGAAGTATAGGGAAGTAACTGTGCAGCCACTAATTACTAAATGGCTAAAACAGTCTTTGTGATAAGAAAGGAGCCTCAGTAATATTTTTTTTCAAGCCAAAACTGATAAAGAAGCTAGCAACAAATACTAATTTTTGGATGGCCAAGAGGTGACATCATAATTGAATGTGCTACTATCTCAACGCAAGGGCAGTTATAGGATGTGACAGCTCTGATTATATTGAAAAGCCAGCAGGGTTTTAGCATCAGCCAGCTCATTCCTGTTTGTGGTGTGACAAATATCTTTACCAAAGGAAATCTAGAAATACCTACATTAACAGTACCCAATTCTCTCTCTCCCTAATTGATATTAGATGCTGAGGAAGAGGAGCCATACCAGCAAGGATGCCTATAGTTTAACTTTTGGAAGGTGAAACTTTATATTATTCTGGCAGAGTGAAAAATTAAAGTTTCCCAGTATAAATGCTTTAGATGATGAAGAAAAAAGAAAAAATCATAAACTTCTTCCTCATGATATCCTATGCAAGAGTGGCCTGGCTTAAACGCTTAATGAAGGAGAAGACTGAAGATTAAAAGTAGTAAAACTTTCTTCTTTTCTTTTTTTCTCCTTTTCCTTTACTTGCACTGTTTTTTATAGAAGTATGGTAGTTAAATGAGGGCATACTAGCCAATAGGGTTTCAAACCTTTGGAGGAGAGATGCCAAAATGTCACTGTTAAATCTCTGTAGCCTTGTGCCAAGACAGATAAAAGTAAAAGTAGTATTTTACAAGTAGCCTAAGAACATCCCTCAGGGCACCTGAGGTGCTACAAGTCAGATTAGACTTGTCCCAGAAATCAAAACTCTGAATTTGAATGGGTGTTAGCACAAGTATCGATCTTGTGCCTGTAGAACAGAAGAAGGAATGTGATAATTTAAAATATAATTGTACTCTCATGTTCTTTGTCTTCAGTGCAGCTATTATAAATAATATTATGCCTATTCTATTCAACTATGTTCCATTAGATTCAAAGCCTAAATAGTTACCATTTCAGATTTCCTCTGATGTCTGTATTTGTCTGTGTTGTACAAGTTGTACTTTATTACAGTAAAAAAGTGGTGGTAATAATAATCACAACAACAATAATTCTGTAAACAGAAGCCTTAATAATATTTCCTACCCAATCAGCCTTAAGCTACATTTGCATCCGTCTTTGTTGCTCTTACCCCTCTGACACGTCCAGACCAGCTTTAGTGCAGATGTGCCAAGGCTGCTGCTGGAGACCTGAGCATTGGGAGCTCTCGGTGCTCTGCTGGCCCTCTAGTGGCACTGGAAGGGCTGGGGGTGGCCGAGGGGTTACACTGCTGGCTGACGTCCCTAGTCCTGGGGGTGTTCACCAATGAAGAGGCAAACACAGACAGTTTTGTTAGCAGAGCATCTTCTTTCTGCCTTGCGTTTGAAATTGGAGTCTGTTACGTACAGGAAATAGTTTGAATGCAAAGAGCTTTTTCTCTTGCATGCATCCAAGAAAATTCTAAGGGGCAAAGCTGTTCTTCCAAATGAAGTTACTGTTTACAGGGACGCTCAACACATTACAGACAGAAAATTGCAATTGAAAGATATAGGAGCATTGTCTCATTCTTGTTTTACTAGAATGTTTCTTTAATTTTATAAGTGACCCAATTTTTTTTTAATATTTTCACGTCGGTGATTTCTGTAGAATAATGTCTATTACAATTCATTAGCTGTCTTTTAATTTAAAGACATGATGAAATTGCAATTGCATCTCAGCAAATTTCTTTAGCTGAGTCACAGAAGAGATAAATATTTGTTGATTTGCCTTGACATGGTATCCTTTTTCTGTAAATTGTGTTTTGATACATTTAATAGTTATAAGTATCTTCTGCCACCCACAATTAAAATTTTCTGTCTACAGTGAGATGGTTACACTCCGATTTCTAGTAAAATGATGAAAATACCAATTCAGATTGTGATTATGCAGGCAAGTCAGCTGCAGAATAATGCCTTCTATTCATTGCTCTTTGGCACTAGATGCAATCTGTCACTGCTACAGATACTGCTAACTATTGTTATCCTTCACTTTTTTTTTTTTTTTTTTTCAAGTTCAGTCCTTATAAAATTGACTATGTGCAGGTTATTGTTTCTCGGACCAGCACAGGCTGTGGTCTGTGCACTTGTAAGTCATACTCTTAAGGACCTTTTTTCAAATAAGTGTATCTCAATTTCAAGATATTTTCAGCCCATTCTCTCTCTGCAAGTACAAAACCTCTAAGCTGTACCAACCTTGCTTGTAGCCACTCAGGTTGTTTTTTTAGGATGGATGCTATGATTGTGTCTATATTCAAAATAATTTCTCGGTCTTTGGAATGAAAACATGTATTTAATTAAAATGTTTACACATTTTCAGGTGCTGCTTTTGCCTACAACAGCTAGAAATCTCAAGTATTTGTGTTTATATGTATGAAGAGATCAGGAGATGAGATGTTTGGATGAACATTCCCAATAAACAGTTTGCATGCAGTCACCTGTTAAAGTACGCCAGGAATTTTTCTGGGTAGGTTCCTCTGTGCGAATAATTCCTTGAATATTTATAACCAGGATGGAAAATGACAGCAGACTGTCTACATTTACCTAGCAAAGAATTGTTGCGCCTTTGTTAAACACTGACAACAGACTACCTGGTTCTCCTGAAGCTTGAAATATTCAGTCGCTAGTCAGTTTCTATGTTATAAAGAGGCTACACAGGACTAGCTCCTTCAGATAACTTGTTCTAGCTAGGGAAATTAATTTTTATCCTGAGTAAAGGCTGGGTTTAGTGCATACACATGCAAAGAAGTACTCAACACTTTCTTTTTAGTTGTTTTGATCAGATCACTTCTCTTTCTGAGTATTAGGTGACATTTACCTGTGAAATCAAGTGTTAACAGAAACCCAGCTTCTCCTGTAATCTGGGGAACTAATATGGGAATGCAATGGATTTGCATGTTTTGTTTTGTTTTCCAAGTCTGTTGTATACTTGATTCATTAATAAAAATTCATTTACATACTACACTGTTAAATTAGTTTTTGGAATGAACAGAAATAAAAGTGTGGAAAAATGCTTTATGGTATTGCATATCTTGAAGCTGTTTTGCCTCAGCAGTATATTACTCCCTTTTGTAGCTGTTTTTCAGATAGTTTGCCTTTTGTTGCATGAGACATAATGCTGAGTAAGACGTAATACTGAGAAGAGTGAAGAGATTGGTATGCAGAAACTAAAAAGCCAACTAGAATTCTTCATAATGGCTCTTTTACCACTCCTATCATCATCTGAGGAATGTTTTTCCTCAGGAAAAAAAGTCTTTTTGTCAGCTTAGTTAAAGGGAGATGCCTCTTGAAAAGTTTTATTGCCAACCCTAGTAGCCCTTTTCATTGCTGTGTTTCTACCATTGGCAGCATCTGCTTGGCTGCATAAGAGTTGGCATGTCTGTATGAGCTGTAACTGCATATTCATTACTGTGCTGAAGTATTCTTGAACAGTCAGATCATTGAAAAATTACTTCTTGTTTTTGAAACTACTGGTACAGAGACTTCTCTGTCTTAGGCAAGTGACAAAGCATGCATTTTCTATCAGTAAAAAATGTACAGCAGAGCTCCTCACCCAGTTTGCTAGCTTCAAGCAAGTAGTTTTCATGAAATGTTGAATACAGCATCCTGGCCTTTATCAAAACTTGTGTAGCCATCAGGACTAGAGAAGAGGTTGTCCTCCAGGACTTGGCACTGGTGAGGCTGCATCTTGAGTATTGTGACCTGTTCTGGGCCCCTTAGTACAAGAAAGACATTGAGGTGCTGAAGTGAGTCCAGAGAAGGGCAACAGAGCTGGTGAAGAGTCTAGAGAGTGAGTTTTATGAGGAGCAGGTGAGGGAGGTGGAGTGGTTTAGCCTGGAGAAAAGGAAGCTCAGGGGTGACCTTCTTGGTCTCTACAACTGCCTGAAAAGAGGTTATAACCAGGTGAGGACCGGTCTCTTCTCCCAGACAACTGGACGACTTGACAGGACAAGAAGAAATGGTCTTGAGGTATGCCAGGGAAGGTTCAGGTTCAACACTGTGAAGAATTTCTTCACTGAAAAGGTTGTCAAGCGTTGGAATAGGCTGCCCAGCAAGGTGGTAAAGTCACCATTCTTGAATGTGTTCAAGAAACAACTGGATATGGCACTTAGCACATTTTTTGGTTGACATGGTAGTGTTCACTCAAAGGTTGAATTCAATGGGCTTGGAGTTCTTTTCAAATCTTAATGATAGACCCACTTTCCTGGAAGCTTTGAAGTTGGCATGTGATTCACTGGTATCCATATATAATTTATGTGGGTTTTTTTATATGGTACAAATGTCATTCTCATAGATTCATTTTTCTGCTTATCAGTTGACCTCTTTAATGGCAGTAGTAGACATATGAATAGAATCATGGTGATCCTAGGCTATGTACATCTTTTCATAGCAATTTTTCATGGAAAATTAATTCCAACCGGCAACAGCACCTCCAATCAGAATGACAAGAGAAAGGTGAAGATAGGCTGAGTCTGCTTGGAATAGATATCCCAGCCATAAAAATATGCACACGATTCTAGAAACTAATCATGCTCTCTCAAAGGAGAGCCTTGGAAGGAGGGCATGCGTGATCATGGAGAGACTGCTTAGAATCAAGTAATGGTTTATGGGGAATGTCAAACTGCACTTAGCTGTCAAAGCTCATAATTTCATCCTGCAGTGGACAGCACTACTAGAGTTTGCACTTGTGGGGAGATAACAATTGTGCTATTTCCTTTGAAGAAATGTAGGAAGGTATCACATGCAGTGAAACTGAGCCTTACAGGATGCATATGACTGTCATCCTGATTATAAATAAAATACAGCCTAGAAGAAGGTAACCTGTTATTACTCAAATACCAGGAAAAATTGTGCTGGAGATGCTCAGGGGGATGGTCAGAAGGAGTAAGTTCAGCCTAGTGAGCTAAATCTCTCAAGACTGACCATTTGTTGCAATTTATAGTAGTAGGCAAAAGGCAGCCTTCTGTTATCATCTTCCATCTTTTCTGGGAAGTCTTCAACAGATAACACAGAGAAACCAAGAAAGGAGATAATGATAAACTGCATTAACGTGGACAGCTTCCAGTGCTGCTGCTTGGGCATCAAAACTCTTAGAGGATTTTCAGCCAGGGCCCCTGACAGACAATGGGTAACAAACACATTGCCTGCAGAAACAAGTTATTTCTTCATGATGCCCTGGGAGCTACCTGTCATACCTTGCTGGCATTACCATCATACATAGTCACTGCAAAGCAGCAGCTTTGAAGACAAGAAGCCTAGTTAAGTTACCCAAATAACAAAACAAAACAAAAACACAAAAAAAA
>WEZZ01005229.1:0-12773 GCA_013400585.1 Chloropsis cyanopogon
AAAAAAAAAAAACCAACGCACAAATTTTAGAACACCAAAGTAAAGGTTCACTTTGACCCAGGGAATCAGAAGCTTTGACTCAGAATCTCCTTCACACACATTGAACAAATCCCACTTCAAGCAGAAGATAGGATCAGACTGGAGCTGTAGTTAAACAGCTGAGCAAATGGGAATTTTGGGGACACTTTCTCACATCTGTTTTTCGCCTGTGGTTAATGGGGATGCTGGGTGCACCTTTCTCAAACATCTAATGTTCTGCTGTGCTCAGGGCTGCACCTCAAACAAACATCGTTTTGTTACAAGAATTGAACACTGATTATGTTGAAATCAGCTAACAGGAAAACACTTGCATGAGACAGATTTTCTAAAGGAAGCTACTGAACAATAAGAAACACAAAGTTTTGTCTCACAAGAACTGGGCCAGAGCTAGACAACTGCAGCATATCAACAGCAGTTTGATACTATTTTCTCACAGCCTAAAATTTCTTGTAAACCAATTTGAAATACTGAAATGAAAAGCTTGGGAGTTTATTACCTTGATGTAGCACTACCATTCCTGCTCAGGAGGTCAAAATCAGGAGGCAATAGTTTTAAGCCAGAAAATCTCTTTGGAGGGTAAGATTGTAGTAATTCTCAAGGATTTTTTCACAGCTTCATAGCATGAAAACGTCCTGCCATTATGTAGAAAGTGAGGCTCTACATCAATTTATTCCAAGTTATTCTCTTTCGACCTGCCTCTGAGCCAAGCCCCAGATTTAATGTTCAATGTTTGAATCATGCATTACGAGATAAAACAAAGTCCCCAGAGTCCTCTACTCCTCTACAGCTATATAAAAATAAAATTATTTCAGGCAGAGAAGTCACAAACAAGCCAAACACAACAGAGTCATTACATGCAGCCTGACATTGTTGGCTCTAAACAAACAAACAATTGCACATTCATTTTGACAAACATCTGAAGAGCTGCACTACACAGAGAGAAGAGTCCAGGGGCCAATATTCATTCCCAGGCAAGTCCATTGGCTTTGGTGGAGTTACTCAATAGACTTGCAGAGCCATTGTGTGTCTCACTTCCAGCAGTCTCCAAGCACATCTGAATCACATTCTTCTGCTAACCGTTTCCTCTCCCCCTGCACAAAACCAGCCCTAACATAGGGAGCAGCAAAAAGATCAGGCTTTGTTATCTTTTCTGCCTGCTCCAATATTTCAAGTGCTTTGGGGGTTTGCTAGTTCCCTTGAACAGCAGCCATTCCTTGGTTTATTTGGCATAAATTACACAATTATGTTTCATATCATCACAAGGCATCCGCAAATGAATAGCAGGCACCCCCCTTGCACTCAGCCTGTTTAAACAGGATGCCGGCAGAGGAAAGAATGTGTAATACAATGACTCCACACTATTTCCAATGGCAAGAGCCCTTTTACACCTGCATAAATAGAGCTGGGCCAGGCTGGTTGTATAGGCATTGTCTCTTCCAGCTACATGCCCTGCTGTTGTACCAGCCATTGTTTTCATTATGGCTTGGTGTGCTGACATGCCTTCTACGGGGAACTCATCCTCTACCTGAGTGGTTACTGCTGTGAAAAGGCAAGTAACAATAGAAAATAACAATATGTTGTAAAGGCCTTGCTGGAGCTATGCAGTTTCACTGAATAGCACAGCAAAGTTCCACTGAATGAACATGCTGCTGAACCTGACACTCTGGTTGTCATAGAAGCAAAAGGCAACTCATTTCAGTTCCTCCACTGTGAAATTTGCTATAAATTAGGGCTCTAGTGTCAATAGACTTCAGATTTTACTGGACACTCTGTGTCTGAGCTCTGGTTGAACATTTCTGTTTATAGTTCAGGTGCAAGCCATAATCCTCAGCTTTCATCCAGGATCACTTTTGAGGCATTCTCCTTCCTCACATGAGCTCTCCAGAGAACTTCAGCAACCCTTCTTTTCCTCTCTGATGAGGTCTGGCCCAGCTGTTGCAAATGGTGGTGTGGTGGAATCTGGGAATGAGGTGGACAATCTTGGACATTCAGATGAATCACCTTGGACACTGAACATCCTTTCAAACCTTGCCTGGTTGCTACCAGACTTTCTGATCTGGTCCTTAAACAGGCCATGGGTGCATGCTCTTGTTCAAAGGAATGACTCATCAAATCCTGGAGGGAAGCTCTCAATAAAATAATGAGGAACCTTAACCTGTTTAGTGTAGCAAAACTGCTTCCCCAAAAGTAGCCATGTCAAGAAAAGGATTTGGTGTATAACTTGTCATGAATACACTGAAGGAGGAAAAAAAATAGAAGAAACATAAATTCTCCAGGCACTTCCAGATGGGAGGATGAGATGCCCCATCATCAGCTGTCAGCTGTCATTGGATGATCAGATGACTTTGATATTTAAAACAGACCTTTAAACCAGATGCAGCGTTAGATTAAAAACTATAAACTTGTTTAATTTTGGCATTATGCAAGGAACGGTTTTTTTAATTAGAAGGTATTTGGCAACTTGTTAGATTGTAAAATGTTTGACAATATGCCAGTCAGACCCTCCAAGCGATAACAGCAACATCAGACACGTACGTGTTGTACATTTTGTGCCACATGTGTGGTACATTCTTCAGTGGAGCCATTCCGAAGCGGAATTTAACGGCTGGGGAAGGTGTCGGATGAGCAGTGCAATTATTTTGCAAAATAGCTGCTGTACAAACAAAGTCAGTGAATCATTTTTTGAGGCTAAATCCAAGCAGGACACCTGTAGTTTTGGTCCTTAGGGTCTCCCACTCCTACCATCTCCAGTGGAGTGCTTGGCCCCACACACACTGGGAAACTCTTCTTTACTAACCCTTGGTACATGACTCAAAGCACCTCACTTAAATCAGGCTTTTAATGGCCAACTGTCACATCCAGTTGAAAGAGATGGACAGACAAAAGACATTAAGATAAATGTTACTCCTACAGGGATTTGGCTTTGCTGTGATTGCCAGTGAAGGATGAGACACAGCAGGATGGGCAGCAGGACACCCACCCAGACAGACATGAGAGAGTCATCCTCACCCAGGCATTTCTGCTCAGGATATCCTGCTCCCTGCACATGCTTTAAAAAGGGAATGTTAAGTGGATACCAGCACAGTCCTTTGCCTTTTCAGTGGAGGCAGATGATTTCATTGCATTGAACATGGTGATACAAAAATAAACAGATTGACAACCCAGTAATTTCACTGATTGGAAATGTGAAAGGAGCTGGCCTTTTAGGGTTATATCAGGTAACACAGCTTCCAGCTAGAGAAGCCTTGTGTATTTTTTTTCCTGATCATTCAGAGTTCGTTCTAGCAGAGAGAGAAATTGTAATAATGAAAAATGCATTGACAGAGCTGCTCAAAAAACATGTTTTAAATAGGCAAATTTTGATCCAGCTTGGTTCAGCAAAACTTTCTTATTGCAACAACTACATTTTTGGCATGAGAGGAATAACAATTAATCATTTTTATCTCTTTCCTTTTGTTCTTTAAATGCTAAAATGTATGTGTTAGTGATAGTGTTCTGATTTGCTATTTGAACATGAATATACATCAGTCACTACAGTGCATTAATGTGTGCATCCTTCCATACTTAGCATTATATTTCAGCATTGAATGGAACATATTATCTTGAAGCCAATTCTGAATAAAGACATTTCAAAATTTTGGAATTCTTTGCAGACTGGAAATTTTGGTGTTTTGGTCAGTTTTTATTAAAAGCACATATGAGCAAGCTACCTAAATCTTAAAAAATGTAATAATCTGGCTCAATTTCAGTTTCTCTTTTATTTGCTATAACACAGTTGGGTAATTATCTTTTTTTAATATGATTTCCTAACACCTTTTTTTTTTCTCAGTGAGCTAATAAACCTGATTCCTACTCCTGCTCTAGGTTACCCATTGTTTTGTCAGAAAGTCACTTCAGTGTTCTGTGCTTATGTTCTCCACCCGGAAAATCCTACAGCTGGGAGAGTCAGAGACCTTGAGAGACGATACCAATCAAATATTCCTCCACTCTGCTTTTAAAGTCTTACAGAGGCAGAGCCTCCAAATCCAGGCAATCTACCCCTGTGGTGGTTTTTCCATCCCCTTGAAAAGGTTTTCCTCCTGTCTAACCCAAAACCACCACTACAGCAATTTGAGCCCATCACTTCTTGCCTTATCCCCAGCGGATATGGAGAAGAGTTCATTACCTCCCTCTCTGCAGCAGTCTTTAACATATTTGAAGACTGTTATCATGACTGTCTCTCAGTTGTCTTTTTCCCAGACTAAACAATCCAACTTCTGTCAATCTTTTTCACAGAAGTTCTACTTTCAGTCCTTCTCATCATCTTTATCATTTTCCACTATTTTCTCTTATTTTGTAGCCACCATGACACCGTCCTCTCTCTGCCACCTTCCTGGTTTTTATCTTTGTGATGGGAATAATTTTGCTTAAAGTGCACAAGCACCAGCTGGCGTAATTCAGGCTTTGGTGATGGGGCACTGCTGTTACACCAGTAAATAAGAGCAGAATGCCATGAACCACATCACCAGAATGTGGAAACAACATCACCTCAGCTATAGACCTAAAGGGTCTACGTTAAAAAATGGAGAAATTAAATACCAGTCAGCTCAAGCTGATCATTGGCATGAAAGGCTTCTTTGCTTTGGTTTTCTTTTTTATTTTTCTTTTATTTTCAAAGAATTCTAATGAAAAAATGTTCAAATAAGGTCTATAAGAAAAACTTCTCAGGAAGTTGGTTGCCTTTGAAAATATTGGGAGGCATAGTTTTCAGGTCACAATAGTGATTTTTATTTTATTAAAATCAACCGTATGAAAATCTGAAATTGCTGGGGAAAAAAGAATGCCTGGCAAGTATGCCTAAGTATATGAAAACCACGGAGCAGGTCTTTAACTTGTGGTATGCATGCTATTTCCATCTGTGTCACTAGCAACCATTCCAGCAAACCACTCTGATCTACTATCATAAGCAACAAACTTTACCACATCTATTCTATTCCTAAAAATACTCCCAGAATCACCACGAAGTGACAGATCTAACATGCCAGGGGTGACTAACATTTATGGTGCTCTCTGCACACGAGAACACAAGGTGTCTATTATATAAATCTGGGCTGTTTCCTTCATGCCCCATAGATCTCTGAATAAATACAACTTAAAAGGGAAGATAATTATTTCAGCACAAGTCTTAGAATGGAGATTTGGAGCAAGGAGGTAAATATTTATTCCTACATTTATTTCTTGGAAAGCTGTTCCAGGCTGTAAATTCCTCTCTGAAAGCTAATTTCAGGCATATCTCAGATAGTTTCAGAGTGTGCTTTTGTTTCAGATAAGGTATAAATGCTTCAGAGACTTATCTGTGTCTCTTCCAAAGGTCTTCAGTTTGCAAAATTAAGCTATAAGTATCTTGACAAAGAGCTTCTACACCCGATTTTTTCTACTTTTCCTTCCACTTAAATTAGAAGAACAGTATTTAAGATTATTCCAACAGCACTGTCTTTTGCTTCATAAAACATAGGAAATGCAAGAGAAAGCAAAATTTAACCACTGGATATTGAAAGAGGACGCATAGAGTAATGGGCAAATGATCCCAACAGACCTGGTTTAATGACACCCAAGCGACTGGGGTCCAGGAGAAACTTGGTTTAAGCCAAGATGTGCAGGAGGTCCTGCACAGGAGGGTCACTGTGACACTCTGCATTTCCTTGCCCCTCTGCAGGGCCATGCTGACAGCAGAGATTTTGCACTTTGTTTATTTTTTAATAATGTTATATTATAGACTCTTTCACCTTGTCCAACAATTACTGTCATTCCAAAAGCTCCAGAGCACTGCTGTGCTCAGAGCAGTCTCCAGTGAGGTTATGGGCACTTGTGACCCATTGTTGTCTCTTCACCCAGACATTGAACACACCAGTACAAACCAGGCAGGCACAGGGTAACCAGTCCTTTGGCCAAGCATCTTCTTTGCTGGGTATGACTCTCTTAAATAGAAGTTTATGTTTATGCTAAAGTTCCATGTTTATGCTAAAAATGAATTCTGCTGAAAAAAAGAGCACCACAGGCCTTGGGAAAAAAGTAAACAAACAAGCCAACCAAGACCTTCAAATCTGTTTTCTGAATAATGCTGTCTTGCCTCACGGATGTTGTGTTCCCTCTCATTGCAACATTAGCAAGGCTGCCTGGAAATTTCCCTTTTCTGCTGGCAGCCTTGTACTGCATCAAAACCTCCTGTCCTGAGGTGATCTGAGCTGCAGGTTGGCGGACATAAAACCAGCTCCATTCATTTCTGGATGTAACTGGCAACAGCAATGGTAAAAAGCAGGATGGATCCTCAAGTTGGCATCTAAATTGTTCCTGCTTTCAGGGATCCACTCTCAGAGATCATCTCTGAGAAGCCTTCTCAATACAGCCAGCTGGTTTGAGAAGGAACTGTGGGAATTTCACTGGCGTTCATATTGTTATCATCACTGTTTAACATTCACAAGGGTTTGGGACCTTTTGAAGATCCCTCTCTCTTTGTGAACACAGAACACATTAAAAATCATGGTCTCAAAGAGCTTGTTATCCAGCTGGCAAAAAAAAAAAGAAAGCCCAATCCTGAAACTACAGAGGAGGAGGGTTGTAATTGTAAGACAGAGACAGTTCTTTTCTTTGTAATAAAACAAGTACTGGGAAATACTGGATCTGTTAATATAGCACTGACTAGGTTACATACATGGTTTTACTCTTTAGTTTTGATATTCAGCTCCTACATATCCCTGTGTTTTACTGGTGGCCAGTACCCAGTGCTTCTTATCAAAGATGATCAATTTGGCCAAATACCAGTTGGAGAGAATGCTTTCCTGGCATTACTCAAGAGTTCTGCCCCTCTCCTTTGGAGCGTCCTCCCCCTCCAGCCACTGGGCATCTTACATGTGGAGTGGGGTAATTCAGTGGGAAGTCAGGGGGCAAGGGCTGATCATTATATGTTCACTCATCCCAGTGTCAGAGGAGACCTCCTCTTCCTCACAGCTCCTGAAGGGTTTCTGGTAATCAGCAGGACCTTGTGCTTTTCCTCCTGGCATCAGCAACTTTCCCCTTTTATCACATTTGTTGCTGACTCCTTCCAGTCTGCTGCTCTTTGCAGCTGTCTGCCAAAACCAATATTCTCACAGCTGCCAGAGGCAGCTTAGACTGGCACATCATAAAAGGCAGCAAGGGCCATATTTCCAGATTAAAATAAACCCAGCCACTTCAGCGCCTTCTGACAATGTGTTTGACATGCCTGTGCTGTGGCCTCACTCCTTGGCTCTGACAGGACACAGACATGGCCATGGCAGCTCACGTGGGCATCTTGCTCCCTTTTCCATACACCCAGCAGGAGTGGCCCATAGGATGACACAGTGCCATAGCCCTAATCCTCCTCCTCCCTCACACCTGCCTTCTTTCCTTGGGATTACAGAGGGCTGTAGTTGAATACCAGACTGCTGCCTCTGGTAGAGCTTCCCTCCTAACATTTCCAGGATTATGTGCATGTTATATATATATATATATATATATATATGCATATATATAAAATACATTTTTAATGTATTTATTGCTGCCTTTTGATTCTGGTAGGAATAAGCAGGCACCTTGGTCATTACAGTACAATTCATTTTATTTTGGAAGAAGGTTATTATCTGTGTTGACCCACAGCTGCAGCAAAAGGGAAGGGCATGTCTACACATTCCCAGCCAGCACTACATCCTTGTTTTCTGACAAAAAAATTATGAAACTGGCACAGAAGATTGCAATTCCAGAAGACAGGAATTCCCAACCCAGGTGGTCTTTTCCCCTTTGCCGTTCCAAAGAAAACTTTAGCTCGTAGACAATGTCTAGCAGGAAAGAACTTCAGTGCAAAATGAAAAAGAGCAAGCCCTGGGCCGGACAGGATAAACAGTGCCTGAACTTTCTGCTTTGGGTGAAAAATATACTCACAGGCTTTGAAGGTATAAGGCCTCTTTGCTTTTTTACTTAAGTCAGTCAGTAAAGTAATTTGAAATACTCTGGGGGAAGATCCCAGGGCATGTGTTTATGGGTCACTGAGGGTGAAAACACAACCTTAAGTCATAGGGTAGCAATCCATGTTTGCTGAAAATTCACCTTGCAAGGACACCAGCTCCCATATGTCCCTCAGCCTGCTAAAAAAATGAGGCCACAGGGTGTAGCACACACTAACCCCTTCCAACGACCAGAAGAAATGCAGGGGTGTGTCTTTTATGTCTTTCTACTTCTGACACCATGAAGCAGGCACAGTGTTTTGGGGCAAATGCCAGGCTGCCCTAGTGCTTGTTTTCCCAGATTCCTTCCTCGCTGCTGGTCTCCCCATTGTCATACTCCAAATGAGTTCCCAAGTTCGCAGCATCCCTCCCTTCACCCCATGCTAGGATGCTTTAGACACAGAGGATGGTTTGTAGGGTCTGTGAAACTTTACAGCCACCAAGAAGCATTGCTCCAGCCTCTAGACTATCAGGAGGCTGACATCACTGCTGCTATGAAAATCAAAATCTATCAAAATCCACCAAAATTTGATCCAAGGAAATTAAAGATTGCACCGTGTCTAGAGATAGAAGCTGCTTTTTAACATAGCGATGCTGGTTAATTTTATTTGAGGACATTTCTCTCAGGTGCAGTTAATGGCTCTAATAAAGAATTCTTTTAGGTCTCCCTCCTTCTGCCTCTCTCTAGACCTCCTAATTTTGAGGAAAATCTTTGGGGATTTGTGTTCCTTGTCTCTTCTGAGGGTGGGAGACATATCTTCTGCTAGGTACTTTATCCCTTCATAGCATCTTTATAAACTGATGTTGGGAATGACTCAAGTATTTTAGTGGAGTTAAAATGGGGGTGCAAACTTCCTTATCAGATGCATCTTCCTTACTCAGAGCCGTGCAAATTCCTCAGATTTTAACACAGTTATAAAACCAATGAGATGAGGCTCTCTCCAGACGTGCCTGTGTCTCTATATTGAACATGGAAGGAGATCAAACATTGCTTAGATTGGATATCTAAATTTTGCATGGGTAAAATCAGTGCCAGTGTGAAAGAAAAGGCCCTCATAAATTTCAGCTGTGGAAGCCAAGAATATTATGGCTTTTAATCTATCAGCTGCCACTTGTATGCTTCATTAGCAAACAATTTTCTACTCTGTTTTTTTAACTTCTTGGAGCTGTTTCTTAATTTTTGAGTGAAAAATTTTCCCATGAGAAGTCAGGGTGTCATCTCATTCAAAAGTCTTCCCTATGAAATGGTTGATTTTCAGATGACTTTTTCTTTGCCAGAAAAATGAAGATAAAATATTTCCCATCAGTGTTGCACTCTGTATCAGTCAATGTTTCTCATTGAAGATGCAGCTCTGAGTTTGTTGTGACCTTGTCTTCTCCCCAGCTGAACACTATCTCCCCCAAAAAATTTGGAGGGCAAGCAGTTAATCAAATAGGATGTCTGGATTCCTTATCTAGCCAGGACAGCAAGCAAAGTTATCTCTAAACATGCAGGAATCTGTTCTATCTGAGCTGTGGTGTTCGGAATGGAAGGACTTCCACTCTAGGCTGGTTCATCCCTCTCTTTCTCTCATTTTAGAAGACATTCAGGCAACAGCAGCTATAAGAAACTAATCTGAGCCTCCTATGACGGAAATGTTCCAGTGTCAGTATTCTCCTTACATTTGGATGAGAAATAATTTAAGTCTGATAACACCTTTTATTCCATTGTGGAAAACATTGGTACTCTCCTCTTCCCTTCTGACACGGGATAAAACAAGTATGTGAATTTCCATGAGTCAGATATTTTTTTCCCATCCATTGCTAGTCTTTATGCTGTGATTCTATACGTGGAGTTGTACAAGAAGGAAAGATTGCCAAAAATATCAGCTCTTCCCAAACAGCATGACAGACAAAATATATGCAATACAGATGGAAAACGGCACAGCGTGGACACTTTTATAGCATGAAGATTCTCAGCACTGTCAAAAGCAGAGTGAAAAAACTCTAGGCCTGACTTTCCTCCCATCTGTCCTGGTGTAAATCAGATATAAATCCAGGAGAGCTGCACCTCTATAAAACCAAGAAGATGAACTAAGAACTGGACCCATCTCACCTTCTAATCCCTGCAATCATTCAAGTTAGCACCGTGTTACAGACCAGCTTTTATGAAAGACAAGAGGAGAAATGGGCTTAAGTTTTATGTGAAAATTGGAGGTTTGTATAAATTCCTGTCCTCCCCTTTTTATATGCTTACAGCTTCTGAAACTTAGCAAATATAAGTTATAAAACTAGATATTCTTTCAGGAAAGATCTGCAGCACCTTCACAACAAGACATCTAATCACTGCTGTCCAGGTTCCTCCCCATCTCTTGTTTCTCCCTGCCCCATATACTACTGAAAACTCTTCCTGATTGTCCTGATTGCCTTTTACATTTCTTAACCTACCAGAAATAAGATGTGAAATTTATACAAAAGCAACATAAAAAGATATGACTGAGAAGGAGAGAAATAGCTGTCTGCAAAATCATTACTAGTCTGCAGAAGATGAAAACAGTATAATTATTCACAGTCTTTCAACTCAAGGACAGGAAAGAATAAAACAACTTGGAAAGTTGAAGACAGCTTTAAAAAAAAAAAGGTGGTTCTTCATCCAGCTGTGGAAATGCTTGTCACAGGAGCTTGTGGAGAGTAAAGTTTTAAACAGCTCAAGAAGTGGTTTTGGGGGGAAAGAGCCCAAATCTATCAAGGAAATGTCAAATGCTCAATACAGGAAGTCACCTGGATTGTATCATACCAGAGCCTGAGGGGTATTCTGGATAAATGTGATGCCTTTATTATTATCCTGGACATTAGATGTGGGCTGATTTTGAACAGAGGGATGGACCATTGGCCTGTCTCAATGATTGTTCTTGCAATCCACGGGATGCAGCCTGCTGGGGCAATGTCTGCATCTCCTGTTCTGGGAACAGGAGATGACTGTAGAATCCACATATTCTTCCAAAAACAACTCTTGCCTTGTGTTCATCCCCAGACATCTGGCATTGCTTGTTCCTACCCAGCAAGGCAGTGGTAGGAGACCTGGCTGAGTCTCAGGTTCACATGTGAGCTTCCTTCCTTCCTTCTTGATCCTGTCAGTCCCACATCCTGCTCTCAGCTGCAGAGCACCTCAAAATCCTTTTCACAGCCCTTGAAGGCCTTGGTCCAGAACCCTAGAATTTGATTGTAGTGCTATCCGAGCCATTTAAATCATGGATGAAGAAAGAACAAAGTAAAATCTGCTCTCTCAGCCCAG
The DNA here is from genome assembly GCA_013400585.1 of Chloropsis cyanopogon. Taxonomy (NCBI): domain Eukaryota; kingdom Metazoa; phylum Chordata; class Aves; order Passeriformes; family Irenidae; genus Chloropsis; species Chloropsis cyanopogon. Next base: position 11,311 of record WEZZ01005229.1, read on the forward strand.
CTGCATATATCATAGAGGGGTTTTACAGCCTAAGCCCAATGGGGCACTGCAAACCCTGTTTGAGTCAAGAAGCCAGAAGATACTCTCCACAGGAGAGAGTGCAATTGTAGTATACTACCCATCTGGATACATGCAGAAGGAAACCAGGCAGATGAGAAGAAATATGTGGGACATAGCTAGAGGATGAAGGCATAAAAACTGGCCCAAGCAGGATTGCAGCAAATTTCCCAGTAATACAGCATCATCAAAATTAAATCCTTCTTGAAAGAGAGTAGAGCACAGGATTGGAGAGCTAAGGGTCTGTACATGCTGGGGGAAGGGCCAGATGACTGACTTTGCAATGCCTGAAATCAGACATCTGTTAAGGATTGTACGTGACAAACTCTTTGTTGAGAGTTAACAAGGTCACTTGAAATGGTTCAACATAATAAATTTAATGAGGCAATAAAAATAATTAGAAATGGCCTGGCTTGGATCTGAACTTCCTCACAGTTCAGGGCTATTTGGACTGAAGGCTTTTGCCTTGGCCCATTACAAAAGGAGAAGTGATGAAGTAAACTGGAATTCATACCTATCTCTGTCTTTTAGGTGGTTGGATGTGCATTCAGGGCAGAGTTCAGACTGCTCTCATTTATTTTTATGAAGCACTGAAATCATATTACATCTACAAAAACTTCATTGATTGAATATGTCTAAAGTAACAGATATTTAGATCTTGTGACACTGAAGACAACAAAATGCTAACAGGTAGCTGGGAAGAATGGAGTGCTAGTTCAGATTTCCTGAAGGTAACCCTAGAACATGTATCCATCCCCTGGGATGAATGTTCTGGCCACAAAATTGTTACCACTGCTTTGTTTTCTAAAAAGAGCCAGGCCCATTTGATAATCTTTGTGGAAAGAAGACTTAAAAATTGTGTCCTGAATGGAGATCTGTCTTTATAGCAGGTTGGTCTTCTTCTGCAAGAAAACCTGCAAGGAGGGAATCAGATCTGCAGGCACACAGAGGGATCTGCCACCCTACACTGGCAGAAGGCGCTTGANGGCTATGTAAAATGTACACAGTAAAATTCACCATGTAATTCACTCACTCTTCAGAACTCACAAATTCATTAGTGTCTAGTCCTTAATTACTATCTTCAATGGCTTAAAAGTTTTTCAGGCTCTGGAATTAGATAACAACACAACTTAGAATCATCTTGTGTGTGGAGATAAACCTATCTCACATCTGCTGTGATCTGGCAGCAGGTACCTAAACATGGCTACCTAAAGCCTTGGAGACTCATAAGCCATTAATGCTAGTCTTAAGCAAAGCAAACTCATTCTAATATGACAATGTGTATTGGTTAAAGAACTTTCCTGGAGTGCTAGTTCAGATTTCCTGAAGGTAACCCTAGAACATGTATCCATCCCCTGGGATGAATGTTCTGGCCACAAAATTGTTACCACTGCTTTGTTTTCTAA
>WEZZ01005232.1:3429-19833 GCA_013400585.1 Chloropsis cyanopogon
CCAAAGCCCCAAACACCACTAAACCCAAATGTTTTTATAAGTCTTATTTTCAATAAAATGGATAAACTCAAAGGGAATTTTAGTCTCTGGTGTTATGTGCTTTTATGTATATGACATTGTATCGTTGGTCATTGTATCATTCTTTGCAGATTTTTTTTTCATAGCAGCACTGAAGAACTCACTTGTACAGTGCACATAAAATTAAGGAGCCTTGACAATGTACTTCCTACTGTGTTCCAACCCTGAGCACAGAAAGCGTTGCCTGCCTGCCCAGTCTGGGGGATTTTGAAATGCTGTCTGCTTTAGTAGAAATCTTCTCAGTAGTGAATATCACCATTTCTGTTTTAGTCATTTGGGATTTTTGTATCTAAGAGAACTAATCCTCATCTTCGTGAGGTCAAGGAAAAAACAGCTCACCGTTTCACTGGCACAAATTAAATGAAAACTGGGGGGATGTTGATCTCTTATATGGTGGAGTATTTTCCTTGTTTATGAGGACATTTCTTATCCCTAATCATTCCAGTGGAAAATTATCTGAAATTAAACATAGTTTTCTCCTTTCTAGTCATTAATGGCCATACACCTTGTTTACGGTTGTTGCTGGAAGTTGCAGACAACCCTGATGTGACAGACGCCAAAGGACAGTAAGTTTTCTTTGTGGGCTTTTTTTTTCAGCTCTGTAATTCAAATAGCATCTCATATTTCTCACAAAAAAGTACTTATTTGAAATACTGTACTTCCTGCACTTCTCCTCATAGAATTTGGCAGAGATTACAAAGTACACATTCAGCTGATGTAAACCATGTGGAAAGGACTAATCATTAATCATAGCCTCTGCTTCATACTTTAAACAATCTTTTATAGATGTTGAGGGCCAGATTCAATAAAAAATGAACAGGCTCCTGAGATGTTTCTATAAAATCTTTTTCTTTCTAAAACATTGCTATTCTAGGGTTTATTTGGTACATTAGACTGGTGCAGTAGGACACTGTTTATTTGAGGTAACACATGCATCTGAGATGTTCCTACAAAAACTTTACTGCTTGTTAAATGGCAGTTTTAGAGGGAGAATAAGATCTATTTTTAAAGTGAAAATGTGAATGGTTTAAGAAACTCTTTTGGGGTGACTGGAACATATAATGTTGTACATATAATGTCTGCACATTTAATTTTAAATGGTATTAGTCTGCCTGAAAAGAGATGGAGAATAGATCTCTTTCAGAAACAAATGAGAGATAAGTTAGTCTAAATTTTAGCTTTAATATTTTCCTCATCTCCCTTCATCCCCTTTAAGTAAATGTGCAGCACTTGCAAAAGAAATACTTTGGGTCATTGTCATCTTGGTAACTAGCAAGGACATGCATTCACAAGACTTGGTATTGTAAAACTTGTGTGTCACTGGAGGTGACAACAATTGTAGGTTGTTAAGAGAACAGATTGTCTTGAATGGTGTTACTCTGTAAACTGCTTACAAGTGGGTTTGTTACTATTTCAGTTGTGGCAGCTGGTTGTTAAACATCTTAATAATTTCATACAAAAGGTCTTCACTTGGGTGTCATATATGAGTATGGGGAAAAGAACTGGGTTCATGGGTAGGAGTGGCAAGAAATGCAGGGCATCCTGATTTCTGTGTGTAAGTTATCAGGGACAAATAGTATGCCATTTTATAGCTATGACTGCTCTGGTTTTCTTTTCTTTCCCTAGAACTCCACTAATGCTTGCAGTGGCATATGGGCACATTGATGCTGTTTCTTTCTTACTTGAAAAAGAAGCATCTGTGGATGCAGCTGATCTCCTGGGATGCACAGCTTTGCATCGAGGGGTGACTTAATTTTTATAATCCTTTATTATTTGTTTTGCTGTGACTACAACTCACTTAAAAGTGCAGGGATATTTAAATCTAGAGAACACTGTAAATGGTTTGAAACATGACCAAGAATAATCAATGAGATACTAAGCAGGACAGATCTGCTCCTAGTAATGTTTTGCTTTTATTTCACATTTGCGTTAATTAATTAGCCAAAATAAAGATTAGACCACTTTTTTTATTTTGTCTCTAGACACTTCATAATAACTATCATTTTTCTTGTAACTGACCAGCTTAAGAATTCTGAAAAAAAAAATTCTTTGAAAGAACTGGCCAGTAGTTACTTTCGTTCTTCTTGGAATGGTGCAAGTAAGTCCTGTAAGATTTTTCTAGAGGCACTGAAACTTGAGGCAGATACAATCTTTTCTAGTCCAGCTTGACTAAACTAGACTTTCCAAGTCTAGCTTCTTACCCAATGTGGAGCTGATGCAAGGGATGATATTTATACAGAACTTTATGATAACTGCAGTGAGCAGTTCAGCAGGTTAGCAAAGGGGCTCTCACCTCTGCCTGCTGAATCCCATCCACACCATTCCATGTTCACAGGCATCAATCACATTTCATATTTCCGGGACAAGAATCTGTGTTACATCAACCTCTTTCCTCATTTCTTTGCTACCAGATCATGACTGGGCATGAAGAATGTGTTCAGATGCTGTTAGAGAAAGAAGTCTCTATTTTGTGCAGAGATGCCCGAGGCAGGACCCCTCTGCACTTTGCAGCAGCCCGGGGTCACGCCACGTGGCTGAGCGAGTTGCTGCAGGTGGCACTTTCCGAGGAGGACTGCAGCCTGAAGGACAACCAGGGCTACACGCCCCTGCACTGGGCTTCTTACAATGGTAAGGCTCTCCCGGGGCTGCTGCCCGGGCCAAGGGTGGCCTCAGCTCTGGGGAAACGTGCTGGAGGCAAATCATCCCTGTTTGCTGGCTGTAGTTAGCATTTGCTGAGTGCACCCTTCAGTTCAGAGGCCAGGGAGATTCCAGTGGTACCTCCCAGGGACTTGGCGGCTCGTTTGCTCGCAAGAAGCCAGGATGAAATTCTGGTTTTATTCATGTCCATGCTGAAATTGATTTCTGCGTGACCAGGAATGCTCCTTAGAGCTCATGGTGCAAGAGACCATGTGAATAGAGGGATATTCTGAACTGAACTGATTATTGTAAACTGGATGATCTGAACTTGTTGCTTAATATAAGGATAAAGCTTCTCAGTATTGACATTTAAGCTTTGGATGTAATGCACCATATATGACATCACATTAAAGAGAAATCTTTTTTCTTTCCTTTTTTCTCAATAAATGCTAATATCAGCCCAGATCTCTCTTGCTGCTGCCATAAAACTAAAAAATCCTCTGATTTATCACATAAGAGCTTATATACACATCATGTTCAGCTTCGAACTTAAAAGTGTTAGATTGCAACCTGTGTAAGCCTAATATGAATTAAGTGAACTACCTGCTTTGTGCAACACTGTGAAATATCTGCTTTCTCACAGGTCATGAAAACTGCATAGAGGTACTATTGGAACAAAAACTTTTCCACAAGTTCTATGGTAATAGCTTCTCTCCATTGCACTGTGCTGTGTAAGTAGAAATCTCCAGTAACAACTGCACGTTGCTTTAGGATATGTCTGCAGAAAGTAGCAGTATGAGAGTAAAGCAAGCTTTTTTGGAAATTATTTGCATGTGCAAATGATTTTAAAGCTGGTCACTTGAAATAAAATTCTTTGTGGCTGAAATACATTATTTTAAGTCAGAATTCCTAGTAATAGCTTTGAAAAAAAGTTTTAGTATTCATATTATTTTAAACGAGTATGCAAGTCTCAAGACTATTAAAATGTGTGCAATTTAAACATGTGTGCAAATTTAAAATGAAAATAGCTTTTAATCCAGTGTGGAAGTGTGTTAGCTATACTGTGTGTCCATTACTGTTACTAAATACTGTTCATTTTCATAAAGAAATGAGACAAATTAGTAAAACCCAGAAAAAGTATTAATTGAACACATCTATAAAATTAAAGTACTAAATGTGTGAGTTGGAAGAGGTGTGGGTTTCAGTACCTTAAATATTAGAATAAATCTCTCTTCATGTAAGTGTCTATGACTGAGTGCTTTCCAGGTCCAGGGGTGTTTGACATAGAGACTAAGGATTTTAAGATATTAACATTTTAATCCTAGCTTTGTTCTGGACTTTAAAATTACCTTGGTGCATAGTGAATTAAGGATCAGCTTTGCTTTAGAGATTGAAATCCATTGTAGCAGATGCAGTTTGGTTAAATGGAGACATGATGAATATGCAGAAGTGTGACTAAAAGCATTAAGACAAAGGCATATTAGGGTAATCTAGAAATAAACACTAAGAAATATTAATGGGAAGTCAAGTAACCTATATTGGAAATTGGAAAAATATGTAGACATGACCTTTTAAAAATGTATTTTCTTTGGCAGAATCAATGATCATGAAAACTGTGCATCACTACTCATCGGAGCCATAGATGCCAGCATTGTCAATTGTGAAGATGACAAAGGAAGGTAAGAGTTCCTTGAAAAAATTGCATTTCATGACTCCATTTAGTATTTTTCATAGTTCTTTCTGAACCTCTGGCACTAATCCTTATCTGTTATGGTTGAGCTAAGACTTGTCATGCTGACTCTTTCAGACAGCAGTTCACACCGCAGCACAGCTAAATGGTGTCTCACTTGAAGCAAGAATATGAAGTATTCAATGCCAGAGTACATATGAAAAAAATACAAAAGTAATAATATTTTGTTTGTTTAAAACAGCTATGGCTGTAGGTTGCTTCCCTGAAACTGTTTTCTCTGTTAAATGTTTTAAAACCATTTATCTTTGCTAAATGGAGTGATACTATGTACATACAGAAAAGCATTTAATTAATAGTTTTCATGGCTTTCTCGAGGCACACAACTGAGAATTTCTATGCAGCAAAATAAAACTATTACAGCAAGAGATGGGCATTCAGTCCAATCCTTCATTTGTCACATTGAGACATATATGTATGTCCTCACCATATATGTATAATTTATACATCTATTTAATTTATTTATATATTTATAATTTATACATCTATTTAGTCAAAATACTGAAATTCTAAAAACTGAACACTCATTGTTTTCTTTGATTAAAACAAATTTAATACCCTCAGTAACAGTGATTACCTAATTCTGTGGGGGTAAGAGCACCTCACCTTTTCTGATAAGCAAAACAGAAGCAGCACTGAGCTGGGCTGTGTACCAACTATCTTTCAGCTCTAGTAGACACTCTTCTGACCCAAAATGCCAAATAGCCACAGTGAATGAATTCCAATGTCTATGTCTTGTAAAAACTGATAACCTTCAAAGTGGATTGAATTCCTTCTGGCTTGTATAGTACTGCAGTTACTTGTGGCTTGTTGCTGCAGTATCTTTGACTACAATTCAAAATGTAGTCAAAGGATGAGGGATTGTACAGCTTTTCATGTTACACAATATGCTCTGTTAAAATAAATAGGCTGCTAATACAAGAGTCTTCACAGTGTCATATCTCTATACTATCAAATCCACCTTTGGAGACTGGAAATATCCTTTAACTTACTTCAGCTGTTGCTGCTACAACCTTCTTATGGTGGTAACTCGAATTTGATAGGAAAAAAAACCCTAAAATCTCCTGCACTTGGAGGTTTTTGGGGAGGTGGGGGTATTGCCCCTGTTGAGCAGCAGCTGTGTGGGTGTTCCTCCCCCAGGACGCCCCTGCACGCCGCAGCCTTCGCCGACCACGTGGAGTGCCTGCGGCTGCTGCTGAGCCACAGCGCGCGGGTGAACGCCGCCGACCGCGCCGGCAGAACGCCGCTCATGATGGCGGCGCACGGCGGGCACGTGGGCGCCGTCGGTGAGTGCTGCAGCCCTGCCATGCTGCCCCACGGGGGTAATCCTGTCATCCTGGGAAAACTGAGCAAGGAAAACAGATGACGGGGATAACAGCCTGCTCTGTAGGAAGATAGCTTCTCATCCATTAAATGATACTGCTTCGCAGTCTTGGTGAACATTTGCAATAACAAATCTGTGTCTTTGTTCTCCCAAAAGCACACTGTAAAGAGCATGAGGGCAGTAGTAATTCTGTTCTCCTGTTTACTTCCTTGATTTTGAGGAGCAGTAAAGCTGCATGTGTGAAAAAGATTATGTAATTTTTTCCTATCCTGTTTTATAGGAAGCCCCATTGAAAAGGCAGCTATCAGCAGCTGCTTTTTCCAGGCTAGACTATGTGCCACAGGCACGCAGATTGGGGATCTTATGGGCTTTGCAGAATTCCCTTTTCTCTAGCTTCAACAGCACAGGCTGTATCACAAGTTCTTTATATCCCCTTACTCCTCTCAAAGCAGGATTTACAGTTGTTCTCAGGCAGAGGTGATTCAGGCAAAAATTGCTAACCTGCAAATAGGGAAATTAATAAATAAATTAAGATTGATATATGTTTGACAGCTTGGGGCACCACAAACAAGCTGTTAGCTCTGCATTTACTTGCTGATTAACTGCACAAGATTAGTCTATTCTCATTCACTAATTTCATGATTATAAGGCTTACATCATATAAAGACTTAATTGATTAACCTCTATGCATATGTATATTGAAATATTAATTTTTCCTCTCTTTTGACATGTTCATCTGCCCATTGGGTTTGCTCATTGATTTCTACTTTGTATCTCAGACTTTTTGGTGAACATTGCCAAGGCTGACCTGACATTAAAAGATAAGGAGTTGAATACATCTTTGCACTTGGCTAGCAGTAAAGTAAGTTGAAAACCTCTCTGTGCTTTTATTCTCATCAGTCCATAGGAATGTATGTGTGTGTTTATGCTCCCAAGTTTTGTTCTGCAGTGTAAATGTGGTGATCACAGTTGTGGTGAGGAAGGGAAGGTTGTTCCAAGCTTTTTCTCTTGTCTGTTTTGAAGTGTTGTACATTGAGAAATGGGCACGGCTCTTATGACAGCTGAAACATAAGTAAGTGACACTAAGAGAAATAAAGGAAACCCTTTAAGGTTTTACCAGATAATCTCACCGTAAAACAGCTCAATAGGTTCAATGACAAGGAAAAAGCAAATTTTTTATTTATCTTCAATTCCTGTGAAAGGAGACCAAAATTTTCCCTTAAGAAAGCAGGAGTAAAACCAGAGGTATTGTTTGGATGGGTGGTGGTGTCTCTTCCTAAGCCTTCTTCCTCTTAATTCCAATTTCTACAAGAAAAAAATGCCCAGAGGATTCTCTCTCCTGGGCCTTTTCTTTTGGTTCTATCCACAGATTGGATTCCAGTGTGATCATATTACTCCAGTTTTCGCAGACACATGAGCCTTGCTGAATTCTCAGGGTCCTTCAGGCAGCTGTTCACCTGCCAGGACTGTAGGCTCAGCATCTGCAATTTGCTGTGCTGAAACAGGATCAGAAATAAGGCCCAGATCTGTATTATTCCCAAAGTTCCATTGTAAGAGCTCTCTGACACTGAAGAGGTTTTGTAGTAGCTTATTAATAATACAGAAAGGCATTTAAAGACCCACAAAGTGTGGTATTCGTTTCTGAGATGAAAGCGTTCTCTGTCACTGTGTAGTTCTGATAAATCATCCACTGAACGTTCACTCAAGAGAAAACACAGCATTCTCTGAAAGCCAAGGAAGTGAATTCATGTTTAATGAATGCAGGGTTGAAAGACAGGTGAATGTCTACATTTCTAAATCTGCTAAAACATCCCAGCAGTGGTGGTTCACAAATGGTATTTTAAGGCTCGCTTAGTTCACCTTCTACCCAGTCTTACTGAGCAGCATCTTTTGTATTTCAAGTTGAGTTATTAAATTTCACTTCTATTATGTAACATCTCTTTTGCCTCAATTTCAAACTCCTCAGCAAATTAACACTTTTGGTTTTTTTCCCTGACTACAGGGTCATGAAAAATGTGCCTTGTTAATACTTGACAAGATCCAAGAACAGAGCCTTATTAATGCAAAAAATAATGCATTGCAGACGTAAGTAACTGATCCTCTCAAATTCAGTTGATTTACCAGAATATTCCAGTTTACCATTTCAATTTAATGTCTCAGATTACTTCATAGAACAGTAAAGTTAATGTCTGATTTTTTGGAATGCTTTCCCTTGAAAAAGACCCAAATTGTATTGCATTCTCACTTTTAATTTTGATTATGTTGGTGCCATTTCTATGCATGATGGAAAAATTATATGAGGTCATTTATTTGAAGACTATTATCAAAATGTCTTTTAATCATGTGAACATGTAAGCATACATCTGGCATTTTTTGAGCTTCACCCTGAATTTAAATAATTTATTTAGACTTACTTAGATTTAAGGTGGTACACTTAGTTCTCAGAAGGTTTTTTAGGTGATATTTTATATGCAATTTCTGTCCATAGCATATATAATCAGCTGCAACTTTTTGTTGGCATGGGGGCATCCCACCATAGGAGATTGAACCATAAGTTGAATCAGGTGGCAGATCACCTAGAGCTTGCAGAAGAATTCATTCCATCTCAGCCCTTTTTTCCCCCCTCTTCCAATATGAACATGTTTTTCCTGTCCTGCTAGCTGTCCCCGAACCTGAGCATTGAGTGTTGGGCCAGGAAAGGAGCAAACCAATGGCTATTTTTAATTTCCAGCTACTCTGCAGTAACAGAGATTAGCAATTGACTATTCAAGTTTAAAAAGGCAACACGATGATATTGAATAGCCTGTAGCAGCCAGAATTAAGGACAGGACACAGGCATTCCTTCAGTCTTGGATTCCTTTTCCTTTTAAACATCAATTGTGTGCTGCAAACAGTGCAAAAATGAGAACCTTTTAAAGAAAGTCTTTAGGCTGGAAAGTATTAATCAATCTTTGTGTGGTTGCACAAAAATATCTTGTTTTATAGATGTGGGACATGACAATTATTTCAAAGGCTGCAATAAAATTTAGTGTCTATAATATAATTCTAAAGACCCAAGGAAGGAAACCATTCTCTTTCAGATGCTGTGTATGCCTTAAGCATTGCCTAACTTTGTTTAGAAAATCTGTTGTAAACTGAAGTTGAATGTAGTTGTTATGTTTTTGTAGACCTCTTCATATTGCTGCACGAAATGGCCTCAAGATGGTGGTTGAAGAGTTGCTGGCCAAAGGGGCCTGTGTCCTGGCAGTAGATGAAAATGGTAAGTAAATGTACACTTTGACAGTCTTCAGTAGGACCCAACAGGTAATTTCACTACAGATCAAAGCAATAGACTTAAAAGGTGATGATAGACTTCATTGATGCTTTTATCCTTCCAAGAACAGACAATGAGTTGTGTGAGTACATATTTAAAAAAAAAAATTAAAATATACTCTTTCTTTAGTATCAGAATCTACTTTAAACATCACACTGGTCCCTTTTACTGTTCATTTTGCATGTACTGTCAACAGCTAGTCTTTTTTAATGCCTGAGTGCAGTGGTAACTTGAATTTCCTAAACATGCAAGTGGCACCGGATAATTCTGACGCCTTGCAGAAGAATTAAGGAATTTGCATTCAATCAGCGCATGTTTTAATGGGTAGGAAGAAAACCATCAACATGTGTTTGAGTGTGTCCCAGCTCATTCTGAGATCAAACCTTGTGCTTGCCAATCATCTGACCTAATTCAAGACGCAATTAAATTACTGTTGTCTCGTAAAAACACATGACTGGTTACTAAATTAAATACTTTTATTTCAGACTTCAATGAAGTCCTTCCCTAAAAATTATAAGGAACCATAGAGGGATGTGATTCTACAATTATAGTTTTTAAAAATATCTTCCTGAAATAAGTTGGTCTTTCTTACAATACTAACTTCATGGCATTAATGTAACAATTTGGTACCTCCATCTTTCCATATCTGTAAAGTAACAATAAATAAAGTAACTACTCATCCATCATTGCAAGACATTTGAGATCTGTGGATGAAAAGAACTGAGTGGTATTTATTATAAGCCAAATGCTACTTAGCTATACTTGCATGAATGAGTTCCACAGAAGTCCTCTGACCCTAACCTCACTTTATACAGATAGCGGACAGAAAAATGAACCAGACTATCTTCTAACCACGGATTTTATCCTTAAAATGGTACATACAGGTCCAGCTAATTTGTATGTAGCATGTGACAATAAAGTTTAAATTTTATACACATTTAGTATTTCTAGGAATAGCATTCACATTTTAAAAGAGAGATGTTCAAGTAGAATCTTAGCATACTTACAGATCTAAAGAATATTAACACTTGGAACACACAGTACATGGGAGAGGAAATGCACTGACTGCAATCAGTGCTTAAATGTGGGTATTTTGCAACAAAACTGTATTCACTTTTTGCCTACCAAGTTCATCTGTGCTGCAGATTTTGACTTCCTTGAGGCAATAGATACCAGAAGTGGCCACTGCTTCACATTAGTATTACTGCAGTGCTGAAGATTTAGCCATCTGCAAAAGAATTTTTCAGCTGTTAGCATAAAAGGAGGATTTGTTGGAGTGTTGGAGCAGCACAGCAGCATGTAAAATGTACAGACAGTAAGTGTAATGAGCACACTGGCTTCCAGGGCTCGTGTACCTGAAGAGCTGCTTTAGGGCAGTGCTTGGACAGGAGCCCAGTTAAACTGCAGTGAAGACAAGCTTCTAATAACTCCCCAGTCCTTTGTTTGACTGACATTGGAGTCACATTAGCTCTGTATTTGAAGTGTATGCCATGCTTGCTGAATACAGCTATTATTCTTCTAACACAATGTACATTTAGGTAACTAAACATCCATGTAGTCACACCTGCTATCCGTGTACCCCCTGCACTGGTCTAATTCTTTTATCATTTGATTCCTCAATAAACTACTTACCAAGTTAAGTAGATACTCAACTGATCAATCTTTAAAATTGTTTGCTTACTAAATCAAGAAATTTTTGAACTAATATCTTTCACGTTTAATGCAAGTTGTTGTTCTCAGAATGAGACTCGTTCATAGACACAGAAACCGATGGCAGTTTCTGTCCCTGTTGCTGTACTCCCCGTGTTCCGTACTGGCCGTGCTGTCTGTGCTGTAGAACTGTGTTCAGCGAGTGCTTTGATTGCACTGGCGCAGTGTTGGCTGCCTGGTTTCACACAAGCAGTGCTTGTGGTGGTCCCGGTGACTGCAGTGCCCCCAGTGTCTCTCCCAGCATGTGTGAGTGAGTAACACATTGTTGCCTGGCATGTGTAACCCCATCCGTGTCCCCACGGTGTCCCTAGAGATGTACCTGAGGAATGCTGGGTGCCCCAGGTGCCCTCAGTACTAACCATTGCCTTGTCTGCGTTTGTGCCCAGGTCATACGCCAGCCCTGGCTTGTGCTCCTAACAAAGACGTGGCTGACTGCCTGGCACTCATTTTGGCTACCATGATGCCTTTTTCTCCCTCCAGTTCAGTGACGGCTTTCAACTTCGCTTGTTTTAAAAAAGACAATTTGGGCAGGACGCACCTCTGCGATGGCTCCGCTATGGGCAGCATTAACTCTTACGATAAGCCCCTGAGTAATAACATAGGCACAGAGGATGGGTACAATGAAAATGATTCGGATTCTGAAACATTTTGACTCATTGGTATTTGGAGACCTTTCTCGTTATTGTTTCATTTCAGCTTTAATTTTGTCTTTTTAAACAGCTTAAATCCCACTGTTATATTCTTAACTATTATTCTTGACAAGTAGGTATTGAAAGATTTGTAGTGTTGATGAGAATCAAGCCTTTAAATAACAAAATTAGAGGGATTTACTGGAACATATTCCTACTAGGGTTCTGCAGCTTTTCAGTTTCCTGATGTTTTCTTTAGGCCCAAAGTGCCCCCGTGGAAAGTCTCTACCTCTTATTTTAAGTAGAAAAAGAGAAAATGCCTTTTTTCTTTTTGACAGCACAAATAAACAGGGAACTGTTTGTAAAGAGTTCTTTCATTTTTTAGCTGCACCTTTAGTGCACAATCCTATTTCCAATATAGCCTTCACAGATTCGAGCATCACCCCTTTCCGATGTTTGTCTGTTTCCTGCTTCCAGGGGCTCTGTTAATTAGATAATTTTTTTACGTGAACCAAAGGTAAAGTTGTAATCTTAAAACTGCCTGTATTACTTTTCTACAGGAAATGAAACCTTTTACATTCTGCCTGTATTAAGCACTTAAACGTACAGAAGGCACTTTTTACAGTTCTTAGTTGCAGTACACAATTAAAAAAATGTAGTTGTGAACTCTTAAGGCCAAATTCTACTCATCTCACCATATTTTCCCATGAACATCACTTTAATCACTTGGCCCTTATTTTTTTTCGACTCAGCACAAATGTGTATTGTTTATTTGCACTACAGAACTAGGGTCATTAGATGTTTCTGTCACCTGAGCCATTAATCATCATCAGCACCAGAAAAAAAAGGGGAGAGGGGGAGAAATCAGGTGTGGACAAAGGTGTACGTAAAAGTTTATAATGATTTGCCAACTTAAACGGCACTTTTTTCCTTTTCTATGGTTCAATAATTTATGTTTTACTGTAAACAGTATTGAATTTTAAAATACTTTTGCCAGTGTTTGGATTAACAGAGCAAAGGTAAAGCACTGAAAGCATAACACCAAAAGTTGAAATACCAAACACCAGAAACATAGCAGTGTACCATGCAGGGGACCTGAGATAGAAAAAGCCTTTTGTCACCAGCTTTTAAAGCAGTGTCAACTTTGTGAATATGTTTACTCCTTCTGCCAAAGTTTCTAGGTCAAATGGACCCCGACCCTCCTCTGCAACTGATGTACAAAAGGAAGAATGAGACTTTGTACACAAAAACAAAAAACACAAACAAAAAACTATCATGAACTAACCAGCCGTACCAAGAGGACCAAAATGCTTCAGTAATTACATTGAAGACTTTGCTACTTTTATTTTTTTCTTCAAATGTGAGTGACATAATGAAGTAGTTTTTTCTAAATGATAAAAATATAAACTTTTGAGGTAATAGTAGTCTTGGCTGAATTTTACATTTTATGACACAGGTTTCAAGTTGACATTTTTAACTGATGATGTGTTGACCAGAGGTGGGTTTTTTTCCCAGACTTAAGAATATGTTCATATACTTTTAATGTAAATGTGTTTCTATTTATTTGAAATGAAACAAATGCCCAGGAAAAATAGCTATGGCTTGTTCTCCTAGTTAGCATTCATGCATACTGAAATGAAATGTGAATCTGGCAAGACTGAGGGCCTGAGGAGCAAAAGGAAGGGTGGATGCACTTTGGGAGAGTGCCCATCTTATATAGAATGTGAAGGTCCACTGTCTGTGTTGGGAAAAAGCAGAAAGCAAAACACCTTCCTTTGTTTAAGAGCTTAAGAAGGATCCAGCCCCTTGCCAGACAGGTGAGAAAACCCACGCAGCTGTGGCAGAGAGGGGAGAGAAGGTGGCAGAGCATGGAGTCAGGTGTTCCTGTCCCTGTCATTCCCACTCAGCTCGTCTCAGGCCTGTGTCTCTGCTGGGAGGGTGAGATGAGCTTCCTCGGTGCTCGCTTTTGGCAGAGTAAAGGAAAAGTAAGGATTTGAATTTTAGTTGCGGTTTTTAGCCCTGTTCTGCTGAATAGTTGAAAATCTATTGGCAGATTTCAGTTCTTTAATTAGGAAAAAATATTTATATATTAAGTTTATTTTGCCTCAATAAATTTGCATCCCTTTTCCTTGAACGTTGGCAATCTTCCGAAGTTTACAACAAAAAAACCTCTTTTCTCTCAACTCTGTAGTTTCTACAGTAGAATGACAGACAACCTAAAACCTCTGTTTTCTCCTCAGAAATAGCACCAAATAACAATTGATTTTTCTCAGCATTTTGCTTTTAAAAGTTGCAGAATAGCAATAACCACCTTACTTAAAACACTGAAAATAAGAGGAGAGAGCAACTGTTAAAATTTTCAGTGGTGCCTGTTCCAAAATGAATAGCAATCCCAAATTTTGAGGATTTTTTATGTAGAAGGATGGCATTGAAAACAAACATATGGGAAATAGCTGCCACCTGTCTAACAGCAGAATCAGCATTTTAATCTTATTTTAAGCAGAAATGTAGGCAGGCTCCTTGGCAGGATGAGTTGTAAGTCTCACCCTGAAATACAGAAAATTGCGCTATCCTACATGACAGTGCTTCATTAAGAGAAAACCAGCCCTCTTTATTAAAAGCTGTTATTTATTTTAAGCAGCCATTTTAAGTTTCAGCATTTTTACCCGCTGCCATACAGTTACCAAAACTTTTTCTAATTGCGATACCTCGTAACACTGGTAATTGTGTAGTGCAACAGCTGCTGCCTCTTAGTGCATCCCAGAAGCAGAGGTGATTTATTTCTGAGTCATGCTGGTTCTTGCAGGAGCCAAATCCAACCTTTACCCACGAAACCCTACAATGCTGTCAGGATGCAGCATTCCAAAGAGCACAGGAACATAGGCTGTGCTCGCACCTCCAGGGCACTGCACAGGTCATGGTTTGAGGGTGCTGGATTTAGGAGGAAAACTGCCACGAGCGAGACACTCAGGAGTGCTCAGTGCTGGCCTGTCCCCCATCTCATCTGAGTTTCCAGAATCCCTTTTTTTTTATTTGCTAGCACATTAATCTGTAATTTATCACATGTAGAAATAAACGTGTAGTTTAGGGCAGGTATATAAGCATGCGAGTAATGTTACTCTTGTAAATAATCTCCTTGCCTTTCTGTGGACTTCTTACAAGAGTAATCATACAGAATTGTTGCACTTAACCCTGGATCCTGCAACTTACAGTAGGTGGACAACTTCTGTGTCTGCACCCAGCAGAGGGCACTTGGGGAGGGGCAGCTCCCTGCCCAGGTGCATTGGCAGGATCCTTTCATCCTGTATTTTAACCACAGCTGCAGGTGGAATCCAGAGCAGGATGGGCTCCCAAGTCTCCCTCATAAATACTGAGTTACAACCTCCGGACTGCCTGAAATTGCTGTGAAATAGCTCAGGGGATTTCTGTTCATCGCTACTAAAAGGGCACCATAATGTGTTTGGTACTTTTCTGCAGTCAACAACTGCCAGGTTATTGAATTAGAACAAACACATGAAATGAATTGTTTATCCATTGTACTGTTGAGAAACTTGGTTATGTATTTGAGGATGATTTAAAAAAAATCGTGATTTTTATTCTTAGTCATGTAAGAAATATTAGAGTGCCTTTTTATATTTGTGTATAATGGAAATGTTTTGTGAAATGTGTCTTTTTTTTTCATTTGAGTGTTATAAAAAGCAATATACTACCAGTAAATTTTCATTTCAGACCTTCTTTGAATGTATAAAGTGTTTCTTCTTTTCATATGTTCTACCTGCATTGAAATGAAAATTAATATGCTAAATTTCTATAGGAATAATGTATAATTTTTGCAGTGCTGAAAATGCTTTCTTATTACACAAAAAGTAAACTTAGGTCAGTGTTATAGGAAAGGGCGTTTTAAACTAGTGACAATCTTGAGTGTGTGTATAAAATGTAATTTTATGCATTTCTTATGCAGTGATCTACATATTAAAGCCAATATCTTATGTTTTGTAGGTTTTGTCTTATATTTTATGCTTTAGCATGTGCAATATATCTTTACAAACCATGGTGATATGCATCTGGTGCCAGTGTTATATTTTGCATAACATTTGTAATAAACGATATAAAACCTTGTTTGATGGTTTTGGTGGGGTTTTGTCCATATTGTTTGCTTTTGTAAATTGAAGTTTAAGGACGTGGGTAAATGTCACATGAAATGAGGAAAAAAAACTTAATTCATTGAATGACTCCGAATTCAACCTGAATATTCTCAAGCACAGTTTAGTAACTTTTTAAACTACTGAATGCTGTATTAATGTAATAAAGAACCCTAACTGTAAACTACTATTGCAATGCATTCAGATGGTTATTTTTACAAATAAAAATGGTACAAATACAGTGGAAAACTGAGTAAATTTTGTTTCTTTTGGGGGAGCCGGGGAGGCTTAAGTATTTAGCAGTGAAGATGAAAAGGCAGCTATTTCGTACTTCCCTCATATGGAAATATGGAAATACACCTTGCCATAGAAAGCTGACTTTGCTTTCTCTGTAGATTCGGGGAAGGTGGGGGAACAAAATAAACCACCACGGTAATTTTTTTATTTTTTTTTTTCTCAGTCATTAAATAGCTTACTGTTTTCCCCGGTGAGCACCACCCGCACGGCTGGGGCAGCAGTTCCACAGGGACTAAAATGCAGCAGAGAGCTTAAAGATAGTGATAGTAAGGTGTTAGAAGTACCCGAATTAAAGCAAACAAAAGCCACAAAAGGGAAAAGAGAAAAAAAAACACGAAGAAAAAAAAACAAAAAAACAAAACAAAAAAACCACCAAAACCAAATCGCCACCCGTTCTTTTTAGGTGTTTTTTTCCGTGCCTGCAGCTCTATAGAGGTGTATCACTGAGCCGCTCCCCCCAGAGCAGGCTCGGTGCCCAGCCCGGCGGGGTTGGACGTGCCCCCGGAGCGCTGCGGGGCCGAGCGGCC
>WEZZ01005237.1:489-18474 GCA_013400585.1 Chloropsis cyanopogon
TTCTGTGGGTACAGCTGCTACTGGGATCACAAGGTAGGATGGGAATGTGGTACAGAGTTTGGGGCTGTTGTATTTTGGAAAGAGCTAAGGAGTAGGAGCCATGGTATGTGATGATATGGTTAGGGCCTCAAATTATCTGAGTGGAGGTAAGTGACTTCAGTCCTTAAAATGTGTTATTTTTGCTTGCTAGTAACTAGCTTCTTTATAAAAGCAGCTAATTTTCTTTTCAAATTTCTACACTGGACCTGTGACACTTACACTAAGTCAGACATGATTCATATTACTTTTGAGACTACTTCAAATAGAGATGCAGGTGGCATCATGATAATGTTGGATGTCACCCTCTGCAAAATGTGCCTTTCTCAAAACCACAGTCTGCCTTTGTGGTTGTTGTTTTAGAAGCAGCCCTTCAGCTGGTGTTATCACATGATGACACAAACTGTGGGAAATGAGACAGTCAACAGGTGCTAAGAGACCTTGAATATCAGAAACAAGAAAAAAGTGAAAAAAAGACTAAAGTTAGGCCAAGGAGACACAAAAGCACCAGAAATTTTGAAAAATTTTTCAAGGTAAAAACAGCCCAAGCAAAGAGAATTATAGGTCATTCTGGCTAGATCAGAGCAATGTGTGAGAGTACTGTATTTATAGCCCATATCATCATGTGACTGTAAGATTTACCTGCTCTGTCATCAGGCTTTCTCTAGGACCAAGTAGAAAAAACCTTTGATTTACTGCTCTTTATTTGAAAGGCTTTGTTTGCAACAGTAAAGCCATGTAACACTTTGTTGTTTTAGTTGTTGCTTTTTCAGTGAACCTAGTTTCAGGACATGGATTCCAGGGTAACCATAGATCTGGAACAAACTCTGTCCTAGAGCTGTTGGAAAGTTACAGTAGATACTGTAAGTGAAATGTCATAAATTTTACTCTTCTTTTTTAACTTGAATTCCTAAGGTGATGAGCATTTGATTGTGCATTTGATTGTGTCCAGAGGTTATCTCATCCTTTGCATGTTTCCTGCCCCACACCTTCTGATTTCACTAGCCGGTTTCTAGACATTTCAAAATGTGGCAAGTATCTCAAAGATAATTATGATCCTAAGTGCTTCTTGGAATTGAACTCCTTAGAGGAATACCATCGTACATTAATACTGCAGAAGAGCGAAAGGAAGAAGAACTCAGCAGTTCCAATAAATATTTGCCTTGTTATCCATTGAACCTACACATACTGGCTGACCACAGAGCACATCAGTCTTGACAGGTCAGCCATGAAAAAATTATTGTTAAGGCAGGTCGAAATGGCTAAGGCACAGAAGATTCAAATCTGTAGGAAGCCATCAATTCCTTTGCTTATGGAACCACCTGTTAATTACAATTACAAAACCTCCCTGCAATCAGAAATATTCAGCATGCAGTAAGCTATTCAATAAGTATATGCACGAATAAATACCCCAAATGCATCTTTAAATGTAATTAGGTATGTGTACAAAATAGCTAAGGAATATGTTGATATGTATATGCATCAGCTCTAAACATTCAAATGTTTACTTGCATAAACAATGTACAATTACAGCACTTGCAATATAGGCACACAGCAAATTTGATTATCATTTCAGTTTGATTAGCATTATCAGTTTTCTCTAGACTACTGACAAAAATCTCAAGTCCAATTAAAAAAGAATAACTGTGACAGAAATATTTTAATATATTACTACAAGACCAAAATTGATCATAATTAATTGTATGAATATATGTTTCAAAGCAAAGAGTGATAACAAAAGGTATCTTCTGAAACAAAGACTGAGACGAACTTTAAGTCCAAGACATTGTTTTTTCATTGCTATCACCAGTGGGGCACATGGCCTGTCGTGGCTTCTCTGCCAACTCTTTTTTTTATGAGTCATCATGGCATCAAAAGCCTGTCAAACACCAGAACAGAGATAACACATCCATAGACCACACTGTTATAAGTCTCCACAGTTTTTTTTTCTACCATACCAGAAGAGGAGTCTCAAAATTACTGCTTCCTCAAGTCCAGCCACTTCTTCAAGTGCTACTCTATGTAAATTTTGGGGATTTGAACAAAGAACAAAATTGCAAATGAGACCAGCATTAGGAAGGGCCACGGGAGACAGCCTGGTCACTGCTGTAGATTAGCCAGTGCTCCTGACTTCTCTGCCCAGCTGGAACACTGTGGTGCCCCAAGAACTCCTTCCAAGACACGCTTACTCCACCTGTGGCAAATCCTTGATTTCTCCAAAAATGCCAGGAGGGAGAAGTGTGGGGGCAGCTACTGGCAAAACTGCATTATAGCTTTAATGCTTTTGATTTTAAATTGAACCTTTATAAAGGATAAGGCCTCATGTAAAAGACTGAATTGTACTGGTAAAGACTATTCCTCCCCAAATCATCAAACCAGCAATAAATTCTTCTAAAAAGAAGTCATTACCTGTGGTCAGAGTTTTCATATGTCAAACAGGTATGTTTCTCAAAGTGTTTCTTTGTTTATATTCAGTTACTTAGGATATTTCTTTGCCTTTAGTCTTCTCTGTGACTCCATACTATGAACACCATTAACCAGTAATGAATTTCTTCAAAAATTTATACAGCAACTTTAAAAAATGGTTTTTTAAAAGGTTTTAATTTCTACTGAAGTATTCAGAGAAACTCTGGTCCTTTCATTATAAACGATCACATCTTCCAAATGTGTCTGTAAGGAATAATATTAATATATCACATTTATTCCGTACAATTCTTCACTAATAGTAAAAAATAATGAAAAATTCCAAAGACAGGCATGTTATATACAATACAGAAGAGAATACTAAAACTCAAGCCAAATGGAAAGTTATGTTTAAAATCAGCAGCAAGGCTCTTCCCCAGAGACTGAGTACAGTCAAAATAAAAAATTCTACTGAATAATTAACAGGTGTCATTGAAAATGGGGTGAAGTGGTTTTAGGTGTATATCCTGAAGGAAGCAGGTAGCATGGTACCATACTAAATAGTGCATTACAGGAAAATGAAATCCTACCCACCTAGTTGCTGTTGAACCTCTAAGAACTGCCATTGCACAGGTGATTAGTAAAGGCAGGAGCTAAGAAGGAAGTCTGGAGCACAACTGCATCCTTCTTCCTAAAAGTGTCTTAGCATTGCTCCAGACAACTCAAATCATCCTGATAATGTTATTGAGGGCATTGTCAAATAACAATATGGCTGCTACACTCTAAAACAGTAGCCAGGTCCAAAGCTCAGTGAAGTCAAACATGAGTGGGCTTCAGTGGGCACTAGATTTAGGGCCAGATTGCAGGAGGCAGAGAATCTGCTCTCAGTGCTTGGGCAGAAGCCCACACAACCCATCCCATAGCAATCAGCAAGAGAGTTCTTCTTGTGTACCAACCTGCTGTAGTCCAAAGGTGAGTTGAGCTGTCTTTGACTATCCAAAGCTCACCACAAGGTACAGAACATTCTGTTGTACAATTAGCTAGTTGGACAGACTGAAGTGAATGTGTGCATAGGATGGACTCGTGGAGAAGACTAAAGAGAAAGGCATATCCTGAATAACTGAATATAAACAAAGAAACATGAGAAGGTATTCTTTGAGAAAAATACCTGTTTGACATATGAAAGCTCTGACCACAGTATGAGTCACTGCAAGTGACTTCTGATGATTCACTGCCATTTTTAAAACTCCGATAGCAATCATAACAATCTCTTGTTGTTTCAAAAACTTTTTTCTTTCCTTGTGAATAAATAGTTTGAGTAACTTTTCATATCAAAAACATGTGATTTGGTTTTCTTCTTCTTTTTAAGCCTCTAAACAGCCATACCAGTGGGGTTAGTGGGCAAGATTGCTTACATTACTTGTTCCTTGTATCTTGGAAGGCCATTTCTAGTGCAGAGACTTGATCTTGACTGCTCTATCTCAGACTGTAAATTACTTGGAATTCTGGTGGTGATGGTCATCTCCCAGGAACTGGACCAAGGGAATAGAACCCATGCTAACAGACCACTGGAATGCCACCAGATTATGACTCTTGGTTACTTCCATGGCCTTTGAGTTGTGATTTCTGCCTTACTTACACAGGAAGGTTGACTTGCTCGCTTACACCAGTGTCATTGCTCAGACGAAAATAGCTTGAACTTTCTGTCAGGTATGAGAAGGTTCTTCCCAGTCAAGCATGACTCCCTTTCCAAATGAGGTAATACAAACTGAAAACAAAAAAAAAAGTTTTTCCATGTCAGAAAGAGACAGTTGTGGGTCGTTTGAGTTTAGCTAAATCAAAGTAATTTGATGCATTTAGCAGTGTCCATGTGGACACAGTTTAGCAGTTAAAGACTCTAGCCTACAATTACTAGTCCTCTTGACAGTTCCTACAGTCTTGTGTCCAAAATGTTTTTTCCCCAGTTGATCTGAATTTAGGCAAGGTAAAAATATATCCTAGCAGTATCAACATATTCAGACTAATTTCACAGGCAACACTTTTGAAAATTGACATAATACAGTTTTGTAATAGTTTTGAATAGTTTTAGAAAACAATTCAAGTTTAATCTGCTGTGCAGAGAAATTGTTTGAATGAAATAAATTATACCCTTCCTAGTTTATACCACAGGAAGAATTTTTTTACTCTGTTCGTTCTGTATCTAATTACACACAGGTAATGTGAAAATTTTGGGTGGGCAGCACCAACAGTCAGATAATTCTTCCAGTAATTGTGCTCTGAATTTTTATTCTACTTCAAGGCATACATCAGTTATTGCAACCACCTGAAAAAAAAAAAAAAAAACCAAAAACAAACAGTTTGGGATTATTTGTTGCATGTATTATTGCTAACCCTGTGAACACTCCTAGTCCCTTTCAGTGCAATATTGAAGAGGCTAACTACTAACTGAACCAATCTAAGTCTGTCTTGAGCTAATCTGTTTGACTTCATGACAGAATGTGCATTTATTTAGTTAACAATCCTCACCTGGGAATAGCAGCTAAGAGTAAATTTTCCCAAGTCTGTTAGAAAAATATGGCAGATACAAAATCAGGTCTTAGGAGTGCAGGAGTAAACTGTAAAAATATTTGTTCTGGGTGAGACCTACGACTGATCTAGCTCAGTATTCAACCTCTGCACTGGCCGCTACTAATGAGGGGTCTCTCTGTTTGAAACCTCCTGATGAATCCTGTGTTGATTTGACTGATATCTTTTAATTAATCTATATTTTGACTTTCTTGCTGTCCTGTGGCACTGGTTTTGCCACTGTACACTTGGACATCACACAGAAAAAATATTCTCCTTCTATTAGGCCTGACCATTTTATGGAGTGGCTCAGGTCCTTATGTTGCAAGAAATAGAAGTAAAAAACAAGAAAGCTTTTACTAAATGTAAAATCATTTTGTTGTATTATGTTAAATATATGGGCAGTGTTGTTTACTTATAAATCAGTCTACATGTCCAAGTCCCTAGTGCATTTCCCATTTAGGAAAATGTATGTAGACCTGGCAGTTGATGCCATTTCGGTTACCGTACAGAGATCAACGCTTTTCTGATTCCTATGGGGACATCTGTTCATTAGCACACAGGGTGGCCAATATCGCTTTAGGTAAAGATCAGCTAGTTCCTCTGTTCTACACACTTTGGAAGAATAGCTTTGCTTATAAAATGTAACAAATGTTTCCTGGACTCTAGCCAATATATTTTTGATCCTTTCTTGATCTTCTTTTCACTAATCCTTTTCTTTTTGTATTCTTGCTTTTTGTTGACATGCCAAAATTCTGTCAGTCTTGTTTCCTCTTTCAGAAAACGTATTTTTGTTAACTTGAATTAAGCATTCTACCCTGTTGCCAAGAGCAAATTAAGTTCCCCCACACTGAAATCAAATTTCGTAAAGTGTCCGGGCAATTAGCTCTAATATGTGGTTGCTGTAACTCTTAATTTTCCCCTTTTAAGGGTTTTCTTTTTTCTACGTCTTTGTTTCTGAACAGAAGACATGAGATGCCTTCTTTTCCCTCTGGTTGTCGTCTTTTAGTTCCCCAGCATCCAGCAACCATGCACTGATACTTAGCCAAACCTCACTTTTAATCTGTAACCCAAAGGTATTTAAGTAACAAATTGTTCATTCTTCAACCAGAAAGCCGAGCTGGTGGACCAGCCTGCTGGAACTGGAACAGGAACAAAACTTGAAGAACAGACTTCTGAAGAGCTCTCCCAAGCACCACATTTAAGCATATCATATGCACATCCAGAGATTTCCCATGACAATTTAAAACTGGCACAGCTCACCCACATAACAAGAGAAGTCTTTTATAACAGAACTTATCTTCTGTGCATTTGCTGTCAGGGTTTTGATTCCAAGATGTTCAAGGACAAAATAAGACCACATCACTATCACAAGTAGATGGGAAAGGAAAGGGTCAGTTTCAGAAGGATCATGACAAAATTGTGACTGTTTTTATATGATGGAATGGCCCAGCTCTAGCCTAACCTTCTTGCAAAGCTTTTGTATTCTCACATCTGCATCAGCCTACCGTAGGCTTTCTTCTCCAGTCTGCCTTCAGCAAAGAGTTTTTTCTTATCCTACTCCTCAAACCATTTGTCTCGATGCACAGGCAGGATGCATAAGAATAAGACTTCTCTCTGCTTGCCCTACCAAGCACTCTGTGGTGAGGAAGGATGTAATCAGAGCCAAGGAAGCAGTGGTTTCAGTTCCAATAAAAAGTCATCTTATATCAAAAACCCCAAATAATAATAAAAAAAATCCTGGATGGTTTCCCAATGTCAACTAGATTAGGATCAGCTAATTTGTTCATGAGAAATTTGACAGTTTGAACATTACTCAGTCAGCCACCATCCTTCTCTTTCCTTTACATCCCCATTTATTTTGGCAGACTTAAATAGTGCACATGATAAAGCTGTATTATAGTAACAGCTATCATGCTATTTTAAACGTAATACTAGAAGTCAGAGAAAGTCAGAGAAAAGCTGCTTGGATTCCCAAGGAGAGATATATATATATGTATGTATGTATATGTGTGTATATATATGTATATATGTATACACCTATATATCTATATATCTGCACATTGACCAGCTAGCCTGGGTATGTTCTGCTGTTGCTGTTCTCCCTTTCTTATTCCTATTTCACCCCACCAACACTCTTCAGTCTACCTCTTCCCTGATTTAGCTTTCTGTCAGCCCTGTAAGTGATGCACAAGGGAGGTGCAGCTGAGAGTTGAGTGTCTAGTCCTCACTGATGTTCACTGGGGACTAGTCACTCACTGCCCTTCAGTGCTTTGAAAATTTTGTTATGAGTAATAACATGCTAAAAACTCAGTCTCTGCTTCAAGTTAATGTGGCCAGAACAGCACCCAGAAATTCATAGCTAGTTTTTGCCCTCAGTTGTATGATACCCATCTACTCCAGTCAATTCTTCTATTTCTTCCAGGTCACTTAAAAAAATTTCCTTGTGGCCGAGGGCAAGAAGGTCAGCATGTATCTCCAGAGACAGGCAGGGGGATCCTGGGGAGGATGTGGTGACAGGTGGGAGGTGAAGCATCTTTTCCTTCAGCTGTAGCACCACTGCCCCATGGAATGGGTGGGAAAGGGCTTGGAGCTAGGTCATGAACGTCCTCTCCTTTCACTCCAGGCATCCCTGAACACTTAGGCATTCCAGCCCAGCACAGGCTCATTGCATGTGGTCTCGCCATAGCAACCACGTGGGACCTGCTCCCAGTTTCATGCAGTACAGGAGCACGGACAGCCACCTTTCTCTGTGTCATCAACACCAGAATTGCAGTGTCTGTACTCACAGTGCCTCTCAGAAAAGGCCAGGATGTCTGAAGGCAAGTCTGATCGTTTGTGAACTCCCACAAAATTCACCAATTTCATTCTTCTCTATTTCCTGAGCTACCCCCTACTCTTCTCTCTTCATCATTTCATTTTCCATCTGGCAGACCCGATTCATGTTCTGTTCTGTCCCACATCCTTCAGCTTCTTAATCCTCCTTGATTCTTACCCCTGATAAGACTGACTTCTTTATTAATGTTATCAAAAGGATGAATTAAAATTAATGCAAGACTTGTAATTCAGCTGCATTGTTGAAGTGAAAAGTCAAGCCAGTCAAAACAGCAAATGAAACATGCTCAAAGGCATATCACAGCAGCTTTTAAAAGAAAACACAGACTCTTTATAAAAGCCTAGGCTTCTAAACAGAAGGGGAAAAGGTGCATGACCATACAAGGGGCAATATGTACTCACAGAAGCTATTTGAGAAGTACTTATGATACTTTTCAAAGACTTTAGGTCAGTTACATGATAAGCACAACACATCTCATGATACAGCTACAGCATCTGTATGTCAAACCTAAAATATAATCTTCTATAGGTAAGTAGAATTTTTATATTGTAATCTTGACACTATTTTCCTAATAACATCAGTCACCTTTTTCCATTTTTTCCTGATATTAGTTCATAGTGTCATATAATATGCAGATACTGGTTTTAAGCTTTGAGTGAAAGGAAGTTATTTTCTTTTTGAACAACGACTGCTGCCTGTTTCCCAGTCGCTTTAATTCTCATTCTTTTGGAACTTTATTTTGCAAGCTAAGTACTTAAACTTGTATTTCCTGGCCTTTACATTAGGATTTCTACTTCTACAACACACACTCTTGAAAGGTGTATTATTTTATAAGCATTATTTCCAAGTATGACAAAGTGAGGAAAAATCAGAAAAATCTCAGATGGAAAATATATTTAAATTATCATGAGGCATAAAATTCAAGGGAAAAAAGTAGCCGTGAATATATTAGAAAGAGGAGGAAAACAATGTATAGGTCCATTACATAATGTTGGAAGCAAGCAAGCATGGCTTCACATACACACAAACATGAAAGATACATTGCAATCAGACACGTGGAAAAAATATATTTTAAGGACAGAAGAATACCAGGCAGTGTACAGAAAAAGCAGGTTAAAGAACAAATTTAAGAAGAGAACAAAAGAACAAAGAACAAAAAGAACAAAAATTAATGTTTCAGCCAGCAGAGGTAGATGAAATTTACCCTAGACAAAATGTGAAAAAGTTTGATGAGCCTAACTAACTGATTTTGGAACTAACCAAGATACTGTCCCAAATATTAGTGATTGCATGTGGGAACCTGGGGAGGACAAGAGAAGCTCTATTAAATGAGAAAAGGCAGAAGTCTTTACAGAGGGAGAAGAAAAGATGTGAAGATGCCGAGCATCATAAACTAATCAGTCTATAAAAGTACTGTAATGAATTACTGAACAATCCACGTCAACAGCCATAAAGATAATAAAGTGATAAAAAAAAGCAACAAGGGTGTGTCAAGAACAGCTCACTTCACACCAAACTAATTCATTTCTTTAACAGGTAATAGACATAAGAAGCACAGAAGGAAGAAGCAGAGGAAGGCTGTATTTCTACCTCAGTAAAGGTTTGTCATTGTCCACGTGGTGTTCTTAGAGGGAAGCAGAATCTTGGTATGGCCACCATCAGGTAGATAAGGTTGACTGAATTAGTTTCAATCTGCTTAGCAGTGACTTCTCACCAAACAAAAATAGTATCTCAAGTGGATGTGATTCTGCCTTGGGGCTACTGAATCCAGTTGCATTTAATGTTTCCATAGTGACTAGCACAGTACAGTAGAAATTCCCCAGTACAGCAGAGAGATGACATATTACATGGCTAGGGGAAAAAGGGAAATACTGGTTTATTCTGAGCTGGGGACATTTCTGATGGTGCCTTCACCACCTGTGCTAGTACTCTGGGCTCCTAAAAGCATTCTAATTACATCTATATTGCACTTTAGATGTATTCTGCTTCTCAACCCTCTTGCCAAGCCTAGGATCCCTTCTGGTTCTCCTGTTAAATCAGAGGTGGAAGGATATTGCTTGTGCTGGGTAGTTTTGAAGAGGCATATGGTATTGTGAAGTTGATAAATGGATCCAAAAATTTGACTCAAAGACCACTTCAGATAATACAAGTGGTAGTGGTATGCAGATGAGTGATAAAAGCCTTCTGGACAGATTCTGGAACACTTTACTCACTTCCCTTGAAGAATGACTGAAGTATTTAAAGATCAGGTTGAACAATAATCTGACGACTGCGCTTTTTTTTTTACGTTAGGGGCAGTACTCTTCCAGAAGTAGCTCCACACTTCCATTAATTTACAGTAGAACTGATCCTCAGTGATGGAAAACTGGCTGCAGCACTACTTGGGAAAAGTAAGTTTTTCTGATTTACAAGAGATCATGGATCTGGCCCTACCTGTTCAAATGTTAACGTATCCATCTGTGTTGTGTGAATATTTACCTGGGAGTATTATGGGAGATTATAAGAATTAATTTATATATATATACACACACACGTTTTTGGTTTATATGGCATTTTTTATTGTAAAAAAAATCAATTATTCAATAGAATTGGTTTTACTTTTATTTTTACTGAACATTGGTACATATCACATACTCAGGATTTTATATCAAAGGCCAATAACCACTAAGGTCAAGTTTAGGGGGAGGACTTTTTTTAGTTGCTGAATCATACCTATACTTTTTGTTAACTTCAAAGTCAAATCACCCTTACTTCTTGTCTTTATTTTTCAATCACAGACTGCCCAGAAAGAAGGCCAGGCTTATTCACAGGCACCAAGAAACAAGAAGGCTTGATCAAACATAGCAAACTAAAATTGCAAGCAGGTTTCAGAATCAAAGATTCAAAAGCCTGCTCAGACAAAACACTACCTCTCCATCTCAGCTGAGTACAGGAGTTTCCCAAAAAAGAAAAAATATTGGCTTTAAATCCAAGGGCAGATGAGCTGAGCCTTAAAAACTGGTCTCATTCGCTTTGACCAAAAGCTTGGGCAACTGAACAAAATAAGTGAACCTAGGTTAACTTCCAGGTTAGCTGGCTGAGTGTTGTGACGACTCTGCCTCTGTGAATACTGCTTCAGAAAATGTAATTTCTTTTTCATAGCAACCTTTTTCATAGGTACAAGAACATGATAAAAGGTAGGAAAAAGAAAGCAGTATTTACAGTTGATCTTCTTTTCACTTAGCTCTCACACACAGTTGTGATTCATTTTTACCAATAAGGGAAAGTAAGATCATACCTTTCATGAGTCATATTCTTTTTTTTCTTGTGGATTTCTCAGTTTTCAATGTTTTGTTTATTGATTATCCTTTTAATTCCTTGTGACAGAGATAAGTTTAGCAGTAAAAAGGTCACCACCAGATGTGCTTTCTCCTCATACCTTCCTTTGCATTTTTGAACTAAGTTACAAATCATGTCTTCTTGTTGGCAATAATACTGGAGTGAGACGTTCAGCTTTTGCTCAGACATTGCTTTTGTCTTTGGTCAAGAGATACATCTCATCAAGCAGGCCATATTGCATAGACAGGTATGCCAGTAGACTGAGGACTTACCTTTAGTCTTTATAATATGAAGATCTTGATCAGCTTTTTGGGAAAAAAAAACCAACCAAGCAAAACAAAACAAAACAATAATAAAAAAACAAACCCCCCAAAAAGCCCCCAACGAATAAACTTAACAAATTTTTATACATCTGAACATCAACTTCACAATTTAGCCCTTATATAACTCATCTGGGCCTCCCAAATCACACCAGAAATTATTCAGCCATACAGAGGTAAGGCTGAAGGGACTCAAAAGTATTCACTGACTTTGCATGCCTCTGTTTACGGTTGTCTGGCTTTAAAGACTTACCAGCAGGTGTCTAATTTAGGCTATATTAAAAAAAAAAAAGAAGAACTCAAAATGTGGGGGACTTTTTAGAAAAGATTTCCCCAAGTGGCTTGTACAAGGATTTTGAGAGAGCCAGTGCTCAATTCAGAAAGGACAACCAAGGGCCCAATCCAAAACTGAAGGACAGAGTTGGCTTGTATTACTCTTGTGCTCTCATGTTCCTGAAAGTGGCAATCATAACATACACCAGATTAAGTAGTATGCTGCATATGTTACAGGATTCTGAGGCACAGAGGTGATAGTTTTCATACTGAAACTATATATTGCTTTTGTATGCACCTGGTATGTGCTCCATATACAGACATTGTCTTCTGTAAAATGAAGAAGGGAAAAACAAAGTGAGAGTTGGTTTTGATCCATTTCATTCATGATCTGTGCTACAATCCTGAAACCAAGGAAAAAAACACAATCTTTAATCTTTCTCATCTAGTCAAGGAATGCCCAAGGAACATACTGTAGTTATTTTGACTAGTATAATGAAACTGCACCTAGTTGTTTAAATTCTCTCAAACTTTCTTAAAAATCATTGTCCCTTGGATACAAGCCATTGAAGTATTCTAGATTTCTACTTCAGTTTTCATCTCCTTCAAAGACTGATTGCTCAAGATTTAAAAACTCAAAATATTTTAGCCTTTTTTTGTGCAAGTTGCCAGCTCTTGAAAAATCATTCACCCTTCCTCACTGGCTAAAGGGGCTTAAAAACTTCAGTTGTATTGTCCTTCTTTGTCAAAGATTAATTAACATGGCTTTAAATGCATCCCTTTACTTAATGAAAGAAAGTCTTTATTTTAATTTATTTTTACCACCAGGAGAGTCAGGATATGAAAATCAAAGATTTTAACAATATAGACAGAAAGACAGTTTTGGAGAAGTTAGACTAATCACCTGACAGTGGTGCTGTACAAACAGAGGAGAGAAAGAAGGTCAAATGTACACCAGTTTCTCACACCTGTGAGAAAGTAGGTGTGGGGAAGAGTTTTTTTATGAAAAAATAGGGAAATGTAAAAGTCTGTAAGACACTGCAAACAGGTTATTGAACTCCCATCCTTCCCAATCCATTTTGTTAAAATAATAAACAGTATTTGTCTACTTTTTACTAAAGGAAATCGAGGCAGATTAAGAGGTTCTCTGACTCTCCTACAAAGATAGAGGAAGAAAATTCCCAGGATCTTGGTTATTATATGTATTTAACTAAGCACAGGATTTGGCCTAATATTTTTTGTTCCAAGGAAGAATTTATTTATATGTATTTTTAAATGAAATTTTTACTCAAGCAAAATAATACCCAACTTAAAGCGAGTGTGAAATCCTCCCTTCTGGGTAGGGATCTGTGCTGTAGAGCCCTGGGAGGTGAGGTACAAAAAGGATCCCATGGAGCATCTCTGCTCTTAATTCCCGCTCTTGTATGTATGTGAGCAAGTAGGGCAGCCCAACAGGCACGGACGCGCTGCAGGGCATGTGGATGTTGATGACCCAATGTCCACCTGCTGGATGTTACGTGAGGTTTCAGTTTGTGAGCAGCTGGAGTCTGGCACCAGGTGCTGAAAGCTCCTGCCAGGCATTCCCAGCTTACTTCCAGCTGAGAGAACACCCAGCCTCTGCATTCCTGGGGCACAGGGCGAGTGGGGCGGGATGTGCAGAGCATTCCCCTGGAAGGTGCCACTGCGAGGGGCAGTGAAAGGCCTGTGTGTCCCCTCACCTGGGGCACAGTCGGGTGGGATGGGAGCAGGGACACCCACCAGCCAGGCCCTGTCCCAGCGGCAGGAGGAGGCAGAGGAGCACCAAAGCTCTTTGGCCAGGCAAGCTCAGGCATGAGCCGGGCCCCGAGCTGTTCAGTCGCGTCCTCGCTGAGGCATTTCTCACACAGGCAGGGAGATGCAGAAGCTTAGGCCACGGCCATCAGTGATTTCAGGACTGTGCATTTTAAAGCATTATTCTGCTGCCTAAGCAACATTTTAGGGACCTGTATTGGTTCAAGTCATTTGCCTGAAGCCACGACAGCCATTTGTGGCAGAACAGGGAAATACACCTTCATCCCCAGAGGCTCTGGCTAACACCATAACCACACCGACGTCCTTCCTCTTTTCTCCTTCCTCCTGGCTGGTCAGAATCAGCTTGAAATCACATCACAGGAACAGATTTTGATCACAGAGAGATGGGGCTGTGAGAGGTATCGCAATTAGACAGCTCTCCCTGAAATGGAGACGCTGTGATCACAAAAAGTCCATGTGGCACATAACCAGCTGGACTGAGCCCACAGTGGTCTGTCAGAGATGAAATGGCTGCAGCCATATAAAATAAGAGATAGTTGTGGGGATGCAAGAGGAAAAAGGTGATGGTGAGGTGAAGAGAAATGCTGGGAAAGATGTTTATCCAAAACAAAATAAAACTCTAAGCTGTCATCCTATTTTACTCAATGGCAAAACTTCCACTGATTTCAAGACAAAGGACTGGCAAGCCATGCAAATGACTGAAGAAGGCAGCCACCAGTGTGCAACTCAGTGTCACTCCCTGAGCAGCTTTGAGATACCAACCCTTCATTTCATCACAAATCAGCAGGACAAGTTACATTTTTTTTTTTTCATGGAAATATTCTGTTATATTCTGAAATACACTTTGTTTTCAGTATGTCACAAGATTTATTTAAGGTCTTGAGGTTTTGGCTAATGATATGATAGAAAAAGCTGCAATAGTAAGTATAGAATGCCCTGCCAGTTTACAGAGTCACAGAATGCTCAAGGTTGGAAGAGACCTTCAAGATCATCTAGTTCAACCATCAACGCAGCTCCACCATAATCACCCCAACACCATACCCCCAAGTGCCACATCCAGACACCTCTTGAACACTTGCAGAGATAGTGACTCCACCACCTCCCTAGGCAATTTATTCCAGTGCCTGACCACTCTTTCTGTGAAAAATTATTTTTCTAATATTTAATCATCATTAAATGTCAGTTTAGTATATCAATATACAGAATGTGAAAATTGAAATGATCAAGCATTTTTGTAATTTCTTGCCAAAGTATTACAAAAATCAGTAATTCACATTATTTTTTTCTTCTTTAATTGAACAAGCACTTCAAGATTTCCACCCTACTTTCCGTTCATTACTTTTTATAGGCTGTACTTGTATGAACAGGAATTTTAATTTCAAAACATAAAGCTTGAAGTTTCAAAACTCAGGCAAGTTACCATGCTCAAAATCATGCTCCTTCTAATGAAGGAGACTTGCCAATTAATTTTAATGAAGTTGTGTTGGTACCTACTACCTTTCACAAGTTTTGGATCAGGCCTTTGTTGAAAATTGTTTAATTATATTTCTCATCACACTAAAAATCTAAAGATATGGAAATTTATCAAAAGTAATGAATAAACTTTTTTTCTCAAGGCTTGTTCTAACTTGTTGCTTAATTTGCTCCAGTCAAATATTTAATTTATAACACTTTATTGAGTGCAAAAAACAGTGAAAACCACTAATGATTAAAAATAAAATTAATGGAATATTTATCTCTATTTATAATAATCTCTTCAACAATTCACATTTTCTAAATTATAGTGACATTTTTTATGTTTTCATCGCACATACAGAAGTAGCAATGTATATGGGAATTGTTATCAAATATTCTGAAATGTACATTTTCTTGTGGTATGTTTGCAAAATTAATACAAGATGTATTCATCTCCCATTCTGTCCTTTATACTAATCAATCATGAAAAAATAAAAAAGACAGTACCTTACTAAACAGATGTGGAATAAGATGTGGCCCTGGTTTTCTTCTAGCTCTCTAGGTTTATCAGGGTCCCAGAGTCTGTGCTCATAGAGGAAGGGAAAAATGTCTCAGCTCTAGTCCCAGGTGGTTGGGTGAGTGCACAGGGAAGAGGACTAGTGTTAGTTTTATGGCTCTACAATCAGGGTGGGAATGAGCATGAACAAGAATGTCTGATTTCATATGCACTCCATGAAAACTGAGAAGGGAATGGTGCTGGTGATGAGATTAGTGCCAGGTGAGAAGAAACTGCATTTCCAAATTTGGAGCAAAGTGTCAAAATATTGCAATATGTTTTATAAAAAAAAAAAATCGAAAAGGTCTCTGGAAAAACATCAAAGCAATTATATCAAAAGACTATACATTGAAATGGTTCTGCTACATGATGTCAACTCACAAGCACAAAATGTTATTTTTCTCTCTAATGTTTAACAGAATACAGACATCATAGTAGCACTAATGTAGAACTTTTAAAAAACTTGAATATAAATCAAATAAAAAGTAAATAGAACAAGAAAAATAAAATAACATAGAGAAGCAGATAATGGCCATAAGATTCAAACTATTTAAAAATTAAATAAAATCTTGTGGAAATATTTGTATTTTAACAGTGTCTTCTGATAATTTTTCAATATTTTAAAAGAATCTGATGATGATAGGGAAATTATACCTTTGGGTCATACTTGTCCTTTCCTTTCATTTTCAGTCATTGGTTTTTGAACAATAAAATGTGCAACAACAGTATTAGTATCGAGTTTTGTTTGCATAATGGTGACAGGATATGACAGGATATGGTTTCAAAGGTCTTTTTCCCCATGAATCATCTTTATTTTGAAATAATATAAAATAAATGCTCATCACACCTACAGCCACCACTTCCCTACTGAAATGCAACACCCTGTAAGAGGAAAGAAAATTTTGTTGGAAAGCATGGGAGCAAGCACTTAGAGGAAGCCCAAACCATAGGAAACAGCTCAAGCTGGTCCCTGCTCTGCTAAATGTTTCCTTCCACAGGGCTGCCAGCATCCCTCCAGAGCCCCACTGCCAGAGATGCTGTGCAAGCTGATACGATTTCATCCATATGCCATAACCTGCAGGGTCTTAATTCCTGTTGCCTGACTGTGGTTTGAAAAGCAGAAGAAAAGGACACCAGGTAGGAAGTTGCTTACAGTCATTCTGCTACATTGTATGAGATTAAGTGAGGGGATTTCCCATCAAGGTGAAGAAGAAAGCACACCTGTAAAGACTGAACATCAGCAATAATTTGGCATGATTTCCTTCCTGTTCCAAAACCTGCTGGAACGTTTTTCACTTTTTTCAAACTCTCTTTTGTGTCACAGATGAAAAACAATATACAATTTTAAAGCTGCAAAGCTGTACTTTCCCACCTGTTCACGTCTTAACATGACTGGACTATTTTTGATTGAAAAACTGAAGAAAAAACTGCTTTTATACTTTTTTACATCTTTGCCTTCCAGTCTTGCTCTATGATTTATTTTCACTCTCCCTTTCTCTCTCACATTGTATTGAGACACTTTAAAAACTTCCACACCCTCTGCACTTCACCACTGGGACAGGCTGGACTTTTCTTGTGCTTGGATCCCTGACTTGGATGTCACTCTGCTGATAGAAGCCCAGAGTGCAGAAGAGAGATAAACCCCATTTCTCCTATGTGAAATAACGGTTGGACAAGAGTTGACCAAAATACCTTCTGAAAGGGCCTGATCTAATATTCCCTGCAATCAATGGAAGGCCTTTAACTGACTTCAGCAGGTCTCAGATAAGGACCCACATTAATACTGCCATTATCATTTGTAACGGAGGCTCTGAGCACCGATGTTCTGTAAGAGTAGGAGACAACTATAGCACTGCATGTTTGTCTCTGCTGCTTCAAAAGAACATTATTTTCATGCAAATTTTTGTTTACTTCGTTTTCTTTGCTGTTTTTATGTATCAGATGTGCCCTTGTTAGAGGTCCTTCCCATGTTTTGAAATCTCTCAAGCCTCAACAGAAAGATAGGAATATTAAAAATCAACAAGGAAGTTTTTATCACAAATGGTTTAGGCATTTGTGGTGATTAAGCTTTAAAGGAAAAAATAATTTGGTATGATCCAGATGAAAGAAGAAGTCCCACCATATTTAATCAGGTCTGACTTGTATGGGTGACAGTGGTACCATTACCCTTCATGTTGCATTGTGTTCCAGAATGAAACAGACCTTAGTATCTGACAAAAGAACCCAAGCTGAACTTTCTCAGGCTAGAGATGTGGAAGACCTTAAAAAAAGGCATAAATACTACTTTCCTTTTAGAAAATCACCTACTAAATACTGTGTAATAAAAATCTGCAGATATCAGAAAAATTACTGACTCTGTTGACTTCCACTGTGTGGAAAAAAAACAAACAAACAAACAAAAAAAAAAAGTGGAGCAGAAAAAACTGTTTTAA
>WEZZ01005238.1:1040-18948 GCA_013400585.1 Chloropsis cyanopogon
TAATTTATTATGCAGCTCTTCATCCAATAAATTTTTTTCTTTAACTTATAGATGATAACACAGTTAAGAACACAGACCAGAATTCTATGGTCATACAGGAGGTGCAATTCTAATGTCAAAGGATTATTTCAGAAGAGGAAACTGAAAGGCAGATAAATAAGGGTAAGAAACAATTTCTGAGTGGTCAGAGTTTCCTTTTACGTAAGAAGCTTGTTGGATCTTCTTTACACAAAGTATCTCAGCACTTGAAACTCAGTGAAAAGAGGCCAAGTATAAACAAAAAGTGTAACAGTATAGGCTGGGCATATACTGAATTTTCTCTATTATAGTGCCCCAACGACCTATTTATTATTTGTGACACAGGAATCTCTTGCTCCAGAANCCGTTCACAGCCCATAGTAAGGAGTCCTATATTTTCCCCATGATTTGTGTAAAAATATCTTGTTATACATCTGCCATAGGTTTATTTACTTTCAGGCCTCTGTTACTTGCATTTTGAAAAGCAGAAATCAGGTGTTTCCTATCATATTCTTCCCTTTATTTACTTATATTTCAAATATACTTGGTCAGCTCTTCTCCAAGCTGAACAATCCTACTTTGTTAAATCACTTCTCACGTGAAATATGTATTTATCCACACTCCTTACCCTCCATATTTTTTGCTAGTCCTAATATATTGTTCTGGGACTGGAAATAACCAGAACTTCATACAACATTCAAAATACAGACATATCATTAATTTATAGAGTTTCCAAAAAATTATTGTTGTATTGCTCATTTTTCTTTATTAATGCTTCCTTATATTTAATTTTATTTTCTGATTGCTACTAAGAACCAAAACATTTTTCACAAAGCTAGCATCACTGTGAGGCCATTTACAATAATGTCTGTCAGAGTGCACAGTTCATATAGGGTAGCAGACATGAAATGAAGTCTGAACTTCTATTACTCCCTATGAGATAAGGAGAAAATAGACTTCTGGAAAACCTTCCTATAAATACCTACACAAAATAAATGCAGTTACATAAGCACCATACTTCTCTGTAAACAATACCAAACCCTTCCCATTCATGATTCCCATCATAAGCTACATTTATACATAATTGCTAAACAAAATTTCAAATGAAAGGATAGTTCTACTGAATTCTAAAGAATTAGTATAATAAACTCTCTCCTCACTCAAAAAGGAAAAGGTATCCTCTCATCAGCACATTATCTCTTAGCTGGTTCACTTTAAAAAAAAAAAATCAACCAAGAGAAGTGCTTAAAAAAATATGGTGAACAGGCAACAATATTTTTTTCAGCAAAATACTCCATCACACCTTAACATTTCTTCCATGTTTTGACACTAGTCCTATTCATCATTCACTCAACTAATGAAGCTTGGGGAAACACTTCAGGATTCACTTTTATCTTCTCTCTAAGCCTCAGACCCAGATTTTGAAAACAATATCACTGTGGACTGAGCTTCAAAACCTCCATCTGCAAATCTAATTACAGAGCTCCATCTGTACTAAGAATTCCTTTCAAGGCATCATGTAACTGAGTAAAACTGAAATCACATATCATTTGGTTTGATTACAAGACAACTACAGATGAAGTGTCAATAATTACAGGGTTAGGTCTTACGTAGTAGAGGAAATTCAAGTGTTCTTAATTGCATAAAAAGAGAAATTCGTACTCTGCTTAGTTAAAAATCCTCAAAAATTTCCAAAGTGCAAAAAATTTTACGACATTTCTTTTTCTCAGTACATAAATAAGATTTACCTCTACTCATCAGATGCAAATATTAACTTATTAGTAAGAAGAATTAAAAAAAATAGGAGGGGTCTTTAAGAAAAGAGGGTTTTAATCATATTAGAACACATTTTCAATCAGTCATTATATGTAGACATATTTTATTAACAAAGACTTTGGTTCTAAAATAATCAGTTGTCATTTGAAGTAATTATATTTGGTGATGCCTAACATATTCTTCAATCATATTTTAAAAAAGAAATTAGAACACAAACGACTTCATACACCTAACTTATTAAAAAATGCAACAAAAACCCTCCAAAAACCAGCATTCTAGTCACACTTAAACGAGAACGTAGGAAAAAAAATTCAAATCAGATTAGAAGTCATTCACATGAGACACCAGTCAAATGTCATACTTGACTGTTTCTGCATCACCTCAAAAGACCTTAAACATATTTTTGTTTTAGGGAAAAGTGTAAAATACTAAGCAGTAAATAAAAGGAAAGAACTTCTAAACAAGGTCTTCTCAAATGGCTGCATTCAGTTATTTTCAACTTCTTACACAATTTAGAAAGGGGAATAAAACACAAGAAGGAACTATAGTTACAGTTCACACTTTAAAAATAGCCAGTGCCATAAATCCAGTAGAATCTATCAAAAGGACTTTTCAGATCTCATTTAAAACTCTCAAATTGCAATATGCATATGTGACTGTTAAAGAGCAACAAAGATACTTTGAGAAAGGCAATATAAAAGTATTATTTTGCTATTCTGTATTTTTACCTTATGAAATGCATTATTTTATTTCAATTAATATTTAACATCAAATTATATTATTCATAACTTATTAATAAAGTATAGAAATTGTAATTTACATTAAAATTTTTAAAAACATATCCAGAGGCCTATGTCTTACTTCATAATGATTACTATGGAGAGTGTGTTTTTCCCCTTTGTCAGATGTAAGACAGAATCAGTGCCTAATTTAGGTGAAAATGTTACTTCAGAGGAAATGGAACAGTTATCTAAATGGGAAAAACACAGCTATTTAAATAATGATAATCCACAAAATCTCTTTCATAAGTGAGGTCTTCAGAAACAATTATCAACTGGCAAAACAGAAAATTTATTCCGGTGCTCTTTAATCAAATATATGATAATCAGAAGCAGTATGCCAATTCATCCTGTGTGTAAACAGACAAGAACAACTTTGCAAGAACGTAGTCAGTACAACGACTGAAAAAACTTGATCTAAAGTTCAAGCATGCCTCCTTCCAGTACTTCTCCCAACTTTTATTACATGGCAAATCTAATCATATTCTTAACTTACTGAATGCAGGGAATAACTATAATTGTGTTCTCCAAATAAACCACTTACAGTCCTTTTAGTTAACAAAACAACTAATTATTCCATTAGTTCTTCTTTGGACATATTCATTTAATATATAGTTGGGGTTTACCTTCTCAAAAAATGTCACATTTAAATCCTCTCCATAGGAGAAGTTACAGAAGTTACAGAAATACATGAGGGAGCAAAAAACCCACCTTTGTCCAACCACAGCACTACCAGGACTTTGAATGCCAGATTAAGTTCTTCTACTTTTTGTATCTTTTAAACAAAAAATAGCTTTCATCTGATTCTGAAGGTCCATGTGATTTACCAATTACTCTTCATTTCTATATTTTCTGTACTTTTTTTTTGTCTATGCAGCAGAAAAATCCACAGAAAATATATATCTAGTCATAACTAGCTAAATATAATTAAAGCACTTGAAAAGTTGGAAAACCAAATTGTGACTGCTCTTAGCAACCAGAAGACAATTGAAAGCTCAATCATAAAGTGGGCATCACTCTCAAAGAAAAACAGGGCGTGCTCTAACTCTTTTGTAACAAGGTTGTTACACCTAGTCAGAACCAAAATGTTTGCAAATGAAGTATGGCAGTGTCAAAAACATTTATCACTTTAAAGCACCTGAGCCTGTATCAATTTGTCCTCCAAGAAGTGTCAGTGAAACTTCTGGCGTCAAATTTGGCTGCAACTTAACCTCAAGCAGCCATGAGCAGCCATGTCACTCCATCCTCAGTCCTACAGAGACAAGGGTTCACTTCTGAATGCTTCTCCTATGGCGCTCTATGTGGAAAGAATCATTCACTGAGATACTATCACACAACTTCCAAATGCCTCTTCTGTATTGAACAGTAATCTCTAGTACTGTAAATAATACCATTTTCAATACCAGTGACAATATTGATGCAATTTTTAGCCTAGACACTTCCCCCTTCCTTTGCTGATGACTCAGATCCACGTTTTGTAACATACTGCAGGTTTGATTGACACAGAGAAATTTAAATTTGATTTCTCCCTCATTAATAAATATGCTTTTTTGCCAGCCTCCCTCCTAACCTGATCGTGGATCCAAGTTAAATAGTTACTGCAGTGCAAGAGCATCTGACACGTGTACAATTTCCCCCCCAAGGTTTTGGCAGCAGTGGCCATGCTGAAGGAGGCTGTGCCAGCCCTCAGTCCAACCACAGACAGCCATATGTAACACAGGAACAACTCATGGGGTGGGAGAGAGGGATAAATACTTCCTTGTCCAGTTTCACTCTAATTGATGGACCATATCAACCACTCTAATAATTTACCCTCATTGGAGAAAAAAAACCCAAAAAACAACAGTTAGCCAAACTATCTTTAACAATATATGACAACCCAGCAAGTATGCAAAAGCAAACTAAGTTGGTGTTAAGTACCCTAATATCAAAATTCCTATTACCCTTTCTCTCTCATCTCAAGACATTTAAAATACCTTAGAAGACTAAATAGCAATTTCCACAAAGCTCTCTTATCTAATTAATTTCTTGACATTCCACATTCCTGACCAAATCACATTTACAACATAACTTTCAAAAGACATTATACAGATCCTTTTACTTCACTGTTAATTATTTTCAAATTGCATCAATTTCTTCAGAAAAATGAAATTACAGGTATCTTAAAAATGCATCAAGATGTATTTTATAAAGAGGATTTATCATCCTCAGCCTTAATAGTGATAGTCTCTCTAGCAGTGCAAAAAACACTGTAATATAAATACATTTTTTGACTACATGCATTTAATGTATAATTAAATAATTAAATGTCCTAAGCAATATTTGAAGCTTATCTCAGATCACTTGTAGAATGGAATTTTTAAATCCTGCAAAATGTTACAAGAAAGTTGTTTTTTTCCGCAATTTTTCTTTTACTATTTTATGATTCCTATATTTTTAAAACAATTGTATTAATATTTATGACACCACAGTTCCCTTTAAGCACATATATTTAATAATCTGTCTTTTAAAATTAATAGCTATTTATTAAACCCACTAATAAAGATATTAAACCCATGACATAAAACATATTTTCCCTGAAATAACTCAAATTTTATCTCAAACCATAAAAGCTAGGAACATAGACACACGAAGACTGACTGTTAGTGTGAATTAGCTGAATGTGTATTTTCTATTTCAAAAGGTATGCCACCAGCTGCAGTACAGGTGTTTCATGCTTAGTGCATTTTCTAATACTTCATTACATGGCAATTCATTAATTATGTGTTCCTGTTTTACAAACTTAATTTCCTTTTATGACAAGGTCACCCAACTAGTGACCAAGGGAAGTCAGTCGATGTGGCTTTATTTTTATTTTAGTCAAGCTTTTTGTGCCATCTCTTACAGTCGCCTCTGGACTAAATATCCAGGGCATGGCTCGACAAGTCCATAATATGCTGGATCAGCAATTGGCTGACAGGTTGGGCTCAAAATTTTGAAATTAATCAGGTTACATCAGGCTAGTGGCCAGACATTAGTGGCATTCTTTGGGGCTCAATTTTATGGTCAGTGCTCTGCAATGTTTTTATAAATGATCTTGATGCAGGAATTAAATGTACAGTAAGTAACGTTGGTGACAATATTAAACTAGGTGGAGTTATAGACTCCCTTGTGAGTAGAGAGGCCTTACAGAGAGATTTGGATAGACTGGAGGGCTGGGCAATGAACAATGGCATGAAATGTCACAAGAGCAAGTACTGAGTACACCTGAGATGGGTGAAATCCTGGTTATATGTACAAATTGGGGGACAAGAGGCTGGAGAACTGCCCTGCAGAAAGGAATTCAGGATTGATGGCAAGTTGAAGTCAACAGAGTGCCCTGGCAGCCAAAAGGGCCAGCGTTGCCATCCATCAGGCACAGCATGGCCAGCCAGGCAAGGGAGGGGACTGCCCCGCTCTGCTCCGCGCTGGGGCGGCCTCACCTTGAGAAGGCAGCTTTGGGTACCACAACACAAGGACATCTAACTATTAGAGTGTGTCCAGTGGAGAGCAACAAAGACAGTGAAAGACCTTGAGGGCAAAGACTTATGAGGAGTGGCGGAGATCACTTGGTTTGCTCAGCTTGGAGGACAGAAGGCCAAGGGGTGATCTCATCACATTATACACCTTCCTCAATGCAGGCAGCAGAGTGGGGAGAGCTGATCTTTCTCTGTGGTGACCAGCAGTAGCACATGAGGAAATAGAATGAAGCTGCATCAGGGGAAACTCAGACTGGACATTAGCAAAAGCTGTTTAAGTCTTTTCACAGTCTGAACACTTAAACATACTTCATATTTTAAATGCTATTTATTTTTTCATGCAGCACAAAAACATTCATTGTTACAGCAACCAGAATCACAAGACAATAAGTATCAATTTGTAGTCATGTTTAATAAAATAAATATTAAAATGTCCAAGGTTAAAAGTTGCTGTGAAAACAATGAAACTATGATAGTCTTTAGAAAAAGCATCTTAAGATGTATGTGCACACAACTAAACTAGACTTAGCACTCACAAAACGTGAAAACATGAAGAAATCATGTGACAAAATACATGAATGATCAAACACCTTATCTATCACATTTTTTAACAAAAGCTACTATGGTCAGATGCTTACAGTTTCACACACAAGCTTTAGGTCACTGGAGTATCACAGGGTATTTTTCCTTCTTTTTAATATGAAATTGTCAAATCTGGAAAAAGCTAAA
Organism: Chloropsis cyanopogon; assembly: GCA_013400585.1. Classification (NCBI taxonomy): domain Eukaryota; kingdom Metazoa; phylum Chordata; class Aves; order Passeriformes; family Irenidae; genus Chloropsis; species Chloropsis cyanopogon. Next base: position 7,840 of record WEZZ01005238.1, read on the forward strand.
AAGCAATTTCCATCTTCTCAAAGGGCAAAAATCAACAGGGCAAAAAACAACAACTCAGGCAACTTCAAATTACAGAAAGCAGAATATTCCACATAGTTACCAAGTAAAGCTATTAAGATGTCTTTACAAAAGTACTGTCAGATATTAAGCAGTCTTCCAAATTGTGGTGAAAGACGAAATCCAATCTGAGAAAATTCTGAAAGCACATGTTCTAAGTTGAACATGCTGACAAACCTTTGTACAGTTCTACTAGACATATAAGCTACATGAACCTCTCAGCTCTTCATTAAATAGTGATTTATAATATGCAGGAATGACCTTAACTGCAGATACTAAGCACACTTATTTACTTTCTTTCCATGAACATTTATTTCCTGAAGATGTCTGGAATTCATCACATTGAAAATGGGAATATAGTCAACACTTGGTATCTGAAGATGGTATACATAAGGAATGCATATTCCCAAGTTCAGGCACAGGAAAGATGCAGCTATGGAAGTACACACAGCCTCCTCAAGATGTTTAATGGGTAGGTAAAATTGTTTGACTCATACAGGCATACCCATCTGATTCTTAAGGATTTTGACTACTGGTATAAATAAATATTTGATAAATACATGACACTTATAACTATCCTATTCTCACTATTTGCTAAACAAAGACAAAGTTTCTTCAGCTACTGAAGTTTAATGTAACACAGTCCAAATGAACAGTTAAAGTCACTAGTCGGATGAACCCGATTCAAAGAGCAAGGTAGGAATACAGCCAAGGTTTGAGTTGAATTTTGGGTATGAGAAGTTTGGCTGCACCTAACTTGTGAGGAAAAAAAAAAAGGCTGGATGAAGGTCAGAGAACCAGGTGCTTTAGCAAGTATTCAGAGTGCACATCAGCCTTACTCATCTACAGAACAGGAATCTTAGAAAGGCTTTTCAAGAGCCACAGCTGCTGAAGCCCCAGGTATCTCCCAATCCATATGTACCAGACTGTCTGAAAACAAAGGAACTACATGTTGGCCAGATTAAATAGTCTACAGTGACTCAGCTAGAAAAAAATCAGCCATTACATAGTGTTTAGGATACCTACTCTGCAACATTTTTTAAAGTGCTTTGAAAAAATTAGTTAAACACATCTGACACTAAACATGCATTGCTTTTATTCTGCAAGCAATAAAGGATATGTCTGGAATCCATCTGTTATTTTCTCAGATTTCCTGAAGTTTTGTTTTGCTTTTTGTTTTGATGGGTTTTTTTAACTGCTACTGTGTTTAATAATCTGATTACACATTTTAACACGATGCATTAGGGCTACCTGTCTTTGGTTAAAATGGAAGAGGACAAAAAAAGCAAATTCTTTTTTGTTTTCCTCTGAAATCCCCTGCTGTGACACAAACTTCACACTTTCAAAAAAACAGATCAGAATCTGGTAATAATCTTGACATCTGTGTTAAGGGCTCTCTTTCCATTACAGAAAAGATGCAGCAACACCTGGGCTGGTGCTGGGAAAAAGTTTTAACAGGGTGGGAAGAGAGAGAGTAAGAAACATCTTCCTTATCAGACAAGAGGTCCCATGAGAGAAATACATACCTTCACAACCATTAGTGACCACAAAACAATGGACAATATTTCAAACCCTTGAACTGACTCCCACATGTAAAAACACATAACATTTTCTGTATCAACTAGTCGCTTGCAATTACTCTCCTTATGCTGGAAAACAATGACTACAGACGTATCCTAAAATAATCATTGGATTCAGGATTTCAGTTTCAGGCTCTACCACCTATAAAACTAGGAGATTTGAAGCACTAAACTCTTTAGAAAAAATTCTTCACAGAGAGGTTATTGAGCATTGGAACAGGCTACTCAGGGATGTGGTTGAGTCCCCACCCTTAGAGATATTTAACTTGTAGGTGTGGAACTGAAGGACATGGTTTAGTGGCGAACTTGGCAGTGTTGAGTTAATGTTTGGACTCAATAATCTTAGAGGTCTTTTCCAATCTGAATGATTCTATACTTAGAGACATCCTAAACAGTCATTTAGAGAGCGAAAAATCCCCCAGCTTAATAATCCTGAACTTTAGAAAAATAAACTCACCACACCACCATCCCACTCCCACTCCAATTTCACAAGGCAAAACTAAAATTTTTCAAAGAGCACAAGTAAAATTCTTAATAAACAGAGAAATGTACCTTCTCAGACTCCTGGGTGTCATCACATGCCTCCTGTAGGTAAGAGACTGTGAGTGAAGTTACCACTGCAGTGTTTATACACAAAAGTGAAACATCTCCTATTGCTGATGGGAAGGCTCCAAGGAAAGGAGGAGCACAGAAAACACTTATAAAATAAAGCTTCAATATAACAAATACGCTCCAGAGTTTTCCTTTTGATCAGTTAACATTTTTCTGACAATTTCTTTAATTGAAATTGCCTTGACCAGGACAAGTGGAAAGATCCCCAAAGAAGCCTAACATAAGATTCTTAATACCACCACACTGATTTTGAGCTATTTTAGTGCTAGCTCCATGGAAACAAAGACATAATTGTTCATTCAAAAGGCTGCTAAAATTTCCATTACAAAATACACTTATAAAAGGCCTTTACTTTGTGTTTTCATTATGAGAGGGAGAGGAGAAACTAGGTTACTTTCTGTACTTTAACACAAGCTTCAGAGACTGGTGTACAGATTCAACCAATGCCACCACTACAGTAAAAAAATCAATTCTGATGAAGCTAAGCAAACTTGGTGCAATTAAGAAGTCCACTTATATCCCATTATCTTTTAAATTTTTAGGCTATTTGGTGTGTCACTCATCACACTGAAGAAACACTCAAATAGAAACGTATATCTGAATACATTTGATTCACTTTATTTGATCACAAATGTGGTAAACAAATTCTTAAACTATAAGATAGTTTTACAAAATTGGTAGAAATTATTACTAATTGGGGTTTTTAATGAAATGTTTGTAAGAAAAATATGTTAAACCTTTCTTACTGATGAAACTTTATCTAAATATAACTAATGTCTCTCCATACCAAAAGCACCCATACAAGCACTTTTTGTTACGTCTTCCATCTTGAAAGATTAGGATAATATTCTTTTTATCCCTGTATTTTGATTTATGTTCCTTTGACAAGAAAGAGGTTTCTGACTAGAAGGACAGGTGATTAAAAAGACTATCCACTGTAAAAAATTATTTCCTCTCATTCTTGCATACAGAAGAGGGAATACAATAGCACTTATCATAGAAAATTGCTCACTGAGGTCATGGCTTTATCAGATGGGAGGACACAAGGAAAAAATACATTATGTCACAATATGGTTCATAAATATCTACAATTGAAAGAAACACAAGACTTAAGTTCCACTACTCCACAACAAAGACATTAAACACAAAAGCAGAGGCAGTGAGTAAAAGTTTACATAGTCAGATGCACAGACCTAACAAAAGTAATTAGCATAATGTGATGTTTACTTCCACGTGAGAGCTTGATTACAAACATACTCAGACCTCCACTTGCATGATGGTTACCCTGTAATTCTCAGAAAACTCCTGTCCAAATGGGATTCTGAACCCTAGGTTGAGGACCTGATGCTGATATTAAATACAATTAGTTCACCGAGCATCTGCTCTGGACTAAATATCTGTGATACTAAAAAAAGACAATGGAAAAAAATGTTTGCATCCCCTAAGCCACATTATAGCAAAACGCTAGCCTGCTCTTCTCTGAACAGTGTTCCAAAATGCAGTAGTTGTCAGAATACAATTTTGAGGTAGCATTCAAATTTAAGCAAATTATAAAGTTCTTCCAAAAGACACATGAGATTGCCTGTGCTTAGATCTGGTAAAACCATATAAACAGATCCCACATTTTAAAATGTGTAACAAGAAGACATGGGTACTAACTTCTGGGTAAATTCTTGCAGTGATTTTCATTCTATTAAAAATGTACATCTCATTTTTAATTTGCCCATGCAGCTTTTGGCCATTTGATCTGATGTTTCTTGTGACTAAATTAAAAAGACTTTTATTGCAGAAAATCTTACCACAAAGAAGTCCCTACACACTTCAGATCAAGTCACACCTCATCTCTTTTGATAAGTTCATTTGACTGAGCTGTATGTCATTTTCTGCAAGATGTTCTCTCACATATATAAAACAAATTACTTTTGAAGGCAAGTAGAGAGGAGAAAAAAATAAAAAGAAGCTTTATGCATACCAAGGAACAAAACTAAAATTAAAATAAAGTTTAAAATGTGCAATATATTTTGCAGAGATATTGTGACAGAGAAACTTATGTGAGTATACATTTGAAAAGAATTTATGCAAAAATATTAGAAAATTGGAGGAGGTGAAAAAGAAAGAAAGAGTTAGGAGAAACCTAACAACCACTTACTTTTAGAACTTTATCACTCTTTTAACAACAAATAAACCTAAATAAATGCATACTGAATTTTTTTTCTTCTAAGCAGCACTCAAGACACCTTCCAAGAAAATAAACATGAAAAAACTTCTAAATCACACTTTTTTAAGTCTTTAGAAAAACAACTGTGTCCCAGAGTTCCTCACTCATCTGAGCCCAGCAAATACAAAGGCCTAATTCCATTTAATATTGCCAAATTGTTAAGTGACTCAAGTATTTTTCTTTCATGTAATCCTAACAAAGATATAAAGGAGATCCCCTTTTTAGTCTCTCCTCCCCTTGCTAATACTTAAAAATGAGCTTATCCTCTTCCTTACTAATTCACTGTTCTTTCTTCTTCACATCATCCTCCCATTTTTCTTTAATTATGCAAGTTCTTTTTGTTTTGTGAATACAGCTAAATAATAGTATTCAAAATTTGCTTATAAACTCAAATACAACATTTTAATTTTAAGTTGTATTATTTTCTGAATGAATGCTAAAATAGTTTTTTTTTTGTATTCACTTATTGAACTTGGAAGAGTTTTTCTAAAGATGCACAAGAAGAAGAATCACTGAAATTAATCTAATTATTGAACACAGCTAATATATGTAAAAGCAGTGTATTAAAATATGCATAGAAATAAGAGTAATAAATAGGGAGGCTTATGTGGACTGTCCTATATATTAATGCTAGGTTTTACCCATATATTGGTTTCAAAGTGCTGTTTCATTGGCTATCCCTTGTTCATGAACTTACTTTTTATTCCCAATACAAAAGAAATCCTCAGGCTCTTATCTGAAAAATGGTTATGTATAGGCTATTCTTTCAGCACATAGGTTTTTTCTGGGTTTGGTTTTTTTTTTTCCTCTTTATTCTTATTTATACCTTTTTATAAATAAATAGATTAGTCAAAATCTTGCTTCTGGTCTACAATGTCTATATCAATATATATTTATCACAAAATAATTGTTAGAATTTTGAATGAAAACACAAAACATGCTCTTCAGTCCATCGCTTAAAGTTTTCTAGTCAAGAAGTTTAGGACCTAAAGGAAGTGTTGCTACTTTACATTCACTACAAGTTCTCCAGGTTTTGGTATCGAAAGGTGGGAGTGGATGTGAGCTGCCCTGGTCTGGTGACTGCCATTTCCAGCCAGCATCCAAACTGCTGTGACTAACCTGCAGCACCCCAGACAGACACTCCCTGAGCAGGATGCTGATCCTCTGCTCAGCTGTCTGTACGCCTGGGGCAGCAGCCACAGGGGCAGGGGACACCAACATGCTCTTGGGGTGAGGAACATCTCACACCAGCAGGCGTGTGCCTCCCCCAAGGACAGCAGCTGCAGGTGAGTCCCACCAGAGCAGCAGCACCCCCAGCCACTGCCACTGCAGAACAGCCTGAAGAAGCCCTGTGTGGCAGGGGAATCTATTAATAAGCTAAGGGTTGCAGGAAAAAATGAGCAAGTGAAGCACAGTGGAGGACGTAGCTGAGAAGCAAGAGATGTCAGATGGGTACTGCAATGCAAGTGACCCCAGCTGTGCTGCCCAGTGCCTGCTGGAGGAGCTGGGGTGAACCCACAACCCCACACAGGGACAATAAGGCAAGCTGGGGCTGGAGGGAGGGGAGACATTCTGCTTGCCTCCAGCCTGGAGCAGATGGAAGACTGGCTTGGCTAAGTATTTGATTATTTAGTTCTCCCCAATACTCAAATCAGTGACCAAAAGTTGTGTTAACTGGCAATGAATTAAGCAAAAAAACCCAAACAAAGACTGTTTTGCTCACAACAACTTATTAGACAAGGAGAGCAGTGCCATTCACCCAAGCTTCTGTAAGGAAAAAACCCACCAGGTCAGAAGGTGCAACATACAAGGGCACCTAAGGCTTTGACTTGTTAACTACAAGGAAAATTGGATTAGCAATGGAGAAAATAGCCACCTTTAAATCTCAGCAGTGCATAACCCATTTTCATACTAACTGTAAATCAGTATGCAGTAACAGATTTGAAGGTGTGGTTGATTAATGGGACAAGGACTTGAGCCAATTCCTCTATGCAAGCTGGCTCACCTCACCTCAAATACTTTTCTCCATCAGAGACATAATACTTGGAGGAAAAAGGAAATCAAGTAAAAGTACAAAGTAGAGAACACTATCTGAAGCCAATATACAAGTTAAGGAAAAAAGGTAGGAAAAGTACTATGACTATTTGTGAAGACACGTACAGAGAACCAGAACTCAGATAGTTAATTTTTTTCTTCAAAAATTAGAGAGAATGCCGTAATCTTGTCTACAACTATTTTCAATATGATCACATAACAATTCTATTTTATTTAGAGACATGACATATCAAAGTAAACCATTTTTTCAATGAAAGACATTTTAAATTGCTGATGGCAGAAACCGCTGGCAAAAAGAATTAACTATTGAGCCTGGTTTCTTGGGTTTATTTAAATAGCTAATGGTAGATTTTTCAGACACAAAACCAGTCTCTGCTATTATAATAATGTGTGCCTTATTTGTCGAGTATTTGCTAGGAATTTGTAAATTAGGAGTATAGTAAATCTGTATGCATACCATATAGAACTGCAAAGCATACTCAACATTGCATACACAGATCCTAGATACTAACTGATTTTAGCTGAAGGGCATAAAGATTTGTTGTTTTAGCATTCCCTCTATTTTCTCCAAAGTAGACTTTAAAAATCTCACGGTTAAATCTATAAAGTAAAATATTAATGTTCTCAGTTTATTCACTCACTTTTACCAATGGCAGTTCTCAGATCTGTGTTTGTAATTACATTCAGCATTTCCACCTGCTTCCACTGTCAGTTGCCCTTACATTATGCTTATTAAGCATTAACAAAAGACCCTCTAGTATCCCACAGGCTTTTGTCTCATTGCTCTGTGTCTGTTCCAAATGACCTTGCTGTAATGCAACCAGAGATACACAATGTGCCTTTTACCCAGGCCCAGCTGGCTTCCTTTTGACTCCCTTCTCTGTGCACACACAGTGGTGAAAAAATGAAAACTTTTATGCACTCAACACATTTTCATAGGTAAGAAAACTATTTATATAGAGACTGTCATGCATTACTAAACAAAATTATTACAAACATTTCCTTTGTAATAACTTCTAACAGATCTAGAAAGAGAAACACTTCAACGCTGAAAGAATTTTTAATGTCAAACCATCAATCATTTTGATTCCACAATGAAAATTTATTACTGTAACTTTATATTAGAAATATTATTTTCCAAATATTTGCATTACACAGATTTTTGAGTCAACTCTGAATTTCATTTAGCTTCAGTACATTATCTGTATTGAAAAAGTAATACCAATACTGTCTTCTTTGAGATTCCAAATATACTGAAAAAACTTTTGCTTAGCTTACCATGTTAGTGAGGAATCAGGTGTTTACTCAAAGAAATTGCCTAAAGAAAGAGGATTTCCTCAAAGAAGAACACACTTCATAAGGTATTCGAGATTTTGTCCTTTTCTTCTATAAAAACCATCCATCTGGCAACCGTGCACATGAAAATTTCTGAATCTATATTCTTACAGTAGTGCCTCAGAAAGTCCCCGCACCAATAAAATGTTTACTGTTCCACAAAGACCACAGAATAGGAGTGCAAATTTCATCAATCAGGACTCGTTAGTTCGAGTCTTTTGGAAGGTCTACACAGCAGCTCATAAACTCTAGTCAAATACAAGAGCATTGGAAAAAAAAAAAGAGATATTATCTTTCATTTTTAGTATTACCAAAAAAAAAAAATTTGTTGTTTATTATTAATAATGAAAAAAAAAAAAAAAAAAAAAAAAAAAAAAAAAAAAGAAAAGAAAAAGAGAGAGAATTGGAAAAGGCATCTCCATGAGTAGGTAGGACCATCCAACCAAAGTATGACAATGGTGAAGGCATTAGGCAATAGCTAGACGCTGGTAGTTAACACTCTTAGTTTTCACATCCTACTATGCATGACCAGCCCTCTTATATTTTTGACGTACCAGGCAGTGGCAAAACTATTTATGCCTAAAGCTCTTTTGCTAGATTTAGTGAAATGCCTGGAAAATATGTAAGAGACAAGAAAAAAAAAAATCTGTTACAAACCAAAAGAGGTCCAATCCTATTTTTTTTTTTATTTTATAGTGTTTTTCTTTCTCTCTAGCAATATAAGTAACAGTATAGAAGTATTCAGTGATACCTAATAGAATAAGAAACATAAAAATAAATATCTGAAAAATTTGGAAGTAACAAGGTTTACACTATTCTTTAAGCTATGTAAGAGTGAAATCCCTTGGCGTTCTGATGCAATTCCCTTAAGGCATCTGACCTCAGTTAACATTAAAAAAACTCTCAAAGAGTAACTAGCACACGTTAAAACTCCTTGAAAAAAAATAACTTCAATTTTTATAAATAAAATACATTCATAATCTTTAAGGCTATGTTCCAAAAAGAAATATCTTTTAAAATGAGTAATAAAATGTAATAATTCATGGAAATTTTACAGTTCTATCTAGTTATTGGATTTTAAAATACAGGTAAATTAAGTTATAACAGCTAAAAATTCACTGGAGAGCAAAAGTAAATAACTTAGAAAACCTACTGTGTTGTGAGCACTTACACCCATTGTAAGACAGTAAAATAGCAAGAGCTACTTCAATCCCAGATTCCCCCAGCAACAACAAAGAATTGTAACTGAAAATTAGGTGCAGAGAAAGGCAAACCTGAAAGCAAAAAGCAGTGATACCAGGGCCACAGGCCAAAGCTAAACACAAATTACAAAGCAAGTATCAAACAATTACCATTACTGAAAATACAACAGAAAGAAGTCCCTCAATTATCACCCATCTATCCCCCCAAAAACTGAAGCACATCAGTCTTGAAAGTCTTTTCCCCAACACATGTATTGGGGCACAAAGTCAGCACATCCTTGGCGCCAGGAGACTGAGCGTACTGCTGTCAAAAATAAGAGAAAAAGTGGCAGGAGGCACGGGAGAGGAAATTACATTTTTATATGTCCCATCAGACTGCCCTTTCAGATAGGTATTGGTAAAGATAGGCAAATTTATTCATTATTACCTATAATGAATCTAAATAGCATTTATCTGATAGCTGAGGTCTTTACCACAAAACCACCATGATAGGCAAATATATGCTGAGATTTTGTTGTTTACTTGCTTAGTTGTTGGGTTTTTTTTAATTGCATGAGAACATAAAATTCTTTTTAAATCTTAAGATATAGTTTAGACTAAAGGACAGACTTCAAGTTTCCCTATGAAGTGTTCTGCAAGCCAGACATCAATACCGTAGTTTGAAAAGATGTCAGTACTACTTTTACAATACTGGGAAGAAAATAACACAGTACTCTAAAAAACCAGAAGGAGCTAATAAGAATGAAAGTCCAGTTGTATTAATAGCAGCATGCCAGGCAGACAGTCAATGCACAAGGGGCTTCACCATCAACTGATTTCTTATTAAGCTGAGTTTACATTCAAAGAGAAAAATCAAAATAAGGTCACTAAATGGACATAAAATAATGTAAAATATGACCAGAATAGGTGGAACAAATTTGGACAAAGCAGTGAATTTTGAAGAATGTACTTTTATCACCTCAGAGACAAATTTACAAAAGCATCTTGGCACTTTGGTTAAGAAAGAAAATAGGAAGACAGTTAACTAAAATGATTTTAACAATGTTAGAGAGCAAAAGAGAAAAAAGAATTTAAAAGAGAAAAAAAGAGAAGAAATACAAGAGCATAAATCGTCAAACGAAATAGAAGTAAAAAGAACAGGGAGACAAATTTACCCTCTTCACTATAAAAAATATATACTAAAATTAAAAATAGTTAAATGCCATAGAAGTGCAAGGAAATTTGTGATTCTTCAGAAATATAAAAGACAAACTTGGAAAAGACAAACAGAAAAAACTCTGAACAGTATCCAGACACACCAAAGAAATAAGTTGCTTAAAAATGGGACTGTTAGGCAAAGTCAACTGGAGATCCCTCAGAAACCTGGATGGGCACTTCAAGAAAAAAAGAAATATGGAAGAACTTTGAGGTCTTACAGGTATGCCAGGTGGAACTTCAGAACAGCTTAAACATGCTCTTAATTTAAATATCTACATGTCAGCTGTCTATGTAAGTACTCGTTCCTGACAGAAAAAATCTTGGCAACTCAGTCAGAGGAATCCAAAGAACTATCCAGCTCATCACATATAGATTTGTGTGTAATGAAGATACACAGAAGTGTTCTGTGATCAGAGGGACAGCAGAGCCAGTGTCACCCAGACAACTGGTCTTCACTCAAATTTTCCAATTTTTCACAGCCATAAGGCTATCACTTAAAGACTTCAGTGAGAATGTAAATAGTCCTTCTTCAAAGCATCTCTTCAAGATTTGTTAGGACTGCTGGATTTGGGGGTGTTGGGGGGACTGAGTTGTTATTGTATTTGTTTTACAGCTACATCATCCCAGATAAATACCACCAAGAGCCAAAAAAAATCAAAACAAAATAATACCTCAATGACTTGGCCAAAAAACATTTAAGCAAGAAGCAAGGTAATCTAATAGAAGTTTTACTTCTGAGCTGCTAAAAGTAGTATGGTTACAAGTTGCACATATTTTGTTATTTCATTATTAAAAATTCAAAGATACATCACAGAATCACAAAATGCTTAAGGTTGAAAATTGGACAGTCAGG
>WEZZ01005246.1:2345-13394 GCA_013400585.1 Chloropsis cyanopogon
CCCTTAACAATAATCTTCAGACTGCTCTTAGGTTGACAGCTTTCTGTGTCCCAATCTGTCAAACAGGGCCTGTTACTGAGACTCATATTACTGGGACCAATGGGAAAGTTTTCGACACTACTTTGAGAGGAGAAAACATATTGTCACTGCTTTCAAGTTATCTCATCCAATCAGTTTCATAGGGTCTTAATCAGAATAAAATATATCTTACTAGAAATGTATCACTTCATGGTGATTTTTCTTGTGCTCCACAGTGCTGACATAAAGATCCAGTTTGAAAGCATTGTCTTTGATTCTGTGTGATTCAGTAAAATTTGACAAATTTTAGCTGCTGTATTATAATTTCCAATAATATTTTTTGTTTGTTTTTGACAGATGCCAAATTTAAAATTTAAATAATGTTTCAAGAATGAAAATGACAGCTTGCAGTAATTCTGCAGGTGTCCAAGCAGATGTACTTCCAAATATAATTAGACAAAATATGTACAGATTGCAGGAAATATGAAAAAATTGACATCAAATTTTCATGAGTAAACTGTGTATGTTTGGGCATTTTAGCTAGTTTAAAACTATTAGTTATTAAGAAACATTCATACACTTACAGAACAAAGAATGCACATGAAACGTAAAACAGTTCAAGCCAAAAAACTCATGGCTGTATTTGAACATAGAGTAAGGAAGAAAAAAAGGTTGGAGCGTCTTACGCTGGTATAGTCTTAAGGAGTTTCTTTGAGGAATTTTGTCAACCAGGCAAGTAATAGAGAGGGGTATGGAAGAAACATTCCAAAACATGGATTCTGCCCTCAAACTGTTATTGAACAAAGTGATTTTGCTAGTTGTATTCATAATTTATACAGAGGCAGAGAAAACAGAAAGGGAAATTGAATATGTGTATTTATTTCTAATAAGGTATATGAATTTCACTGAGTGCAGAGGTAAAGATACGAATGAAAGCTGATTTTTGAAGCTTTTCTTGCTTGAACGTGTGTCTTCACTGCCTACTAAAAAAATACTTTCTTGGAGTGGCCTTAGATATTAAAGATTCTTCCCTTCTTTTATTAGATGAATCCTTCACTTCAGAACCATTACAACAAAAGCTGAATATCACAAATGCTGGAAAACTGGCAAGTGACTTAGTAAAGGTAGAAAACAAACATGCTGAAAATAGTACAAAATAAGACAGGTATCTCTCTAAATTTTCTTCTCTTGTCTCAGTGGTTAAATCAATGTTGAATCAAATAAACAAGTAGTCCTAATAAAAGGACTGGAAATGAGGATTCTCATTCATCCCTTGAATATCCACTTGTCAACCTGTTTGAATTTAAAATCTTCCTCTTTCTATTTTTCATCTACAGTGAAAATAATCTCAGTCTCTTCTCCCAGTGCATTGATGCAGCTTTATCAAAAGTTGTTTCTGACATCTTGTCATCTAGCAGCCTGTGGCATATTGTATGCCACTTAGGAAATAGAAGGTGTGATCCTGAATATGCTAAAGCAGAAGAAAGAATTGAACCTGGATTTCCAATTTGCTGAGAAGGAACTTTAATCACCAAGGTATCATACAAAGTAGTAAGCAGGATTGCTTCCTACAGCAGTTATCTTAAAAGAAAGTTGTGCTCATGCCACTTCTCTCCTGATGGAGAACATAAAGAATTTTAAAACCTAATCAAGGAACACAGGGTTATGCAAAAAGCCCAATCCACACCATGTATTCCTCTCCCCCTCCCATGCCATTAGCTGCTTAAAAGCAAATGTGATCTGAAGAGCCTGCTGTATTTGAAGTGGACAAAGACAAGCCTAACCAGTAGGGTATAGGGGATGAGATTTGTTCTTCAGCTTTTTCCCTTGGGCCTGATTTCCACTCAGCTGAAGGAAATGAGGAGTTTGTTATTGTCCCTGGAGGTCACTGGAGCACACACGTGGTGCAGTAACAGGGCAGGGGGAGGAAATATGTGGTGATTGCAGCGTTGAGGATACTGCTGCCCATTCAGGCTAGAGAAAGAAGGGAGAGCACTGTTTATTCTTCTTTATCTTTCTTTTCCTTCCTTAATTAGATCAGTAGTAGTAAAGATTTGTTGGTCATTCTGGCTGTCCTCCAGCATATTTCCTACAGCAGTTCCCTGGGAGGTTTTTTTCAAGTTTCTGTTATCTTAAGCTATGGGACATCTGACATACTGCTTTGGCAAAGGATTCCTTGGTTTAATCAGCACCAGCTTCAGCACTGTGTTCTGACATTAAGATAGAGAGAGGGTTTTTTTAAATTTTACTGAAATTTAAGTATCAAAACCAGGAACAATTTATCTTCCTACATTTGCTACTAATAGTATCTGAATTCCTGGTTAATCTTCCAGGGATCTTTTTCTAAGTTCTTTCACATATGCACCTCTGATCTGTCGGACTACAGTCTGGTAACAGAATCATGTGTTAAACTGTCACATTGGCCGTATTTATATCCTTACTTCTTTCTACCTCTCAGTGGAACAAACTGCCATCAGACTGTTCTGTGGAGGAAGCTTCCTGTTTCGTCATTATTTAGATATACAAAGTAAAATGGTTTTGAAAACTCTAAATGTAGAACTCCACATTCTCTTCCACCACATTATGTTTGTTTGTGTAGGAGTCTTGGCTTGAGTATTTTAGTTTTTGGTTTCTGCTCTTTTTATCTTTTTCTATACGCATCATGATTCCTTTTTCTCCGGTCTATTCATTTTCAAGTAAACCATTTAATGTGACATGTTTATATGTACTTCCATTGTATCTTCTATTTTATTTACACATTTTAGATCAAATGTTTTAATTAACTTAAAATAAATGTAATGTAACTATACAATGCAGACTGCACATTGCAAAAACAATATGTGTTCTTCCTTTTTCATGGAGTCCCGTGATGGGATGGATACTTTTTTACCACCATAAAAAAATATGGGAAAGATTTCAAACAGTGGAAAAGCTAAACAAAGATTTGGGGCAGTTGGACATGTGCCTCCTCCCTCTTCACTTCCTGGAGATATGTCTGTGATGCTTTTGAAGCTGTAAAGATGTGAGACAAATCTTATGGCAGATGCTATCACTCCAAGTTGAGCTGAGTCTTTTTCAGCCCACTAACTTAAATGGTTTTTGGATTAGGCCCTAAAGAAAAGGATGTCATCTTTGAGATGTGAAATGGTTTTTCAGAACATCCAAGGATAAGTATTGCAAACAGATTTGATTTCATACAGAATCTTTCTTTTCTCATTACAATGGATTTATCTAAACTGTCAGAAAATGTCAGATCTTCTATTTGTGCCCCATAGGACCCTTTTTTCAGCATCTTATTCCTTTTTCTACACTTTCTCCTTGCTGCAACACCTAGTGTTTTTGTTAAATTTTAGATATTTTCACTAATATCTTTGACCTCCGCAAACACAGGCTGTCTTCTCGTTATTTTCAAATAATACACTGCTTACAGAAAACTCTTTTCTGTGTTCTGAAATAGACTTTCAAGTGCATGTTAAAGGGACAGCTTCGCTGTAATCCTCGACAATTCTAACCGATGAAATATTCCATCCGTTTGGCCAGGTAAACAAAGTTTACAGATGCCAATGATTCCTTGCTCATGTTAAAAGGCATGTGGTGCCACAAGAGGCCTTTGAGCACTGGCATTATTCATTCAGCTGCAGACTTCTCTGAAAACAGAGGTAGGAACCTTTGTCTCTGCTCTCTCTACACTAGTCACCTATTTTTTTTTCCTACCCTACACCTCTTTTGCCACAGTATACAGGGTGTCCTTGTTGCAGAAGCCTAAGTAATGAAATGTTTTTTGATATCTATACTAAAATACTGCTGATGGTGCAGTATCATCTGTGAAGTGGGTGAGCATGGCTTGAAAAAGCAAAAGACTTGAGTCAGTGGTGTGCATATATCAGTGTTTTCTGTTCAGAAGCAGCTGACAGCAGGATAATCCAGGAGGATAATGCAGGTGCACAAATAGGAGAAAGAATCAGTCCACAGAGACTTTCTCTCTACTTCTCAATTTTATAAAAAACTTATTTAAGTTCTCTGGGGTTTTGAAGATGAAAATGTTGCCTTGTTTGCTAGGGAGAGATGAGACTTTCCTGCTGCTGATTAAAAGTTAGAGCAAAAGAATATTAAACGAATGGATACATGCGGAATGAATCAATGAGATTTTCAGTTCTCTATTGATGGCTGGGAAAGGAGTGAAACTACACTGTGAAATAACAATATTTCAATCCAAATATTAACCTGTGTTTTTCTTGAAATGACAAATTCTGCTTCGAAATTGTGAAACTTTCTTTTCACATTCACAGAAAAAAGAGTCACCATTTGCATCAAATTTGCAAACTTCTTGATGTTCTTATAATTTGGTGTTAAAAAGAGTACATAACAAAGAAACAATAGCAATTCTATCTATGGTCAGGTTCTCCCGTCCTGATGCAATTTTTAATTTAAGTTTTTCTACTTCTTCAGTTCACTAAGTATAAGATCTGTTTAGCTGCTACCAGGAGTTTTGCCACTGGTTTCAGTGAGACGTTTCTGTTTCTCATGTGTTTATGGGTCTCTGTCCTCTGCCCAACTTCCCCCACTTCAGAGGCAGGCCCACTGTGATCTAGAATCATTAAAACTTTTTTTCTCCTGTTACATTTTGTAGGTGGTTTTGTGTCTTTTTGGTGCTAAAGCTGAGGATTTACTGACATTTGTCATTTGTTCTTTCCATTACCACTGTTCAGTATTTAACCCACTTTCAGGAAACTGACTTGACCTGAAATGTTCAAAGCATCAACTGCTTCTTAAATAAAACAGGCTTTCAAAGCCATCAGGGAACTTTAAGTATCAGGTAATGCTATTTTACTATATTGATACGTTAAGATTATTAGCTCAGCTCTCAACAATTGAAAGAAAGAATTACAAGTTTCTCATTCTTATGGGACATTTTCCAGATGGTATACATCACCCAAAAGAAAAGAAATATATTTATGTAAATAAAAGGACATTAATTGCATATTAGTTTGGCATTTACCTAGGTCAGGGCACCAGTGTATGCAGTGTAGAAAGGCTCTTTTCCCAGCACTGGCTTTAGAAAGATTCTCAAGTTTTTCTAACTGGTAATTTTGTCCTTGGTGACAGCTGAAAGCTGTAACCTGGAGAGAAACAAGCTCTGATTCTGCCTTTTGAGTAAAAGCTCTTAGAATGAGGTATTGTCAACTAGGAACTTTCCTGCAGTAACTCTTAAGTCTCATTTTTCTACCAAAAATTATTAATTTTTTCCTGATGTGTAATGGAATAAATCTTTGTGATATCCTTAAACATAGACACTATACAAAGGTATAGGAGTATAAAAGTGGAGAATTGAGATAAACAGGGCAGTGTACATGGACTGTCTGAAAGAGCTCAAAGATTTCATTAAATCATTATGTTTGCTTGAACCTGCAATAGGCGTTGCTCACCCTTAATGCATTTGACACAGAGGTAAATGCTGAAATGAAAAATATCTGTCAGTCAACTACATAACAAAGCATGATAGCAGTTTTTTATTTTCTCTTCTGTATTATTCATAATTCTTTAAAATTCTCTGAGAATAAAGCTGAATTAGCTTAAATGTGTATGTTTCTGGGTTTTATCTTCTGGATGTTCCTTGATGCAAAGTGCTACCACTGCTTTGTGGCAAATTCTCTTCTTATGTTCTCTTGAAGGCAAGATTCACTCTTAACAAAAGTGATCTCAGGCCTTTTGTGAGGGACAGATCATCTGGAATTGAAACACAAAAACTCTAGGTTTGGCAAGTGCAACCAAATATTTTCATTACATATCTAGAAAAAAAAAAAATAGAAAATTTATTAAAAGTCCCAGCCACAATATCTTTATCCTGTAAAGATGTCATTTTTTTTCCTGGTAGAAAAACCACTGGAATACTGCCATTTTAATTAGGTTTACTATTAAAAAAAAATAAATAAAAAGACTGCAATCTGCCACTGAGATAGAGACTTGCCAGTATCATTAAAGAATGCTATAAAAGTCATAAGTATTATGCAATGACAAAAATACATATAGAGAAGCGTGATCATTTGAAAAAGTAAAATTAAAGGTTATAGTCAGGATATAGAGATGAAAAACACCACTGGCAGTCAGAATTTTCACTTTTATGTGATTATATAGCTATAGAAAATATTAGAGTCATAACCAATGCAGGTAATCCCCTGGAGAAGTGCAGCAAAAATCAGATCTTCCTTACTAACTGTGGTGGGTTGATCATGACTGGCAGCCAGACACCCAGGCCGCCACTCTCACTTCCTCTCCTCATGGCGACAAGATAAGGTGGAAAAGCTCATGGATCATGCTGATGTGTTTGAAGACAAAAACCCGCCCCACCACGTGGCCTTCATGGGCTGCAGGGCAGTCCATGCTTGAGTCTCTGGGAGCTCGCAGGGCTTTGTCACACTGTGTCACTCGCTCTCTGTGTGGTGTTTTGCCCTTTCTCAAGCCCACTTTCCCGGCGCTGTCCGGCTGCATCGCGGGACCGGCCCCTCCTCACCGCGCCCCAAGCCGGGCTGTGCACACCCGGGCACAGACACCTGATGCACGAACCATGACAAAAAAACCCTCCATGGGTTTTTTACACTGCTCCTCCCTTTAGTTTTAGGGGTTAAATTCAAAAATATTCACACATCTCAGTTTTGCTTAAATTGGTTGTGTCATTGCCACTTCCAGCCTAAAGCTGCAGCTAAATGTAGTGCTTGTTTCTGCTGGTGGCCGTAACTCCCTGTGTCCTGAGGGTGCCAGCTGGCTTTTCCCTTTCTCCCAGGTGTTGCTAAGAGAGGATGCATTCCTTTGCTTGTTCTGCCTCTGGGCTTGATTAATTTAAAGCTTGTAGAACACAAAATTCCCAGAGGATTGGCTTTCTGTCTTCCTTCCTCTCCTGTATCTTGTATACTCACTTCATCTGTGACATGCAGGAGTCCAGGACCCTGCTTTGGCCCAGCTGGACAAAGACTTTTATTAGCAACAACTTACCTGGAAGGCCATTGTAGAGCTGTTTAGTGCATTGTGAAGCTGCAGTTCTGAATTCAAGCACTTCCTTCAAGTGTGGTGTGAAAGGGATTTTATTCTAGATCTCCCAGCAATTGTTTGAAACATGTTTCAAGTATAAAAAGAGGAACAGAATGGTTGTTTTCTTTTCTTTTGTTCCTTTGCTCCCTTCCCTTCCCTCCTCCCTATTTTTGAGAGGAAACCTGCTGCAACCTATATGCCACTCACATATTTATTGCTACAAATGGTGAGTTGTCATTACTTGATGATCTGGAGTTAATAGTTTAATTCTTTGAGAAGAACCATACTCACTTATGCATATTTGCTGTCATCTTACTTCAGTGTCGTTGGGGAGTTTGTAACACTTTTGCTAGGTTGGATCTGATATTTTCTGGATTCTCAGTCTGTTTTTATAATTAGCTTTAAAGTTACCAACAATTTTTAGGGTTACGATGCTTAAATGATTTTTGTGAACTCAATCCTTTCTGCATATATTCTAAGAAAAAATAGAGTACAATTATTTGCTAGAGTGAAAGAATGATTAAATATAAACTCATAAGTTAGATGCTGAATATGAAATGAGTACAGACTGAATCTATTTTTCTGGGCCAGAGATTGTGAATGTAAATAGAAAATTCTCCACATCATCTGACTCAGAATCTACTGGACCAATAAAAACAGCCAATGCAGAGTAGCTCCTGATTTTCAAGTATAGACAGAATTTCAGGTGATATATATTGTTTCCAAAGTTTATGCATCTGGTTTATACTCGATTCTAACGTACGCGGTTATTAGGAGATATTGTGTGTGAAAACAAGCGAAAGACTATTACTGGTTTTTTTTGTTACTAGTGTGTATATATTCCAAGACCTTTATTTTTGAAAATGTGGTAGGTCAGCGAGCTGTTGGTTTTCACACACATTACACACACATAGGTTTTCGATATAGATCTGTTTCAGATTAAAGCAAAATAGTGTTGGTTGCTTTGGAAAACATTCTTGTTCAGAATATTTATTGAATGGATGGGTCTTCCTGATTAAGTGAGGATGAATGATGTCTATCTGTCAGGCTCAGAAAGTAGCATTATGTATGGATTGCTGATTGTGCCTGGAATGCCATTCTAGAGAAACAATTCAGACATAGCATCTTTAGAAAAAGTTTAAGTTTCATATCAGAGTAAATTGCTATATGATATATAAATTGAAAATATGAAATTACCTGTGTTCCCAGAATTCCATGAAATTCACACATAGAAGTGGACTTGAGCTGTTAACACCAGCCCTGCTGAGCATGCAATCTTTCCTATGGTTCAATGTAGATGGTGCTGATTTCCAGACTCAAACCACTCTACTGTTTTAAGTGACTGCTGCCATAATGCTGACAGATTGGAAACTCAAGTTAACATCTTTCTATTGTGATTCATACTATATCTCAAGCCCAGACAATGAAGGAGAAAACCAGAGATAAGCCAATCTTGAAAAAAATTTGTGATGTAAATGTGTACTTTCCCTGTTGAGCTTTCTAAATGCAAGCCTCTGAAGTGCTCAACCACCTGACTTATAGCTGAATAAATCAGACCTTATTTTTGATGGTGCTAAGGTCTCCAGATGAATGTAATACTCCTTTCTTCATCACTGAAAAGAAGATATTGAACAGTGAAATTAGTTATTTATTATGTGCATACTTAGTGCCTAAATAGTAAAGGAAATTCCAGAATTAACTTCTCAAACACTTCCAAAGATGAGGTAAGTATTAATTAGAAAGTTCAACCTCTGTGCCTCAGTGTCGTCTGGAACCGCGGGTTAAATATTGTTGGCAATTTCAAAATACAGAATTTCTCAAGAAAAAGCAGGACAGTTCTGATGTTATGGCATTTTAGTCATTTCATGAAGGCTTGATGAACTGCTTTCCTGTAAGCAGATATTCAGTCTCCCTGCTTGGAATTATAAATAACATCTGTCTAGTGTGTAGATGATGGTATACAGTATTAAAGGCTAAGGATTAGGCATTCATTAAATGATGAATCATATTCATTATGGCCTCTTTCTGTAGGACAACCCTTTCTGCTACAAACCCAAATAATCTTTATGATGAACAAACAGAAAATGTCTTACTCAACTAATACCCAACTTATTTCCGTTGAAGTTCATTTGCTTTATTGTTTTATGTTCTCCTCACAGTCAGTTTTGGCCTATATTCTTTGCAAACTTATTTGCCAGCATCCAGACATTTTTAATTTTTATATTTGATTTTATTCTTGCAAAACCAAAACTATTGGTACCAACTCAAAAATCAGTTATAAACATGTAAATCCAGTCCCAAAATGCTGTTTCCTTTCCCACTCTTTTTCTACTGTCAGTTTTGTAACAGACACAAGGAATTTTATTTATTAATTAGGTTGATTGATTTGGTTGACTGACTGAGACATTTGGTATGGTTCAAATGCTTGATGTATCAGAAGCTATTGCTTTCAAATAATAATTTCTTTGTTATGAAGCATTTAATAGAAAGTCTAATAAAGCATTATAGATTGAAGGGCTGCATATTATATTAAATGTTGGCCTCCCTTAACTTTTGTTTATGACCACAGTGAATGACACAGTAAACATTCCTATTGCAGATTTGAGGCTTCAAAATGAACAGAGATGAGAAAGTGAATAATTCCTCACCTAGTCTCTGTGTTTAATAGAAATGGGTCAGGAAAAAAGCCATTAGAAAACCAGATTCTGTGGGCAGCCAGGGCAATACATACTGCCGTTTAGAATAATTCTCTTCTGCTAAAGATGAAATATCTGTAGGACCATCAGTAGATAGTTCCCATAACTCCCTCAGAAGTATTGTTTCCATCTAGCAAGTCTATCAAATCCATTAGATTTCATCTAATATAGCAGACAATATACAGGTACAAATGGCATCATTGGAAGTTCTTCCAAAGGGAAAAGCTTGCATGTTAAGGATTATTGCTTGCCCTGGGAAGAAAAAGGAATTCAGATTTTAGTGTTGAAAAGTGACAAAAAAATTACTATTTCTCTTTTATTCAGATTTTTTTTTTTATTATTGTGCGCTAGTTTCACAGATGGGATCAAAACATTTGCTCTAAATGTCCTTTACAGAGACAGTTTGGTGGAGAATTACACTTGTTTGCTCCCAATCATTGGAACTTTCTGCGGTGAAGATGTGTGTGCTGTGAAAGGTGAGATCTTGTTTTCCTTGTGTGCTTCCATTTTTTTGTGTTATATGATTTCATATGGGGAAATAAGCTTTTTTCTCAGTAGTGACTGATCTTAATTTTGCATAGTCATTTCACATCTTGAAGATGGTGGAGACCACATTTGCTTTCCTAAATTCTCTGAAACAGACAATTTATTTTTGTTATGAGGGATTTTACCTCTCTGCCTGCATTGGTGAAGCCAGCTGAGGATGCCCCACATCCTTTATCTAATTCTGAGGCAAAACTCACCGTGACGTAAATAGCAAATGCACAGAGCACACATTTACTTTTACATGATATATCGCTCCAATGAGTTTACTGAAGATTTGCATCAGATTCCTGCTCTACTCTGTCTCCTACTGCAATTTTTATTATGATACTGTAAAATATTTAGCTATGCATTGGGGTCTAATGTCAGTGCAAAGACTACCATTGACTTCAGTGGGATTTGGAATCAGGTCATAAAGAATAGGTCGTGTTTTTATTTTGCAGGAGTGTGCCACCAAACACATTTTTCATTGTAGTGAGTATTTTTCCTGAGAAAAATACTAAATTAGGGCTGTGCTCTGTGAAGGACTGCCTTTGGAGCTATAATAGGTTAGTCATTAGCCACCTTGTACATTTAAAGATATCACTAACTTGTCTACCTTTTTCTTAAGTCTAATTATAGCAAAAATAATTTACTGTATACTATCATGTTCAAAAGCATGTCCTTGAAACATGATTTCTGAATACTTAAAAGCATTTTTCTGCTAAAGCTGCTATATAGAATCCCCTTTTTGTATTTTATTGCAAATATCATAAAAGATCTACTG
>WEZZ01005247.1:12889-29206 GCA_013400585.1 Chloropsis cyanopogon
GTGGTGTGCCCTCCTGTGCTCCCAGACAGGGCTCTGTGCTCCTGCAGGACTGGCAAGTCTGTGCTGTGTGCACACCGAAGCTCCCTGAGTGCTAATGAGGAGGAAATACAATTTCTCACACATCCCAGCCTTCAGAGCGTGTCTTCATCTCTGCTGCTGGCAGCTGGTGAGGAACATGGTTCTGCATCATGCCTTGGAAAAGCAGGCTGTCAGGACACAGCTAGGAGGCTCAAGTCATTACAGTCAAAGATAATGAGACACTTCAGGCTAGAGCCTCTGGCACAGCAGAAGGGTACTTATGGTAAAATCAACCTTAGACATGAAAAAGTCATAGAATGTTTTCGCTTGGGTTGGGAGGGACCTTAAAGATCATCTAGTTTCAGTCCCCCTGCCATGGGCAGGGATACCTTGCACTAGATCAGGTTGTGTAGGGCCCATCCAAACTGGCCTTGAGTGCTTGCAGGGATGGGACAACCACAAGTGCTCTGGGCAACCTGTTCCAGTGCCTCACCACCCTCAGGCCTAAGTATTTCTTCCCAGTATCTAATCTAAGCCTTTCAATTTAAAGTAATTCCCCCTTGTCGTGTCGCTACATGTACTTGCAAATAATCTCTCTCCATCTTTCTTTTAGGCTCCCTTCAGGTACTGGAAGGTTGCAGTTAGGGCACCCCAAAGCCTTCTTCTTTCCAGATGGAACAATCCCAGTTTTCTTAACCTTTCCTCATAACCTGGAGAGAGGTGCTCCATCCCTCTAATCTTCTTCATGGCCCTCCTCTGGACTTGCTCCAACATGTTGATGTCCTTCCTGTGTTGGGATCCCGGAGCTGGATGCAGCGTTCCACATTGGGTCTCACCAGAGCAGAGCAGAGGGGCAGAATCACCTCCCTCACCCTGCTGGCCACACTGCTTTGGATGCAGCCCAGGATGTAATTGCTTTTCTGAGCTGTGAGCATGCACTGTCAGCTCATGTCCAGCCTCTCATCCACTATCCAAAATGTCATGCTCAGAGAAAACCATGACTGTGCTAAAGGTACATTTTCCCCCAAGTTTTGTGTTTTCCATTTGCCTTCAGTTTTCAGGGTCTTGAAGGCATAGCAGCCTTCCTCTTTTCAACAGGTTCTTCCCAGCTGCAGAGGCTAAGTCTTCTTTTATGGCTGCTTGGGAGAAGGCTGATAGACTGACTGCTGCAAACCCTGTTTCTCATAACACTCACAGCCCAGGGCAGGAGGCACACAATGAACCTTTTACCACCCAGTAGCTTTTGGGCTGCACTCATGCCAAGTTTCAGTCCTGAGTTAGTAATGGTCCCCATGCATTATTTCTCTTGGTTGTTTCTTAAGTGTGGCTGTCAGTCATGAACATGTGAAGACAATGCAGTTCTCAACTCAAAAAAGAGGTTGTGCATTGAGGTCTGTACTCCATCGTACTTCTGTAGGCAGCATTTCCCTCATAATGGATGAACAGCTTGTTTACAATTAAACTGAGCCCAGGGACATCCCTTAGCTTGGTTTTCTGTATGCCTTCTTCCTATTCACAAAGCAGCAACGCAAGGACAGACAATGGTTGTGTGGAAAATGTGCTAAAGATTATCTGTATCAAGGTCAAGCATTACTTGAACTTGGGTGAGGAAGGGGACATTTTAACTGAACAGAGCCCCTAAGAATCAGACACACCCCTAGATGGAGATCCTTTTGGTGAGGGATGTTCACTGGACCCTGTTTAAACATTGGAGCTCACCTTAAAGAGTTGTGAAAGCATCCCAGTAGCTGTAGGAGTTGGAGAGGATGTCCTGCAGCTGGATTAGACTATAAAGTTTCCTTTTCTTTCTGTGCATCTTTCTAGAAACGCAGCAATTCTACCACTGTTTTTTGAACTATGTCTGTCATGTCTGTCTTTCCTTTTCCTTCATTTTCGCTGGTGATCAGGGTGATTTTAAGACAATTGGCAAACTACTGATGCTCCATTTCCCAATGAAACAATAAGCCATAAAACAACTTTACTAGACCATTCTTGCAATTCTCAGCATGTCCCTCAAGACTTGGGCAGTAACTGAGTGCTTCCATACTAAACAGTAGGGACCACTTTGAACGCTGGTCATGTAAGGCATCATCTCAGTGGGATGTTCTCCAGGGATCAGTGTTAGCCAGTGTTTCTGGAATGTGCTGCACAGCAATGGGAAGAGGTTCAGGCCTCCTGCAAGTTTGAAACAAGAGCCAAGAGGGAGTGTGATTTTCATGGCCAGGAGAGCACCATTTCAAAGTAAAGGCTAAATAACCGATGCTCCCATCTAGTGGTGAAACTGTACCCAATGGCTTAGATGCCAGACATCAACCTGAGCTTCCCAGGAGACATGGAATTGGAAGGGCCATGCCACGGAGCAGTACCAGACCTGGGAACTTCTGTAGGGCTTTGCAATCTGTGGGAGACTCCCAGAACCATTTAAAAGCTCATGAAAAACCAACAAATAAACTCATTTAAAACTACAATATTAGTAATAACAAATAAAAGGATAAAATCAGGATCAATGGTGCTTTGAAGGCAAGGGAAGCATCCTCAGCAGCATTCTCAAAATTTCTGAAGTAACCTTCGGTGAATTTAGGCACCCACATTATCTTGGAATTGGCTCCTAAAGCATGAAGGCTGCTATCAAAATGCTACCCAAAGATAGTAACTAGCATATTATGATTGGGTTGTTGCTACAAGATTACCATGTAATTAATATGCTAATGTTCTGCTGAATGCTGCTGAACTTATAATTATTGGCCAGAAGAATGCCATACTTTTGTTTGTTTTGTTCTTTTTAGTTTACACCTGAAAGCTTACAGTCAGATGTGAACAATTACCATATGCTCAATTTATTGGGAGTCACCCTGTGACACTCTTGTAAATAATTTCATGAGGTCTGCTCAGTTCTTTTTAATATGCTTATTTCCATTTGATATGCTTGGAAGCTGATCAGATCAGCAGGAAAAGGTGCTGTTCTCCTCACTGGATCTTTTTTTTTAAGGTACAGCTGATGCCTACAGGATATACACAGAAGCAAAATTCATTAATGATGCTGAGACTGTACTTTGACACAAGAAGGGTAAAGAAGGTTTTAGTATATTCTCTTGTTATACTGTAATTGTTACTGCTCTGTTTTGAATTCACTGCCTTTCTTTATTATACCTACACATGCTAAAGCAAATATGAAAATAATTCTAACACTGGTCTTATATACACACACTTTCCAACATATTTTGGAGCACTTGGCACTGCCGTAATTCCCATTGTACAGAGTCCTAATTTCCAAATCTCGGTACACTGCAACATATGATAGGGCTTAACACAAAGCAAAGGACAGGACACTCTTTGAGAGGACAGAATATTCTGGAGTACACTCTTAATGTGGCTGAAGGACAGAAAGGCAGCTCTTCTGACAAGCAGTAGGACTACAAGCAACAGATAAAGATTGGCTTGCATTTCACTGCAGGTCACAATAAAGAAGGAACTACACATTTTCTGTTTAACCTGAGTAGGAAGAAGAGACAGCAACATGGATAGAGCTTGGCTGGATTTTAGCTGAATATCTCAACTGTTCTCTCCAAAAAGCTAATCCAGTATTGGCAAGCCATGAATTTAATGACTTGGAACAAGATCCAAAGTGAACCCACAGAGTGGTTTATGACACGTTTGCTAATGAAGGATTTTGTGTTTATTTATAGCGATGAAATTGATCCAATACTAAGTAATATATGAGAAAAATTCAGTAAGAATTAATTCAGGATGACTGAAACTAAGCAAAAAGTACTGCTAAAACTATTGGGATGATGAAAATGCTGATAAAATCCATTTCCAATCAAAACATAGCTGTCAGTGTTTGCATCTTATGTGGAGGTTATACACCTGCAAATGAAGGAAAAGTCTGTGGCAAATGAGTGAGAACCCACAAACACAGTGGGTGGCTGTCACAAGAAATTATGCTGCCAGAGTAAAAGAAAAATCACTCTTCAAAATGAGAGCAATACATGGGTAGCAAATAGACCAAATATGCTGCCTTAATGAAGAAGAAAGTTAAGGAAAGTAAAGATTGCATCAGAACTAATGTCACCTTGTCAGTAAGAGACTGGGTGTCACTGACAGAGATTATTCCTAAGATGAATGCCACTGCAAAGCCCAAGCAAAATTACAGTACACCAGTCAAAGTAATGCTTGTAAAAGTCCCTAAGCAGTCACAGCTCTCAAACCTTGCAAAATTGTCAGCCAGAGATTTTTTATAAAGGACAGAACTGCTAATCATCATGTAAAGTGTGTCCAAAAGCACACTGCATACTCAAGCACATATGGATCCAACATTCAGGTTGTGTAAAACTGCCATTCCTGTACTAAAATCCTGAAAACTTCAGTCTAGGATACAACATGACAAAAATCTGCATCATGTTCTATACACCTAAGAAAGGAACAAGGGCATCATCAAACTAAAATATTTTCATCCTGTTCCTTCAGCTTAGGATAACCCTAAAAAATTGGTAGAAAGATATGCTACTGTTGTGCATTTGACTTAAAAAGATATTAGAGGCTGCAAGTTATCTTGCCAAGTTTTTACCTTATTTTCCAGAAGTCTTGGTAACTCTCAGATCTCTTAATGATTGGATTTCAATGGGATGCTGGCAGGAATCCACGTCCATCAAATGAAGTAAATAATAAAAATTCAGATGGATGCATCCAAGAGATGACTTGTGGGTCTGTTGCTGCAGGTAGGGCAGTGAGGGGTTTATGTATGCAGCTCTTCCACCACTACAGTAATAACGTAGGCATAGATTGAAAAAAGAGATGTATGCAATTGTGTTTGGCTAAGAGGGTTTCCATCAATACGTGTGTGGGAGAAATGTGATTGTGGAATCTCATCATACGCTACCCATGCTGGCTCTATTGCAAACCCATCTGAAAAACACAATCTATAAATATTTTTATTCCCATTTGAATAATGTGGTTTGTCATTAAATACCAGGGCTTGAAAATACATAACTCTAAGCAATTTTATGTTTATATTAATCAAACCTGCCTTATTGCTATTCACTGTTAGGAATGGAGATAAAGTAAGGGATCTAGAGGGTGATACAATAAACATATTTTGATTCATTTTAGCACAACATTGGTATTGGTGGTGACAGAGAATCATCGGTGAATAAAGTGACCTTGAAACTACCAATTGTGTGAAGCATTAACAAGAGGGAAGACATGACAAAAATGACAGAGCATTTTCACTCCTCCTGCATTCCCCTGTCAAAGATGAAGTACTGAAAACCACAGCATCTGTGCTAAGGAAACATCTATGAGCATTAATTAATTATAATGCTACTCCTCTGTGTGCTGGATGCAGTGTCACTCTCTCATAAACAGTTTATTCGTTCCACTATCATCAACTCAATTATTTGAGATGCTTCTTGGCAGGTGTATATGACGTGCTCTTTCCAAAGCTCCTTTGTGATGAAATATTCTCAATGGCTTAATGTATATTCCCATATGCCACAGACTGTTAAAAGCCCAGTCACATCCCCAGTTCAAAAACCCCTCAGCAACTTTCAAGCTGATAATATAGCAAGAGCCAGTCACAATGACAATAAAATTTGTGACTTATCTATTGGGGCCAAACAAACCACTCAAAAGCATACCACAGCCTAAGTGGGTTGAAGTCTATCCTTGCCTCATCCTCTGGCACGAAGAAGTGTGAGGAGTAAGAGAGTGGGAGCACTTGGAAAAGAGCAGAGCAGCGTGACTTGGAGCCTCTTCTCTAGCCAGTCTGGATGTGGGAGAGAGCCCACACTTGGCACGGACTGGCAGGCTCTGAGACAGCACCACCAGCTTGAAGCAGCCTCCTGAATAACAGCAACTACTCAGATCAATAGGAGAACATCACACCATGCTTGGGGTCCTATTTTCTCTTGTGTGTCAGAAAGAAATCTCTATGCTTTGAGGTCTCCCATGGTTCAGGTAAGATCTTTAGCTCTTGAAGAGATTTCTCTGTGACTGTTCCATTGCAGCCAAACACAAGACTTAAAGCAAGGGGCTCAGCAGGCACCTAAATCAAACCATGACTGACCATACACATGCCAGCCCACAACTACTGGTGTAGCAACTCCATCCTTGGGACCTCAGTTCATGCTTTTTATTTGCTAAAATAAAAATACTTCTCATGCCTAGTGTGAAAAAACCAAAAAAGATACCATCACAAGTGTTGGCCTACTGGGTGTATGTTATGTTTTCAAGCACCAGGCTTTACAGCTGACTTCCACTACGGTGGGTGGCAGTGCACAGTACTGGGAGATGGAGCCCCCTTCATTTGCTTCATGCTCATTCCTCATTAGAATCCTTCCCTTTCCCATCCACTGCTGGAGACCAATCTGCTCCCATTGTACAAAACCATGAGAAAACTGTAAATGAGAAGTCTGGCTACAGATATTCAGGAAATTCCCTGCCAAAGGTTGTGCTATTTATCCACAGTGCAGTGTATATGCCTTACAGATGTGGAATATTATTAATGGATAATATTACCTGTCTCCACTTTTAAAGCTGTTATTTCAAGATGATGTCACATACTGACAATACTCCCTGGCTAAATTAAACTCCCATAGCAGTAGGGAGGGGAGAAATTTAGGGCTATTTGCTATACAAGCCCAAATCCCATTGCTTCATTTTGCAATAGAAATGACATACAAGTAGGCTAGCTTGTCTTATTTGCAGTTATTTTGTGCTCTGATTTTCCTATATTCTGGGGCAGTCAGACCAAAAACATGGTGTTGTTAGAGCCATGTACAATCTGTCCTTTCTGCTTTGAGAATGCTTTGTTTATAAGGCTATTTGTTGGAGAGACAGAGGACAAATAGGAGAGGCCCGTTACATATTGCTAAAGCTAAATTCAGATATGATAGAGACACAGAAGTGGTGCCACAGTCCTTACAGTTTCATCATGCCTCTGCTTTTGATCCTGCCTCTATGGAAAATAATAGCAAATCCCGATTGATCCCAAGGTTAGAGAGCAGGGCTTGACTTCAAAACATCTGCTGAACAGCTCTCTGGTGAGTGCTGACATTTCTGACTCTCAAACCCTTCAATAGGGTTTGCTGGCTTGTTTCATACTTAATAAACTTGCTGTGCAATCATGATGTTCCTGCTGCTATGGGAGATAGCCCATGGATGATATACACCCCCATGAATTCCCATCAAGAGATGTAGATGTTCCATTATAATGCAGGTATATTTACCACTACTTCCATCCTGTTTGACATTCACTAGGCTTCTCTGTTTGTAATCTAACCAGATTTATATGCTCCTACATTGCTGAAATCTCAGTGTGCTCCTGCATCATCTCTGGCACCAGGTACTTGGGCACATTTTCTTGGTCTTCTTCACAGATACCAGAATTTCTCAGAATTACCTTTTCTCAAACTCCACCTGCTGTAGTTTTACTTTGGGTTTATGATTTTATTCTTCTGGGGCCAGGTGATAATTGGAGCAAGAGGTCTTTCTGGAGTTAAGAAAAACAGTAGCTCTTTGCCTTAGCAAATACAAGAAGGATATAGATCTTATAGGACTCTAAGCTCAAACTCACATCCACCATACTATTTCCTTATCATGCTGAAGCTTTCTTTATCATAAGATTAAAGCCTTGCCTTGCCTTCCATCTTTCAGCTCTCATTTCTGTGTTTTTTTCCTTTTTCTCCAAATTGCTAGTGAATGATTGCAACCTTAGCTAGACTTCCCACCAACTTGACCGATTCAGACTTTTTTAAAAAATTTAAGTAACTGTCCAGTTATTTAAGATACAGCCACTTATTAGTCCAAGAGGATTTCCATGTAATGGAGAAACACAGATGTTCTGCAGTTTCCCCTTAATAGGTGAATGTCCCTGCTTCTTTAGTTTTCCTCTGGTGGGCAGATGGGCCAAATGTTCCAGGACCTGCAATCTGATACAGATATGTATTCATGGTCCCTGATGAGAAACAGAAAAAACTTTGTATGGAGGCCTCAAATTGATACCATTGTTTGTTGCAAATTTCCCAGATGTTATGATTCAAATGCTTTCATGATGCAGAAGAAAACAGCGCTTTCCCTACAGTCAGAGGAGCTCAAGGCTTTCCAATTATGGTCACACACTCAGACTTATTAGCACAAAATTTAATTTGAGTTAATCAGACTGAGGTGGGTAGAGCGCGAAATTAACTTGACTTCCATTTTGCATCATACAGCAAACCAACTTGGTGAAATCAGTGTAGAAATCAGAGCTGTGAATGATGGATGAGCTGAAAAAACCCCAGAAAATAAACAGAGTTGTGTAATCGTCACTGTACTGAAAGGGAAACAATATTCAATTCACTTGTTCAGAGAAATGCTTTACTTCCCTGGCAAATCAAAGGGTGGGTGCCCTCAGCTGCACCCATGTTTTGTCACTGAAGCCAAGAACAGAGTTTGGACCTAAAATAATTGTCTTCAGCATCCCCTCTGTTCTGAGAGCTATATGTGCTCCGTCAGTCAATCTTGCCAGAATTTTCCAAACTGTTATTTTTGCCAGGAAATGACAGTTTAATGAAAATAGAAACACATCAGTTTCAATGAAATTTCCATTTGCAGTTCAAGACTCTTGTTCAAATTCCAGAGGGAAAGAGAAGCATTTTCTGGGGGCAAGCCAGAAGCCACAAGTTGTCCAAGTGGAAGGGATATGGATTTCAAGTGTCTGCTCCTTGTGAGGAAGTGTAAAAATATACACCTGAACTCTTCCACAGAAATCATCAGAGTGATGACTGGCTCTTCTGGAAGAATGTGTTCCCTTGAACCTATTCAAAAAGCTTCTGTTTCACTTTGATTAAGAACAAAGTCTTGACATTTTCCTTTGATTTTTTTCTCTTTTTTCAAACAAAATTCTGTTTTCCAGCAAAGGGTAACATTAATTTTCCTTTCCCAACTCTCTGCCACCTTTTCTATGTGGCTAAAATAAATGTTCGGGAGATGGAAGAGGGCCCATACACTGGAACCATAAATGCCTCTATCTGAGACATTTCCTTATAAACAACTGGAAAAATAAAGCAATGCTTCTCAAGCATTGATCTCCAACTTTTTCAGTAAGATTTTAACAAGTTGACCCACCTCTTGCTATATACTGTCTTGGTTTTGGAACAGAGATATATCTGTCTCAGAGCAAATTGCAAATTTGAGAAGAGTATCAGCCCAGCAAGAAAGCTGCAGAAAATTTTACAACATAAAATTAGGTAGGCTGGGAGGGGAAGATCGAGAGAGAGTAAGGCTTCCATTTCCTTCAACAAGAGCATAGAAATCATAAATATTAAAATTCAATTCTGTGCAGAAAGACCTGTGTGAGACAGGGACTGAAGCAATGTCAGATGAGCAAGAGAATCAGGAAAAGGGACATGATCTTATGGCCATGGAGGCAGGTGCCTGAATGCCACCTAGCTTCTGACAACAGGACACTCCTCCTCCTGTTTATACCCAGTGCTATCTACAGGAGGAGAAGGTTCCCTGCATTAAATGGCCGTAATATATTTTTTTCTTGCCTTTTTAGGAAAAGGCTAAATTTTATCCCCAAATGGGAAACAGTGCTTACTGTTTACTATCTTTAAACTGTGAAATATCTGGAAAATAAAGACTTTAATTAAAGTTGTCTTTTCAATGCCTATTCCTTGCAGAAAAGTGACACCATTTCAAAACACAGCTTTTCTCATATGCCTCTATTTGCTTTCTCATTTTTCATACAATGGCTTCTATTTAACCACTTTCAGCAACATATTTAACATCTTTGCGAAAGTAACTGCAACACATTCAAGATCCCAGTAAAGTAGGATAAAATTCTATGGTATATTTGGTGTAACCAAAAGAGTGGGGAACACAAGATGGATCAGCTTAAGAGTTGTTTTCCCATATTGATGTCAGAACTCCTGCCTTTGTTATTTAAACAAACCAGATAATGTTTACACTATAAAGTTCTGAACTGAAGATACCAAAGCAAGGTAGGAAGAGGTTTTGCCAACTCTTCCTATTAACAGTGGAGGCTAAAGTTGCTGACTCACTTTGTGACACTAATTGGCTAAACCTCCCCATACTTCAATTGTGATTTTAACTGTCTTTAAAAATGTATCTGCATATTTAAAGTATGATACATAGCCTGTATGTATCCAAACCACCATTTAACCACAGAACTCTTAGTATTTCTTTACTTGTCTGAAAGTATTAGGAAAGAATGTACGATGAGAACAGCTTTGCTGCACTGATCTACCTGCACTCCCTTGCAGCAGAGAAGATGCCAGGGGGTGTTTTTAGGCTGTGTACAGCAGAAACCAAGGCAGTATTTCCCAGGCCAGCAGATGCAAAGTTACATGAAACAGAGTAATAACAAACCAGCAATAACCAGCTCTGGAGCAATGAGCAACCAGCAACCAAGTTACTCCTGGGAAAGTGCCCTTGCATTTTAAATCAAGAAGAAAATGATGACCCATTTTTAAAGCATAAAGTCATTCCTGTAAGAAAACTAACTTTCTTCAGCATTTCCTAACCAGGCAAAACCAGTGCATGGGAATTCTGCAAAACCGCAATCCCACTTGAGTCTATGAATCCCATCCGCAGGAACATTGCACATTGCCCTGGAACTGTAAATGCTGTTGGCCAGACAATACTAGGAGGGACGTTTGCAGTGGGAGCAGGCACTCAGGATGAATTCAGGGTGCTTTCTGATCAAGTGTTATCAGGGTACTTTTTTTTGACTTTTTGGTTACGTCTGATGAACCTTTAATTTGAGGAGATGAAGGCTGGTCATGGTGATCAGGACAGATGGAAGGATCTACTAGATCCCTTCAGGTACAAATGCCCTAAATCAGACCTCCACAGTGGTCAGCAGGAGGGGAAGAGATGGCAGAACAGGAGAGGCCTTCTCCTCCATGCAGGTGCACACTTTGCTGCGCTGCCCTGCGTTTCCTGGACTGAGGGGATTACTCCTGGCCTTGCAGGCTGCCCTGCCCTCCACAGGCTGGGCTGCCTCTGAGCCAGCATGTGCTGCCCTGGGCAGGCTCGGCAGGACAGCCTCTCTGCCTGCAAAAGTTTCGGGAAGTGAATATGTATCAGTCTCCCTACTGATAACACCACCCAGGCAAATATGTATTTCTTCTTTGTAAGGAAGTATTCCACTGTACATTGAAAAAACTGATTCCAAACACATTTTTTTTTTCTCCATTCTCCCATCTTGATGATTCAGCAGATAAGGCACATTATTTTTTTCTTCAAAAATCTGCTACATAAACCCATGTTTATTTCAGTTAACCTTTTCACCCAAAGAGCCAGCTCACTGCAGCTCATCAGTAATGCCTCCATATATCACAACCACTCAGTGCAGGCGGAGATTAATTCAATGCAATTTTGTCTATAAAATTGGCTCCAAAACTCATCTGTCTCTAGATATTTATTTACCTATACAGAATATCCAAGGTTTGAATTCCAGCACCGACTGATTATTAATAAAAATTCCCCAAACACTTCCAATTCTTTTAACATCTTCAACTTCCACTAGAAGTTGACAAGGAGTCAAGGCACATAGTACCCAATGAGTGCTGCCAGTAGTAATAAATAACAGAGGGGAAAACGCACAGAAAGTTCCAGTGCTTCAACCGAAAATTGGATGAGAACATTGCTCAAGTTCATCAAAGTAGTCAGGTTTTAGGAACATTTTATTGCCCATGTCTTTAGGATGCTGCTAGTCTTTTGCTTGTGTAGGATTTGTGATCTCGTTAGCATGACAAACTGAGATTTATGACATTTGTGATTTTAACTGCGTGACTATGCCTATAATGCTTGTTCAGTGTCATGAAAACACTGGCTGGAGGATGACTGCTGAGGTCAGTGGGACAGAGAACCAGAGGCAACAGCAGGGAGCTCCTGGCCATGCTCACTTTGAAGTCCCAGCCCTATTACTCACTTGTTTTACAAATGCAGCTGAAGTCCACCCTTTTTCACAGCCTGAGGATGACTTCTGCAATAATGTGACAACCAGCAAAAAAAATGCCAAGCTGAAGATAGCTCTGGTACCTTTGTCTTTTCATTTCAGCTCTTTACTGTTTCTTATGAAACTGAATTCCTGATGAGAAGTCAGAGAGGTGACTTGCATGTATAATAGAATAAATGGACAGGTGACCCTAGCATTGTTAAAAGTTCATGCTATAGACTTGGAAGTCCATGTTTTCTTCCTAAGGCAAATATGAGGGAGAGGAAAGCAAAGAATAGGCTCTGACTCTGCTTATTGGCTTCCACATCTGAGCCAGCACTGAAGGATAAGAATTACTTATTAATACAGGTCAGGTCAGCAGTAACTTAGCACTTTCCTTCAGGACAAGGGAAAACTAGAAAGAAATTCTGTCCATTATATCTTTGAGTCCCAGGGCTGCTTCAGAGATGGTGTAGCTTACACTTGGTGACCAGACTCTGGATTTGTATTCCACTCTGTTTCCTACTGCACCTTGCCTAGACACCAAGAACATTAGCCAGCAACTGGGCTGGCTCTTCAGACACACATGCAACAGGATACACACAGAATTCTTCCTGACATGATCTATGCCATGCTGGCAAATACTCTTTCTTCCCTTCTTTTTTCCCCTTCCAGCTCTGTGCAAGAAGAAAGAGTCCTTGGAAAAACTTTGTGCACGCACAGAGCAAAGATGTAACTTTGTGCAGACATCCATCAGCAAGGATGTAACAAGCCTTGTGAGTGCAGCCAAATGTACATTACACATCTGAAATTAAACCACCTCACCACTGAGTCAGGGAGAATTTTGTCACGATGTTCCTGAAGGGCAGAGAAACAGCTTGCTTGGGAGAGAAGGCAATTCTGCCAATCATCTGCCATGAGATGATATGAGAAAAAGAAACCAGGCCACTCTCTCTCCTAAGGGAGAGCTGTTAATTGAGGTCTGTAGGTTCCAATCCTAAATCCACACAGGCAACTGAACAACTGCAACACTGAAATGCATCTTATGCGTGCAAAAGCCAACAACAGTATCTTCAGCTTATTAAAAATCTGCTTGATGACTAGAAACAAAATGCAGGTCTGCACTAACAAAAATGATGGCGTGTGATAACTGCAGGTCCCTCCTGGTGCAGCAGGATACTCATGCCAGGCCAAAAGAGCCTTACCCAGAGGCAGCACGGCTGGAGATTCACCACCTCATTGCTAAAGGAACCAGTCTGAAGCATGTTTCTTCCTTCCTGCCCCAAGGAGGGAAAGCACACTTCCCTAAGATGTTTGAGGGTTTGCAGAAAGACAGTGGGAACCCACCTAGCAAGTCCCCTTTGTGGGGGGATAACATGTGATAACAGAAAAATACCCCAGGGAACCATGAGAAGTGGGAGATGCACAGTCTGTGGACACCCAGAGCTAGCTCATTCATGTAACCTTAATAGAAGTTATTTGTTCACAATCAAAAACATTTTGAAATCAAATTGCAATTACTCGGGTGAAACTCAGTTTTGGTAGAGTCAATAGAAAAAAAATCCCTTTTCCATCAGTGGAGTCGTATTAGCTAAGAATATATTCTGAAAAGGTTAAATAAGCTTGTGTCTGGGCTTTAAGGATCTTTGTGTACTGTACCTGCCAGTTTAAATGATGACTACAAAGATCTGTTATAAAACTTTTTCCAGGAGAGACAAAACCTTTCTCTGTGCCATTGTTTTTAATATACTGTGACTCCTGCTCATAGTAAATTAGGTTATTTATCCCCTTTATTTATATGCACTGCTCTAACACAGCAACAAACCAAAGTGATAGATACATCTATACCAGTCGTCAAACTCAATAACAAAGCAACAGCAACTGTGTGTAACTTTACCCTATTGCTATCAATTTATATAAAAGACAAATTCTTCAAGCTGCAAACATGTGAAAGTAAATTCTTTACCATTCTGGACTTGCCAGCTATTACTTTGTCCTCTGATCTAAAATCCTTCCCCAGGCAGCTCCCACATCATGCAGACCTGATGTTGATCTCACAGACCTTATCCCAAATCACCTTCTGGCTTCCAGAGAAGCTGTTCTTTATTACTCTGCTGAAATTGAAGGCAGAATCAGGCCAATGATCGGAAATACACAGGATGCAGAGTTCTTCCATTTTGGAGTTCAGAGTCTGAGCCAAAAGCAGAATGTCAAAGGCTGAAGCAAACCTTATTGGATTGCAGAATAACTCCTTCTGCCTTCTGCAGATAAATTTTACATTTAGATGCATAGGGGAGACTCCCACTGCAGTCAATAAAAATTATGCTCATCCAGCATTATTTGTCACCAATCCAACTGCCCATTCTACAAGTGCTTTGCTGAAAAAAAAGGGAGTCTTTGGGTAACAAGCATTCCTGATACTGTGTTTAAACTATCTCAGATTCTCATGTAGAATCTCCAGCTTCCCTGAAATACTCACCTAATTTATGCTATTCATTTACATTCTATTCCAAATTGAAGTTCTATTTCACTGGCATATTAAAATGAGCATACTAAAGAATGGTGCATTTTAAAATAGTAACAGATGGATATGTCTGTAGAGTTGTACAGATTTAGATTCCTACTTTAATTATATAATTTTAAAAAATTGAGTAAGCAGTATCCACCTTTCACTTCGTTTCTTGAAACACGTGGTTATAGTTTATTCTATGAGCCAGCATGCAATATAATATCATTTTGTAGACAGATGCAGCAAGTCTGGGCAAAAAAAATAAAATTACTGGGAAAATATCCATCCCTTAACTGCTAACTACCTTTATAAATTTAGATTTTTTAGTTAATGCTATACAGGACTATTCCTTAAGCAGCACTGTTCCCAAAAAACCAGTTTGTGGATACATCTACATCACAGTGCCCCTGAGTAAAGTTTTTGTTGTCTTTATGTATGTAAAACAACTTCTCCTACCACACTGATAAACAAGGATTTTTACGTTTTCGAAGAAATTAGCTCTAGGTTTGAAATATTTTTTTTAAAAATGTCCTAGACTGAGGGAAAATATGATCTTTTTATTCATTAATTGCTTTACAATTAATGAAATTCCTCAAAATGGAATAAGTAAATGCATAAACTTATCTAGAATTTAGAAACATTATTTGCTTTTGACGTTATCATTTTAACAGTTTTTAATTGAATCATTTCATAGTTTTTAACCTGTTAACCTATTCTTGATTGTGCTTTGTCTTCCACATCCTTGCGATGCTACCTCTTAATTTAGGAAATGGCACCTTTTTTCCTTCAGTTCTAATGGCTTTTATTTCGACACTTGTTTCACAGCTTAGAAGGCGTGCCTTTTGCAGGCATGCTGCTCCGATCAGCTTACACCTTACAAATATGGGCACAAAGAAGCTTCAGTCTCAGATGCATTTACACAGATGCTTATCTGGGAGCATCGACTCGGCACAGAAAAAAAGGTTATCTGTCATTATCCTAATTAGTTGTAAGTGACGACTTACTAAGACTATTTGCAAAGTCAACTACCATTAAATTTAAACCAAAAGTAAAATATGCTTTAAGGTATTTCTAGCCTTTCAGCAAGCTGAGAAAGCACAGCAACGACTGCACGGAAAACATTTCCCTTTTCCTGTGCCGCTGGACAGACCCTGGGGGTCCCACCGGAGCGATCAGTGCCGTGTGGGTCCGGCGGAGGGAGGGCGCATTTACCGCACTCCGGTAGCATCTCTCTGATCTCTGCTTTCCTTTGTGATCGCTGATCCAACAGCCCTGTATCGCATTGTTTTTCTACCCGCTTTATTAGCGAGTTAATGTGTTTCTTCTCAGGAGACCTTTAAGCTTAAAATATTTCTTTAATTAACGGAGCCTAATCTTAAAGAGCCAAAGCCGGCTGCGGCGCTTCCACGCCGCCTGAGTGCGGGAATGCTACCGCCCCGGCGCACGGGGGAGGCTGAGGAAAGGACCATGCCTTCAACTCGCCGGACCGGTCACGGGAAATCCCGCGTCCCCGGCCGGCCCCCGGGGTCCCGGTGCCGGAACGCTCCGGCGCTCTCCGCGCTCGGCAGGAGGGGGTCACAGAGACAAGGCGAGAAAGCTGCCGGCTCCCCGCCCGCGCCCCTCCCACCCTTCGCTTTGAACTTCTCCAGCACAGACCCCTGAAGGTGCAGCGCGGCCCGGCACGCCACGCCAGGGGAAGGCGCAGCGCCAGCGCCTCATCCCCGAGCATCCCTCCGTCCCCGGCGGCGCGGGGGAAGATGCCCCGCTGCCGCCGGCCCCACGCACTCCCCCCACGCGGGGAAGATGCAACGCTGCCCCCAGCCCCCTGCCCGTGCGGAGGAAAGCG
>WEZZ01005247.1:31371-57139 GCA_013400585.1 Chloropsis cyanopogon
TTTGTTTTTTTTTTGTTTTTGTTTTTGTTTTTGTTTTGTTTTGTTTTGTTTTTTTGTTTTTGTTTTTTTTTTAATTGCAGACTAGTTAAATAAGGTAGAACAGCATCCTGGTGGTAGCATCCTAACAATTGCATTGTGAATTGATGCTGTGTGTGCTGCTTACTGCATAAATTATTGGGGCATGCTGACTTTTACATGAGTTGTTGGAATGCTCCTGGCCCATCAGAAATAGTATGCAAATCTCTCTGCAGTAATTTTCAGACTGTGATTTGGAAACTTCTTTGTACTTGCTAGGGAATTGGCTAGCAGTCTATAGAGAAGTACTTGGGCATATGGTGTAGGCTCATTTTCCATGTATTTAGCTACTAATGGCATTAAGAGAAGCCAAAATACATTAAATACCTCTCTAATATTAATTATCTTGTTAAGAATTTGTTGAAAATACTATTAAAATCACAGATGTGTTCAAGGGCTGTGTGATCAGTGTGAAGGCAAATCTGGGGAATAGGGTCAGTGGGAAATCTGTTGATCTGCAAAGGTTTGCTATGATACTGTTGTTGCTACAAAAAAAAAAAAAAAAAAATTGGTTTCACCTGTGGCATTGAAACTTTGGAACAAAGACATAGGGACTTGCTTCAAGGAATGGAAAATCTGACTTTACTGCTACTTTTGTAGTGAAGGGATCATTTTTGTTGAGTAAGGCTGTTGGCTTCCTCAGCCCAAAGGTTTACAACCCTTAAATAGCTCTTCCTGACACTAAGCAGTATCCCTTTGATGTGTTTCAAGTGTGTTAGAAAGACTGGCTGGCAACATCGGTACTGATGAGTGAAAAAGAGAGAAATTTACAACATCAGATAGTTTCTTTAAATTATTTCCCTTGTTGTTAGTTATTACCAAGCATTAGACTGCCACACTTGAATATAATTAATGTAGTAAATGGCTTATTAGGTGCCATCTGAACTTTTGGCTTGTTTAATTATAGAAGCTTAGTGCAGTGGTCTGTGTACAATATTCACCCCAAATAATTGCTTTCAGACTTTTATTTGACTATGGTTATTTTTGGAGCAACTGGATACATGGCTTTTCACTGAACTTTGCACTTCTTAGGCTCTCTGCAGTCCTGACACTACATTTTCAATTTGCATAACTAAAAGCAGTTGTGTTTTGATTTTGCTGGTAGTAATTCAGAGCAATTTTTCTGCATGCCATTGATATGTTAATGTGTTCTGAGCTTCCTTAAAATTCTCTAATTTATATTTAGGTATCAATCAATCAATCAATGACACAAAACGGAAGGTTGTAATAATTTTTTTTCGAAAGTTTTTAAATGGTTACTGAAATTAAGAGCATTTCTTCCAATGATATTGTATGCTTTGAAAATTGTTAAAAGTGTGAAAGGAGTGGCATGAGATGAAATCAGCATCACAAAAGATTTACAATAACGGGTTCAGATTCAGCAAGCCCTTCTTCATGTGCTTAATTACATATATATAATTTCACAATAAATGCCTTCTTCCTCAAGTAGAACTCATGGTGACGTATTTAGAATGCAAGATCATGTGAAAAGCTAAGTACAGCTACCATATTATACCTGTAAAAATCCCTGATACTTGTTACTGTGTTTGTGAACATTTTGTATTTTAGATCCATTTTTTCTAAGGTGCAATCATAGAAAAGTGATTTTCTTGATCTGTAACACTTCTAAAAAAATAATCTTGTAAAGAAAATCAGATTTCTTTTTATCTGGTCTGAAAATTTTACATAGACTAGAATCAGTGCTTCAATAATTGGCCTCAAGGGCAAAGCGTGCCAAAATCATTCTGTTTGCTGTATGCATTTTTTCAGAGATTGTCTCTTTCCAGAAGGATAAACTCTTGAAGACGTAAATATCAGGGAGTTGTTCCCAGTGTTCTCGGTGAGGGTCTTTGACCTTCAGAGCTCGCACCAGACAGATGTTCTGGCAGACCTTATTGGTCTACAGACCTTCAAAGCCCTCTTTGACACCAGTCACTTTGGAGAGGCCAGTTCTTCCATGCTGCTGGAGATGGCCAGAGGCTCGGAGGAGCTGAGGAGGTGGAACAGAGCTTAGCTGTGAGGTGTGGTGGCCCAGGTTGCTGTTATGTTTCATTGGAGATGCAGCTGTACAGCTGGTTGTGTGTGTGTTAGCACACTGTGCTTTCTGGAAGGTGTGCTTAAGAAATCTAAATGTAAATTAAAGGTAAATGTTATTCATTGCGTGGCTCTGCGGTTGTCATCAGAGCAGGATTCACCGCAGGTTTTGTGCAGTCCCCTGTTTTATTGTATTAAATTGTACGAATGCTATCCCAGAGTAGGGTGTTACATAGCTGGGGTTGTGAAATGACTGTGAGTGCTCTGAGGTATGAACACAAAATCTTTGTAATAACCAAATGGCTATTAGCTTTGGAAAGTTTCTTCTTCACATGTGATATGTATTTGTCTGGCTGGAAGATATGTGGCCAACCAGATACAGGGGGTTTAGTAAGGTGGGGAGATTTGTTTTGTCAGTTTCTGAATCCTTTATGTCATTGATGGAGCCAGAGGTCTGGAGGGTGTAAAATTTGATGAGGTCTCTTTATAGCATCCTCAGTTTAAAGTAACTGTGCTAAGTTCTGTATTTAATTTTGGTAGTGGAGTTGTCTTTCTGTCCATCACTGGAAGGACTACTTTCAGTCTAGTCACTGTCTTATCAGTGTCTCAGCAAAGACTCTGATCCTGTCTCTGTGAAATACCAAGTCACATCTGCCCATGATGTTCTGAGTAAATACCTTCTGTGTATAAAAATGTAGTGATGTACTCTACAATCATAGTCCAAAATGCCCTCAAACTTTGCATAATTGAGTAGTGAAGAATTTGCCATTCTCTCGAGGCTGATGCCTAGATGAGAAAATGCTAGTTGAGTGCTGTTTCAACACAATCTGAAAAATACAGATATTTAGATATTCTATAATTCACTATACAAAGCAGGAGGTGTTTGGCTCTGGACTGACAATGGAATATCGGGCCATTCACCCTTACGCTGCGTCAGGGAAGGGAGGTCAGTAACAAATGAAAGCTGTTACCATCTGATGGCTGTTCAGTCACCTGTGAAATGTGGTTTCTAATAGACAGGTTTCCACATCATAGGAGCAGCAACTGCAATTAGATGAGCAGAGCCAGCCCCCTTGTCAGAAGCCTCGTACATCATGCCTCATGTTAGCCTCAAACCGATGCCGCCAGTTAAGCGTTTCCAAACACAGCCAGGGACCCGTGATTGCTCTGTCTGCTGGTGGAGAAAGAGCATGTTTATTGTTGAAGATGTTGGCCTTTCTCTCCTAGAAAGGCTTGATCTGTGAAAGCAGAAAAAAGTAGAGCCTACAGCAGCATCCATGAGGTCCTGGCTCCATGTGAATAAGTTGCTTGCAAAATGTTCAAAGGCTTTATTGGGTTTAGGATTTCATCCCGTGGAAGCATTATAGAGAGCACCCTGTATCTCCCAGTGAAGCTAACTAATCAGGTCCAGACGTGGTAGTAGTTAACTGACAAACTGGCTGAGAAGTCAGTGATTAATTTCAACAAATGAGTTTTCTTTGAATGCAAGCTCATGGATGACAATTATAACAGTATGCCTATGATAAAATTAGAGATTTTTGTTCTTTAGGCTTCAAATCTGCTTGTGTCTTAAAACATCTGCCTTTTGTAGAGAGTTATCATCAGGGGAAGGGGACAAGCACACATAGAAAAGAAGTGTTCTTTCTTTCTTTCCCAAAATACCCTAAATACCAATAAAATGTTCAAAGCAATTGCAAAATTCCTTTTCAGTGCTAAGGAGTATTTAATATATTGAATCATACATTCTGTAAGGCCTCTGGTGTCTTCAGTGAACCACAGGTCTAATATCCAGTCCCATAAAACTAGTGAAAGGTTTTGTACCGCCTTTAAGTGGGCTCAGAGTCTAGACCCCAGTGAATCCTAGTTTGTGTTCTAGCTGCAGGCTCCATTTAACAGGAGACTCTGAACTTGGGTGGTAGAAAACAAAGCTGCAAGCAAACATACCTGAGTTGGGTCATATTTTGATATACTGAGGAAGCTGCTTTTAAAATCAAGCCAATGCTTGGGCTAAATATATTGTGAGATGTTAGAGAGAAAGCATTAAGAATAAGAGGAGTGTAGGATTTTTTTGAATAAAGCAGTGTACACTATGTGGCTTTTTTTTCCTCCCCAAAGATTGTGGTGCTAGCAGAGAAACTGCATTTTAGCTGCATAGACAAGAAGCCTTCTTTCTTAAGAACACAAATGTGGTCTATAGGAAAATCCAGCAGTGACTTGTTTTTAGACATTTAACTTGGATACAGTCTTGCAGATGGATGGAAATTTGTGATCAAGCCACCTTGACTCCACACTCAGATCTTTATTAGTGCAGCTGAAGGGCACGGAGTATCAAGGGTGGCTTTGCACCAATGAGTTTGGTGACTGTAGCAGTGTGGTGTTGACATTTTCTTTTTAATATGCCACCTGATTTTCAGAATCTTATCATTCACCTATAAACCACATGTTCTGATGTAAAGCACAGTTGAAAGGTCTATTTAGTGGAAGGATAAGTTTTACTAAGTATAAAACTGATTGCTTTAACAAAATAGAGAAGAATGTGGCGTTAACAAAGAGAACTCATTTTTCTTTTTATTTCTTTTGTTTTTTTTTTTAAACATGTGTAACTCTCAAGCACCCTTGGATTTAAAAGACATTTAGAGAAAGACCTTTAGAAAAATGGAAGTCTCTTTAAACATTGTTTCTTTCATTGTCTTGACAAACCTTGAAAAGTAGTTTCTGTGCCTGCACATTTCAGAAACAGTTCTTAGAGGTTTTATTATGTGCTGAAACATATGTTTATAAAAAAGACTATAACCTGGTGGAAAAAGTGTCTTATAATAATAAACCTGTCGATGGGCCATATGCTGCCATCAGTATGTTTGAAAAAAATAAATTCTTCAACAAGTGTTAAGTAAGTTTACAGCCTGAGTGTTAAGTTAGGGTCAGACTGTGACTCACCCTTTGTGGATTGAGAGGGGGAGGAAAGTGCCTGCGGATGCTCCTCATGCTCTTTTCATTAGCTCACAGGGCGGCAGGCGGGCTGGAGCTGGGCAGCACCGCTCCCAAAGGGCGGTGGAGGCTGGAGCTCCGGGAGAGGC
This sequence comes from Chloropsis cyanopogon, assembly GCA_013400585.1. Taxonomy (NCBI): domain Eukaryota; kingdom Metazoa; phylum Chordata; class Aves; order Passeriformes; family Irenidae; genus Chloropsis; species Chloropsis cyanopogon. Next base: position 36,558 of record WEZZ01005247.1, read on the forward strand.
TGCGGGTTCTCTTGCTGTAGCTTTTCCTTGGTGCTCCGCAGGTTTCTGCTGGCCCAACACAGCCCTGTGTATTTTGTAAAACTCGACTGAGCATTGTGTGGTCTCTCCTGAGAAGAGCTCACCTCTGAGTTAGATTTATCTGCATTTTAAAGGTGATAGAACAGATATTTGAAGTTGGTACAAATAAAAGAGCTCTGATAAATCTCCAATTGGATAAGAAATGTGGAAAAAAATCTTTTGTTCTTACTATTAGGTAGATAATTTTTATTTATGGGTGTTTTTGGTGATTAGAGTTCTGATTTTGGTTTTTAGTGTAGGGTTCGTAGTCATTGCAAAGTCTTTTGTTTTTGAAGAGCAAAAGTAAGATGCAGAAGGTCAAAGGAGATGTCATTCTTAAAAGGCGCTTTCTGTGTGGGATCAATATTTGGTAAATGTAGGCACTTTCGAGCCTATTTTACTTTGGATTCACTCGCGTAGCTCCTGTGAATGGGAGTCATGGATGTGTGGATCTCAAAAAGAATTGGTCTCTTTGTAACACTGTTTCCATGTAGAAACATACTTCACTGGGAAGTGTTTTAATAGCCTCATGTTTCCCACCACTAGTCAGCTGTGCACTCCTTGTTTTCCTGGCAAGGTAGCAGGTGATAGTCATTGTCAAAGGAAATATCAAAGACTAAGGAGAATTGTTTAAAGTAGTTGACCATGCTGGAAGCTGTGTCAAGTGATACATGTGGTTGCCATAGCATCTGTTATCAAAATCAAGATTGTGAACAGAACAGTCCCCATCAGGAGTGAATTCCTTACCCACAGTCTCTCCAGGGTTTGTCAGCCAAATTAAAAGTTTGCTCAGGGGAGCAAATTTGCTTCTTGAGGGCTGAAATCTTCCCCCTTGGTGTTCTTGTCCAGAAGTGTAATGCCCTGTGTTGTGTCTGTGTGGCTCCTAGTCTGGAAGAGAGCATTGGAGACCAAGAGAGTGGAGCAGAGAGGGGGAATCTGATGCAGTAGAAGCACCCAGACCCCTGCACAGATTCTGCAGTCAGCACAGAAATGGAAAATAGATTGGATCAGTAATCCAATCCAATAATCCAATGGAGGAAAGGGTTGGGAACTATGTGGATGTTCGCTGAGAAAATTTTTTGGGTTCATCAGAGAGTAAGGCTAAGTATGGATTGAAGGAGTAGGAAGAGGACAACATAAGTCAGGAGAGGAAACCCTCTGTATCTGGTGTTTGCCACCTTTCCAAGAGAGGCATTTTGGTACTGGCAAGGATGGGAAGCACCCCAGGACCATTTCTCTCCAGCTTAACAGAATGTCTCCCCATGGAATCTGTAAGATCCAGCCAAGTTCTTACACCCAGCTGGACCTGAGGGAAGGGTCCTGGGCTTCTGGGCTGCCTCCTGAGCACAGCTAATGAGGTGATGGAGGAGTGTGCAGTGGGCAAGGCTGGTTTGCCTGCGGCATGCACAAGCCAACAAGTTGTGTTAACAACTGCAGTGCTCAGAATTTGCACAAACCCATATTCAGTAATAAAATAGCCTGCAACTAGTCAAAGGCACCAGTAGTAGCCAAGCAAATTTGGAATGTGTAAGCCAACCATTTTTAAGTTATTGTGAGCCAAAAAAAATTAGTGAACAGTCCAAGAAATGGAGAACACCTCACTTTTCAGGAACTCTCATATCTTCAAGATGCCTTGGCCGATCTACCTCAAACTTTCCAGAGGAGCTTTCCTTGGCATGAGACCATGATTCTGAAATTTCATGTGACTAGGTTTTACTTTGTTGAAGTTATGAAGGTTAAAACCAGAGTTTGTTATAGAAAGCTAATCTCTCCATTAGAAATATTTGTGCATAGTTAATACTCGTTCCATTGTCATTGTTCACTGCTGGTTCAGACTGATTGTATTTTTGCTATTTATTTCGGGTGGGTTTTTGGTTTTTGGGGTGTTTTTTAGGGATAAATTCAGAGCAGTGTAGGTTGGAGCCAAAGTGTGCATGGCTGGCTATAGGCACATGTGGTAAGGCAGAAGCATTAGCTCTGTAACTGCTGGAGAAGGATTTGCATTTGGAGTCCTGCTGCCACCGTACTGTCGCTGAGAACTTTTTGGAGTGTGTGGTTTGAGAGATCAGTATTTAGTACAGCTTTTCCCTCTCTGCTCTGTAGAAGAGAGCATCTCTGTTGGCCTAGTTATACTCTGACCTCGAGGCAAAAAATGTTTCTGATTGATGGCCAGCATGGCATTTAGGGTTTCCCTAGTGGCGGCTCCTGCTGTGGAAAGCTGTGAGGGTGACAATGGCCTAAGGTGGGGATCAGTATTCTCCATGTGTGCTTTTGAGCTGCTCTTCCTTGTGTCTAAAAATCTGTAGGCTGAAATGTCTTGCTTTCAAAATTGCAAGATTTCAGACAGGCATCAGAAAACAGAAAGAAAATATTTGTAGGCCTGGAAGTGCCTTTTAATTTTCAAGTTACACGCACCTTAGACTTCTGTACAGGGGTGGGACCTGGTTGTGCACCAACCCCTTTCCTCTGCTCTGACTGCTGATTTTCTGAATGATGAGAAGACCACAGCATGCTATTGCAGATATTTGCTATTGTTGGATGGAGCCAAATGAGCAAAGGTCTCTAAATATGCTGCATTTCAAGACATTGGATTAGTTTGATTGAGCCACTATACAGACAGAGCAAACAGGGCCAGAATAGATGTCAGGCTGGAATGAGCCTTCACCCTGAGGCAGGGACTGGGAATATTTGAAGTCACTGCTTGTCTGTATTTTTCTTTCTGGGGCTTAAGTTATAAAGCTCCAGGAGAGATTTGGCTGAAGTCAGGAGGTGCTGCTCCTGAAGAGGCAGGGTGCTGTGCATCACTGCTTGGGAAGGCTGCCTTTTAGGCAGGATGCCTCAGCACCTGCCGGGCTCTGCAGTCCATGAAGCCAGGAGGTGCTCTGTGTGTGTGCAAGGCCAGTCTTTGTCCTGTTTGCCATCTGTACTGCTGCTGGCTAGCAGAGGGGCATTCCTGCTTCTTGCCTAACACACCCCACACCAAAAATACAACTGCTACATTAGTTTACTATGGGTTAATTCCTGTAAAAGGGTGTATGTGTAAAATACCCCTCAGTAGGTTTTCTATTCGCTCAGGCTTTTTATTATTAGGAGCACTGAAAAGACCAACAGAGTCAGCTAAAAATCAATGTGCCTCCATATAGGCAGCCACTGAGAAGGGTGCAGGCAGTGTGATCACAGCTACTTAAACCAGTGATTAGATGTCCCACTACAGTCTGCAAAAGCTTCACGCAGGAGAGAAACCCTACGGAAAACTCCTGGACCACGGCATTAAAATAATTAAGTCTTGCAGTCTCTGAAATAGATATTGCTCTTGCGAGGTCATAATGAGATAAATAGGGACACTGGCACTAGATAGAGCACACTGTATATGTGGAACTTTGCTTCTGTCCTGTGTGACATTAGGCTCTTTATTTTTGTAAAAAAAAAAACTAGTTGCAGTTGAAAATGCCCTGAGAAATCTTCAGGTGATGATAGCACCAATACCAGAGCCATCAAAGGGGAAATGCAAAGCAAAATATGTAGATGTGAGGATGCATCTTTTGGTTCCTGAGTTAGCTCAGGTATATATCACTACATGGAATTGGAGTGCCTGCATAGTGACTCTCTGCATGATTTCTTCAGTAAGCAGGGCCTCAGAGGAGGAGGTCAGCCCAAAGAATTTTTATCTTCTTGGTGTTTCTAGAAATAGTATGTCTGCACTTTTCAGGCTGCAGAGCTGCAAAGCTTTGAGTTACTACTGGTGCTGCTCCATCCCGTGCTCCCACATGAAAGTTTCCAAGGAGTGTCATAAACCCGTTGCACAAGCTGAGAGAAGGAATAGAAAACTGCAAAGCCTGTAATACTGCAATATTATAGTATTGTCTACTGCTGCAATAACCCTGCTGTGTTTGGAAGGTCTCAGGCATACCAGCACCATGGTTAATCAGTCAAGCAGCCAACAGTAATTCATAGCCTTGACTGCTGAGAAATTCAGCATGGCTAAGATAGACATCTGATCCAGCTTAAGAAAGTAAAGGCATCTTCCCACCGCAGTTTGCTTTTTGACTGAATTGCTTTAACCCTGTTTCTGAATTTTCTCACTTATTTTCTAAAGAATAGTTTTTGAAGTATGACACTTTAATTAAAATATCCCCTTAAATCCTTCATATTAGTTCCTTATTTACTGGCTTTTAGCATTTTAAATAAATGAGGCAGGAATGCTAACAGCCAGACAATAATACAACTGTGCAAGGGTAAGAAAGCTATTAGATGGACACTACTGGGGTTTTGTGGCTCAAAACTATATTATGAGTGCTGAATCTACCCTGTAAGTATGTGTTACAGAGTGTGAAGTCTTCCTTACCTTACCACTGAATTAAAGTCAGGCTATTTCCCCTCAATTGTTTGGATTTGGTTATAAGGCAGAAGTGTGGTCAGTAACAACAGAGCAACAAGAGAGTTCCTCATTACCCTGCTGCCCAAGTTTCTCAGAAAGTAAAATTCAATGCCATATCAGCTCCACTGCAGTTTAGGGATATTGAAATTGATTTTTTTAATTTAGATTTCCTAAACAAAAAAGTATTGTTTTTGATCTTTGAAATGTAATGTCTTTTAAAGCAAAAGATTCCCCTCACTTATTTTCTACCGATCTGAAGTGAGGTTACAAAAGAAGGCAGTTGCAAGTCCCATGTATGCAAAGTACTTAGGGAAAATGTCAAGTGGCTTGGAAACAGGCAGGCTAAATAAAAGTGTCATCAAGAGAAAGAGAAATTGGGTCAAGACTTCTAGCAATGCAACTGGTTCATAGGTCTTGGAGTGCAGAATAGGGGTACTACTTCTGAATTTTGGAAATCAAGGGGTGATTATAGTGATATGGTGATGCCAGAGGAGACACACTACTGTAATCTGGAGTTATCAGTCACTGGCTGAAATGCTGGAGAAATAGTAGCAGTAGAGAAAGTACATAGAGTACATAAAGTATTTATTATATTAACAATATTATTTTCCCAAGAAAGACAATGCTCTTAGAGAGCTAATGTCGTATACTAAAAGTCTAATTTTTTTCCCCTGATTCTCTGATGCACAAGCCCAAGTGAACTGATTTTAAACTGAAGTGTGCCTGTTTTGTACAAGTGTGCTTGGCAGAAAAGTGATGTATAAGAATTCACATAAACTTGGATTCTTCAGCTCCTGGAAAGGAGACTGTATATGTTATCCACTGATGGAAACATGGGCTCCTCTGCAGTGTGCCCTTGGGTATGTTCTGTTTAAGTGTCTTGAAAATACGTGGTTATTCCTCATGTGCTTGTCCACGCTCAGTTTGTTTATGGAGACCGTGACATTTACAGTATCTGCAGTCTGGAATACTGCTTTTGCCATAGCTTTTAATGATTATCTCCTTTCACTAAAAAAACCCCAGGAAATCTAGGCAAGGCAATTGCATAGAAAACTTAGCAAATACGAATTGTTAACTGCATTTGGTGATAAAGTTAGAAAACACTTTAAAGAAATCAAACTTTCCATTAGCCTGATCTGAACCATACAAATTCTTCTCCTTTAATTTCTCTTCCCTCATGGTTTAAAAGTCTGCTCATTCTTTCATCAGAAGTGATTCAGACCTGAGGGACACTTGTAATTTGGAAGCAATTAGTAAATAAGTCAGATAAATATTATCCATTGAGATTTGTGAAAGCGCATTGGATAGGATTCTTAAAGAGCTGTATCAAATCTGAACAATTAAAGTTTAAAAAAATTATCTCTAGTTAGAATGATAAGTCCATTTCATCATAAATTAATTCCCTGTTAATAGTTTCTGCTGCTTTTGGAGCAATCTGAAGAGGTTGGGTATCTGAAAAAGTAGTTAAAATAGAAGAAAATCTGTAATAGCACAGCATATTTAGACAAAATTTTGACAGTATCCAGATTCTGACTTGCAGTGACATCTTTCTTGTGTGCAAATGCCGTCAGTAGGGTTCTGGGTCCAGAGCTGAACCTCAGATCTGTGGGTGTGAGTACTCACTCCTCACTCCCCATCTAATTCAAACAATATTTCTCTTGGTTCTTGTAGGGCATAAGATATTGTTTGCCTTCTTGTTTAAAAAAGCTCAGTGGTGTTCATTTTCTTATGCTGAAGCAAAAAAAGCAGCCAGATTATGTGGCTGTTACTGTTCACAGCTTTGGGCTCTTCAAGTGGAAAAGCAGAATTTGAGGTACAAGAAATGTTTGAATAAATGTGGTTTATAAGTAGACCGGCCAACAGCTGCTCCTAAATTCATCTTAAAATCTTTATATACCTCTACCTAAAAGTCCCTTCAGAATTGTGAGGTGCTACAGAATTCTCCTGTAGCTCTGCATCAATGCACTGGTGGGGTAATGGGAACACACAGAGTTCTGCCATTACTCCCTGGGAATGACCTGATGTTCTCTCATGACCCTCCAGGGTCTGTTAGATCTAATATCAGGTTTCACATTTGGAGGGTTTATATAATAAAAGTCACTGCAGTTACTGGAAGTACTATGAAATTATAAAATGCATTAAAATGGATGGAAACATGTATACTGTTCCCATATAGATTTCCTTCTGCTTTATTGGAATGATAAATTTGGTTTAATCAATTCACCAAACCAGGTTTGGTGATTGATAGGTTTACTACTAGTGGCAGGTGTCCTGCCTGATTACCAGCACCTTGCTGTACTGCCACATGTCCAAATACTGATTTGTAACAATTTTACTCTTTCCCTAGAGCTGAGCAAGCACAACAGACAGTTTTGCATAGATAGTGAAAATTTTGAAAGAGTTTGGAGGAGATTGAACACAGCTGAACACCAGAACAAGAGTCTCGTCACTGCCTGACATGATTTGTGATTACTACTAGTATATCTATTTGCATTTTTATACTCGTCTTCAGTATGAAGTTCAATGCATTTTTCTCCAACATTGAAAAAAACCTAACAACCCAGTGTGATGAAAGTAGGAAAATTTTGCTTTGCTTGCAGCCATCCTGTGTAGTATAGTCTCTATCTGCTATAGTAGTTCTAACTGTTAGAAAACATCTCTACTAATATGCTGACTAGAAGTATAGATGTAAATCAGGACGTAAATGCAAAAATCCTGAAAATTTTAGAAACGTTAAGCATTAGTTCTTAGATCAGACTAACCTTTCCCCTCATTTATTTACTGGCTGAATGGTATTGAAGGAAGACTAAACCCCATCAGCAGAATATGTTTGACAGGACTGGGTGTTGCTGAGGAATCAATCTATGTTAAAACAAGGATTTATTTTTCAGAACAGTCTCTTTTCACTTTGGTAGAGAAAACCTTCTTCTGATTGATTTAGGTCAGTGAATTGGCATTACTTTATTACTTGTGTTGTGCCTTTAGCACTTAAAAGCTGCAGGCAAGGGTTGGGGTTGTATTACCCTAGGCAAGGGTCAAAATCACATAATTCATCTCCACCCGTGCAAACCTTTTTCCTAATTCTCCCAGTAGTTAGTTTGAGTGATGCTAGTGGGTTTCCTAAATGTCAAATGGTGCCATGGTGAGGGGAACCTCCTGTTTCCTGGGAAGGGCAGGAGCCAGAAGAGAAGCAAACCCTGTCTCAGCAGAGGCTCCCTGGGAAAGCAAGCAGTGGGTTGCTGGGGCAGTGTAGGCACACCCCACGGACTCCTCACCACAAGTGTGAGGGAATTTGTTCCCATGGATGCTGAGTTGTCAGTGTGCAGCAGGAGAGGAGAGGAGAGGAGACTGAGAGTTTCAAGTGTTCCTGACATCTTGATGAGAGGATGGCTAGGGTCTGTGCTGGTCAGGAGGATATGCTTCATCGGCACCTTCTCAGCAGATGCATCTACATCATCTAAACAGAGTGTGTTTAGTGCCCACAGCAAAAGGTGGGCAGGGCTTTGCGTGTCTTGGCTGCTTAAAGGGAGTCTTAGAAGGAGGGCTTTTTAATGAAATGGGTGGTATTTCAAAGGGCTTCCTGTTGGCTGAAAACCCAGAAATGCATAGCCAGCATTTGAAATACTAAGAAATATTTTAAGGAAAATTTTGATTATGCCACCTGTTGAACAATTGAAGGAAGGGAATATATTGCATATATACTGGTTAGCTTCAGGTTTTAAAGTCAGTATTTAAATTGAGACTTTACTCTAGAGATTAAGGCACCAAAAAAACTCTACCAAGTATCATGGAAAGTATTTACTCTTTCACAGATCCATTTGTAGTAGCCTGTAAGTCTCAAAATACAAGGTTTTAGGTTTTGTCATCTCTTATGATGGTGAAAATTACCATCAAATTGTAATTCTACAGTTATATGTAGTGAGGATGGTCTCAATATTATCTCATTCTTCTAACTTTTATAACAAAAATAACTAATGTAAATAATCTTGGGAGCTGGCCAGCTCTGTCTTGCTTCTTACTTACCTCAGTTTCTCATTGTTTTAATGGTGTCAGAACTTTCAGAGAACTTAATTCTTTTTGTGCTACCTTCCATCTTGTGAAAGTCAGTTGTATTTGTAGGGAGTGAATGGCAAGTGCTGGGGGAAGTAAAGTCTTGTGTGCTGCCTGTGGGCATCAATGATTGACAAAGGGGGAAGGGATGAAGCATCCAGCCAACAGCCTTGGTTTGTCACTATTGCTCATGCTAGTTTCATGCTGGTAGCTGTTAGAGATCCTGTTTCTCTGTAAAATTTCTGGACAGATAGGATTCAGGTTCCAGTGGTTCATGTCAGGTTAGAAACAGCTGTATCCCCCACAGAAGAGATTTCTGTTGATCTAGTCATAGTTTAAACTAATTTTGCCTGCAGCCATGCATAAAACAGTGCCAGAATGGAGACAGAAAGAAAGAGGGGGGGGGGGAAACATACTAATACCACTTCATTTTGTTTTAGGAAGCCAACCAAAATACCCAGCTAGTGTAGGTTGGCATATTATCAGCACAATCATGTTAAGTATTAAAATATACAAAAAAGAGGGGAAAATTGTGTCAGTCCAGGAAATTTCATTTTTAGATTGTAATGTAACAAAGGGCTAAACTGACTTCATCCTTTAGTTTGGCAAGCCTTCTTCCAGGGTGAAATTTTTCATTCAAGCTTTTAGGCTAAGGCAAATAAGCACATAGAAGGCATGTTGTTTGTATGTATCTATATGAATATACAGAAATGAGATGTTAACAATGATCATTTTCTAAATATCCTCCTACAATTACTTTGCTAACATAAATGGGAACTGGCGCTGAGATAGAGCTGAGAAATAGGGAACAATTTGTTTAACATTGTTCTATATTAGAGTTTTTAAACAAGGGCTGAGTTGCTTTCTGGAACAAATGTAAAAGGACAAACTACAGTCTAATAAAGAAGTTAGTAATTAAAAGGAAAGCAAAACAGTGCCTACAGTGTTAGAAACATACACTAAGGACACACTTGGTGGATGTAAAATATACTGCTACACAGAGATGTGGATAATCAGTATATCTCAGAAATGTTGCTTTAGAGTGGAAAATCAAAATTCTCCAATCACTTCTGCCTGGAAGACTTTGTGAATTTGGTCAAGTTTTTTGTGATGGGATTGAAACAGATCTTTTCTAACTGTACTTTCTTTTCATGTGTGTGTTTAGTATAAACGTTTCCTTCTTTAAGGAAGCAATTCAGATTGCCCTTTTTCAGGGCAATTACTGCTGTGTTAAGTTCAAGTAATATAGCATCTAAAAACATTTATGGAGCAAAGAAAAGAAGCCTTTTATTCTAACCTTGCCAAGAGCAGAAATAAAATGAGCTGTTGTGCTGGAAGTGTAGAACTGCATGAGGATTTGTAACGTCCTATTTCTCGTGGTTTAGTCTTGTGTGCAGCCTGAGATTTGTGTGATTTAATGAGACTGTGATTCATTTATCCTGTCAAGCTTTAAATAAAAACCCTCAAAGCACTTCCTTCCCTTTTTGAATTATGCGTTTTTGCAAGTACGGTATCAAAAGCTGCCCCTTAAAAAAAGGGAGGGGAACCCAATACAGTTATATATGTTGGTTGGATTTTTTTCTTCTGTTTTATTAGACACTGAGTAGTATTATCCATTTCTCTGTGCCTCTCTGTCTTGTTTTGGTGCATTAAGAGATTCCTGCCATCCTGTTCAGCTACAAGTGAAAACAGAACATAAGCACAGGCTGCTCCTGAACTCTGCTTTTCCAGGAGTGATTTGGATTAAAACCTTATTCTGTGGGTGTGAAGTCCCAGAGAAAGCCAGGCTGTGCTGAAGATGGGCATAAACTCCTGCTTGTGTTGTGTGCCCTCAGGCACCAGCCATGCCTGTACGTTGGAGCATCCCTGCATGGGGTGTGAAGTAACATTCAAAGGGGAAAATGTGTGCAACTCTTTTGGGTGCTGATCCATTGCAAAGCTCGGTCTGAAAGTGCCCTGGTGCAAGGGTTGTGCTCCATCTGCAAGGACCAGGGTCAGTGCTCCAGGGTCCCCTTTCCCAGTCACCGGGGTGGCAGAAAGCAGCACATTGACCTGGAAGTGGCCATCCAGATTAAGGGGGGAAAGACACAGCATGGATCCTGCCACTCACCCAGGCTTCCCATCTGCTGACGGAACATGGCAGCTTCTTTCCCATCTTGGGAGGAATCAGGTAGGATGCTCAAGTCCAGAGCCTTCCCTCAGCAGTAGCAAGGCTCTCATGCTGCTTCCCCAAAGGGAAGGATGTGATCGTTCTGGTGGGAGGAAGTTTTCACTTCCAGTTCTCATCCCTGTGGTGCTGAGGTGTTGCTGCCTCTCTGGCAGGTGTTGTTTTGCTCCTCCACTACCACTATGAGTGTAGTTTATTTTCAGTCTCTCTGCCTTCCTGCCCTCTGTGCTGCCCTGCAGCCAGGCTTCCTTCTCTCCTGGCCCAGTGCCACAGCCTCCCCCAGCCCCTGCTTCTTCCTCCGTGTGTTGGTGTACAACTCACTTCCTCCTCATTGACCTCACTGCAGCAATAAAACTGAATACCTTAATAAAGTGGTTATGTGTGAGTGGAGGATGTGCAAGTAAGTGATGGCCATCAGTCTGGTCACCTTGTTTCCACACCTGGCTTTTTTCTCCAGCCAGCTTGATGTTTCAGTCTGCACAGCATTCAGCTTCCTAGGACCTTCACGGTGATCAGATCCCCTGGGAACACCTGCAGTTCCTCTGCAACCTGCAGTTTGTGAGAGGGAGGAGAGCTGCACAAAGGTGGTACAGAAACCCCACATGCAGCTCTGTGGTTTGATCTGCAGAGGAACTACTGAGGTGGAAGCTTGGAGCCTGCTGGGATTGTGTTTGTGCAAACCTAGATCCCTCCATGTCTATGCAATGGGATACTAAATTTCACTTTGGGAAAGTGCCTTGCACTGTCTTTGGTTATTTGCAGTTGTTTTATATTGGTGTAGGTACAAGTGGATTTTTTCCCCCTGCTGTCTGTATCAAGACACAGTGCTGTGGCAGCTGAAATATAACCAAAACCCATCCAAAACACCCAGCTGGTAGATTCCCAAGGGCAGTAAAGATACTTTTATCTGCTTCTTTACTGTGTGTGAGGGCATGTTAGGGACTGTGGCCAAAGTGGTGGTTTCTGCACCCATGTCCTATGGTGGAACCAAGCTTTGCTGGCATTTGCAGCAACTTGAAGCAGCCTTGAACCCTTTGCATCTTGCTGTGAACAGGGCCAGGACACAGTAAAGGTGTGGCAAGAGCAAACAACAAAAAAAGGGTCAGAAGTAGATAAGGCTGAGTACAGGTAGTACGTGGCTCGGTGAGGCACTCCTTGAGAGGCTGTGGGGGGTGATTTGAGTTATGTTGTGAAAACTGCTTGTCTTCACACAACTGTGTGACACTTCTGCCCCTTTGTACTTCTGATTAAAGAGCCTGGAAGTGATTTGCACTAAAGTTGTACTGAATTTCACATGAAGTGGTATGTAGTGCATTTCTATAGAAACCCTCAGTCAGAATAACAAGACTGTGGTCAGCTTATAACCAGTCTGGAAAAGCCAGAGAGGTTCAGTTGTCTCCCCTGACCTGAAATTTGTGAGGAAATCCTGGCCAGAGTGGTGAATCTCAGGGCATGTCAGAATGAGAGCTCCTCTCATGGCTCCTAAGAAAAGCTGCTGCAGGTTGGGTAGGTGGAGGTTGACCTGCAAGGTGCAGTCAGTCCCTGGGAAACCAGGTTCTCCCTGGCCATTGTTGCTGTGTTAAACATTTCCACTGGTGGTGGGAAAGTCTGCATGTGAAGGATCAGAGCTGGTACAGCTATTTTTACTTCCCTCCTGTCAGCCCACACTCGGACAACCTGTATGTGGTCTGTGGGCTGTGGGAAAGTGATAGCTGGCTTCAATGCCAGGAAGCTTGAACTTGATGATGGAGCATGGGGACTAGATGTCAGATGCATAGAAGATAACTTTGACCTTCCACTAAGCCCCAGAGATTGATGTATCTAAGCCTCCACGCTCCTACGTAATAATCTAGGACGTGTTCCTTGGCAGAAACCCCACTGAGCATTTCTCCAGCTGCCGGGTTGCCAGCTTGAGTGAGTTTTACTGCAAGTTTCACTATATTTGGCAATTTTCTTACAGCCTAAGCTCCTGGAAATGGGTCATTAGTAAAAATAAATAAAAAAGTTGCTTCACTCCCACCCCTTTAACTTGAAATCCTAGGTTTTATCAGAGGACCTAAGAACAGGCAACACTGCCTGCCTGCATCCTCAGAAGCAAGAACCTGAGACTGGTCTTTCAAATGCTCTGACTTGGGACACTTGGCTCACATTTAGTAGGTGATTCAGGTTAGCAATACCATCATTTGAATACCTCTCAAGGAATTTTCTCCAAGTAGATAATTAAATATAGGTTTAAAAGGCAATATTGGAAAAAAAAAATAATCCTACTTCAGATTTCTTTGGGTGTTTTTTCTTTATTTCAGAAGACAGTTTCTCAGGTTGCCACAAAAAATACTGAATGCAACTTGACTCCTCTGAAGGAAAGAGCCAGATTTATCGGGACTAACAAGGAAGTTGTCCAAAAGAGATTCATTAATTAGGAGGCCTAATCAGAGCCAATAAGACAAATGCACAGGCCTTCCACAGACTAATATACATCTTTTGGCAGTCACCACTCCCCACAGGCTTGCCTGTCTATTCTGCCTACTGTGTGGCTTCCACCGCAGAAATGATGTGATAACACTAAAACCAATTTGGCACTTTCCACATGAGAGGACGAGTGTATTCCCCACCCTGGAAATGCAGCCTCCAGCTGTCTTGCCCTATGCCAGAGGTTTCTTAATACTCTGGAATTAGCTGACTAAGAGATGAAGCAAACTAACAGAGCATTTGCTATCTGTTCAGGCCTCCTAAGCTTTCCATCAAATAAACCTTGGTCTGATTCTCAGCCCTTTGGAAATGGTTGCCCACAGCTAACATTTGCTATCCCAAATAACCCCGTGGTGACCTTCGCTGCAAAGCTGCAGCCAAGAAAAACCCTGTTTAACATAACAGTACACATCTTAGCACATCAACTTGAACCATCCTGACCTCTGAGCTGCCAGGGTCTGTACAAATTAATTTTAACAATAGACAGTGTTGAAAGGAAGGAATGTTTCAAAGGAATTGAAAAAATCTCCCTTATCCATCTCTTCTCATTTAAGAAATAGTCAGGAGGCCTACTTTAGAAAAATGAAAAGTGCTCCTTGTTGCAAAACAAAGGGCTTTATAAAGGGAAGGGGAACTCTTTGGTTTCTCGCATCTTAGTGTGGCAAGATGAAATTTCCCACAAGTGGGTGCTCCTTCTGGAAAATCAGCCCTTAATTTCCACTGGGGAATTGCCTTTATATCCTGGGATGCCTCAAAGATACCATTGGGGTTTGCCTTTCTTCTTCATAGCTGCTGCTAATACTTCTATTAAGCAAATAAGTAAGTCTTCCCTTTCTGCTCACTTCACTGGTTTGTACCTTGTCTCATTTTTTCCAGGGCTTTTGTGTGAATGACCAGACTGGGAAAGGAGAAAAGCCATTCTCCATATGGTAGTTGGAACTTAAATCAGTTAATGATTGAAGGAGCCCATCAGAAGGGAGATACATAGGAAAATGAGCCTCTGGGGCAAAACAGGCTTATCACTACTGCTGAAGAGGAAGCTGGGTTGGGTTAAGTCTCGGGTGTTTCCCCCAGGGGTAGACTTATTCCTCTGCTCCTCCTCTGCAGCAGCTTTGATTCCAGCCGCCTGTAAGTAGGGAGGATTATTACAGCAGGGGGGTGAAGTTGGAGACAATAAGAAATGCTAATGACAATTTTAAAAACTTGCGTAGAATTGCTTTAACAGTTTAAAAGCTGTATGTTGAGCATAGATAAAAGGGATGGAAGCTTATTCCTGAAGCATCCAGTGGACTTCAGGAAACCACCTGTTTTTATTCATTTAGCCAATGTGTAATTCATTGCAATCATCATTTCTGGTTTCCTACACCAATACTTTTCTCTTTGCAATTGAGATGTGCTGCTGAAGGCGGCACAGGGCGGGAATCCAAGTGCATCCCCAGATGGTGCTGAGGAAGATACCCCCTTGGGCAGTGGAGGGGTCTGCTGCCAGCAGGAGGATGGTGGGAGGCATGTGGAAGGCTGCCCTCTCCTCCCAAACATTTTCAAAGCCAGGGACTGTGAGGTGTGAGAAGCTGCAAGGGCTGAGGGGCAGAGGGCTGGATGTTTAGTGTAGAGGGAGATAACTGATATTGCTCTGAACTTAGTGCAGCTTTCGACACACAGCCTTCAAGATCCTGTGAGGTTGTAGAGGTCCTCTTGCAACTAATACAGTAATGACCTTGAATTTACTTCCAGCTCAGCTGCACTGCTGGAGGACAAGGCATTTCTTGTGAGCAAAAAACGTTAAAGCAGCACAGAGATTTGCCTGCGTAGCTCCGGTCTTCAAGAGATTTGGGTATCCTTTCTGAAGCCCCACTTGCAACGAGGGATTGCAGATAAGCTTCTGCAGTGGTTAATGTGTAAAGTTTTTGGATTTATTCTCACCAGTGCCTCTCCTTTTGCTTGTAGTGTTGACAAATATACTGTTGGATGCTGGTTTTCGTTTTATGTGGGTATTTTTTTGCTGCACAAAGAAGCTAATCATATGCATGCTAATATGTGCATGCTGACCAAGATGAGTGTGCTTTCATGACATAAGTGTTGTGGAGGGCTTGGGGGGCAGATTTTTGTTCACTTTAATTCAAAAATAACTAATAATGCATCTCAGTCCTTTTCCAGATTTTAACCTGAATACTGAGTCTTGACTTCTTATGCTGTGGCAGTCAGCTGTGCCAAACACAGATGATCACAGACAATTAGAAATTTATAGTCTCATGCCTGAATTAAGGCTAAACCTTCTATTTTTGAGCAGCTTCTGGTTATGAGATGCAGCAAAACGTGGGGGGGCGGGGTGGGGGGGGGAATGAGCAAATTGTAAGATTGTGTTGTAGATTAAATTGTGTCTGGACTTGCTATGTGACTCAGTGCAAAATATTAGTGACCTCTTCCTTTATGACTTTGACTTCCTGCAAGCTTATCTGTTAAAAAGCTCATGCAAGCTGCTTCCATTGCAGATCCTGTAAGAAATGTATATTCAGCAGGAGAAACATCTGACTGAGCAAAGACTAACTTACACAGTGTTTTGGAAGCCACATGTTGAAAAGTGCTGGAGAAACACATCAGGGAAAATGATAAAAAGAGATGAAAGCAGTTCAGATGGGTAAAGAATGCTGATTTTAAAATGCGAAACATCTGAACACTGATGAGTGGGCAGGTTGCAATAACTTCAGGGCAGACCTAACTGGCACAACAGCCATATACTGTAAGGCAACTCCCACAGGACATCACCTGCAGTGATTTAAAATTGGAAGTTGTGGGAGTGTTGAGGTTCTGCAGAGAGCAATCTTGCAGCAGCAGAGTGCAAGTAGGAAATGGGTCAGTTGGAGTAATAGATCTCTTCCATGTGGTTTGTGTGAGCCAAGCCAAACGTATGTGGAGCACTGGGTTATCAAAGTCATGATTTTTTTTTATCGTGTATTAGAAATTGCAATGAAATTTGGTCATCCAAGCGTAACTTTATGAATCCTCCCTCTGTTTGGACACTGCCTTGAGCCCCAAAGTCAGCTGTCTTTGCCTAATGTTCTGGGCTTTGTCTGGATCATTAAAATAGACTGTGTTTGGAAATGTAATAGTGCGATCTCACATTCTCAGGAGGTCAGCAAAACACAGCCTGAAGTATCTCTGCTAATGCCACCTGCGGTTTGTTCTCGCCTCTGCATTGTGGTAGGCGATTTCCCCATTTGTGCTGAAACAACTGGATGTGTGCCCACACTGAGGTGGATAAAGGGGCTGACCCAGTTAAAAAAAAAAACAAACAAACAAACAAAAAACAACCAAAACCAAGAAAACCTTCTAACATGTATTTTCCCTACTGTATCAGTTCCATACACGGGGGTGTTGGCAGCAGCAGAGGCACGGTGCAGGAATGAAGGACAGAGAAGAGAATGTCTTACACTGATGCTGCTGCTGGGTTCTTTTTCATTTGGAAACACAGTCTTAGTTACAGCTTTGGTTTAAACTTTGCACTCAGCTTTGATGTACTTTAGCAGCTTGCAGAAAGGTGATAGCGTGTGGTAACTGTGGTTTTGGTCCCTCCTGATGGCCAATGTGAGCAGGCAGTGTGTTATCACAGGCTGTAAGCTGTTTGGATGTGATGTGATGAGGTGGTGGCTCCTGAGGCGCAGGCTGGTAATCAAATCCGAGCTTGCCCCTGTTCCCCATTCCCCATTGCTGATCGCAGCTGGCTGGTACAAGTGGCTCTTAAGTCCCACCATTAAGTCGCCATTGAAACAAATGGGTTAGAAAGACAATTCCAGAAGAAGGAGATTGGCTTATTTTTAATTCAGATCAGGTGAGTGATCTGTCACTAATTAGTACACTGAGTTACACTGTGGTGTAGCAACTGAGGCTGACGATGACTGTGGTACAGGGAGGTGAATGGTAAGGCTTCTGGTGGGGATTTGCTTCAGTCAGGCTTGTAACTGATAGTCACACCACTTGATTAAGCAAGTGAGTTCGTGTAAGGGCACAGTGTGCTCGATGGTCTAGCAATGTGCTATGTATTTTCCTTGGAACACAGCCCCCTCAGTCAAACTTTGTTTCATTTGGACCATGCATCGCTTCACTAATGCACAAGCTGTCCAAAACCCCCAGGTATTAGTAGGGCACATATTTCCAGGACTAGGTCTGACATTCTCTACCCACTCCCTTTATGTAAATCTGTATCTTATCCTAAAGGAATGTATTTAGATAGTTGTGCCACCCATTCTCCTTTTTTGGAAAATACAAAACCCCTGCACCTTGATGTACCCAATTCCTTCATGTCACTTCAGTGTGCATGCAGCATCCATAGCAGAGGTACAGGAGTTGTTCTCACTTGGGTCTGATACTAGGCAAGAAATTATGTAGCCACTGGAGCTGTGCCAGTTCATACCAGCTGAGGAAGAGGTTCCCCTCTCACCCATGTGTGTGATGCTCTATCCTTCACCCCCTGATGATATGCACAGAACACCATCCTTTCCAGGCTGTGGGCAGAGGAGGGCTGCAGCTAGAGCTTGTGCTCCCTGCCTGGTCCCTTTGGAGACAGGCTTGTTCACAGTTTCCCTGTGTAAGGACTTCAGGTGGTGAAGAGAAGATAGCTTATGTTGTACCCACTGTGAATGCAGCCAGGCATGGGCTTTGCTTTTCTCCCTTAATGCTCCGCTCGGTATAGCAGAAGCAGGCAGGCACATGATCTCCCTGAAGGCAGGATCCAGTGTTACTGTAGAAACTGGCCACCAGCTTCGTTTGTAGCTAGCAGCTGTCACGGTGTGGTTACAGCCAAAGCGTGTCACTCCTACAGTGTCTGCAGGCTCTGGAGTTCTGTTTCTGCTACTGAATCCTTCGTGCTACTGCTTGGAGATTAATTCTGCACCATCTATCAATGTGTGTTAAGATATTTCTGAGTTGCATTTATTTTTTGGATGATTTTTAATAGCATTTGATGTTCTTTACAGGTTTCATTTTCCTTCACCAATACTTCAAGGCACAGAGGAACTGGTAAAGGCAGTGCCATGAAACCTAACTTGAAGCAATGGAAACAACTCATGCTCTTTGGTATCTTTGCATGGGGCCTGCTTTTCCTGGTGATATTCATCTATTTTACAGATAGCAACACTGCTGAACCAGTTCCAAGTTCCTTTTCTTACATTGAAACTAAGAGACTTCTGCCACTTCAGGGCAAGCAGAGAGTCATCATGGGAGCCATTCATGACCCATCATTCTCTGAAACCATTGATGGGAATGAGGTACTTCTTAATGAAGATCTCCTAGGTACTTTTAAGTCGGGGACTGGAAATTCTAAGAAATGGACTGTATTGGAAGAGGCCTTTAGAAATGAAGATGAGTTTTTTCCACCTCAGTTAGGAAGAAAATCAAAAAGTGCTTTCTACCAAGTGAATGATGATTATTTATTTGCTGCTGGTCAGCCTCAGTCACACAACCACCTTCAAGAGATAGAAAAATTCATTTCGGCTGATGTGAATAATCCAAAAGGAAATGTTTTACAGAACAACTGGAGCCATCAGAG
Organism: Chloropsis cyanopogon; assembly: GCA_013400585.1. Classification (NCBI taxonomy): domain Eukaryota; kingdom Metazoa; phylum Chordata; class Aves; order Passeriformes; family Irenidae; genus Chloropsis; species Chloropsis cyanopogon. The sequence goes on from WEZZ01005247.1 coordinate 55,224, forward strand.
AAGAATGAGGAGAAGGAGCACAAAGCATAGGAGAGGCCAGATGCTTGATGAATCTGATGACTGGGATGGGCTCTATTCCACAATGTCGAAATCCTTTCTTTACAAGCTTTGGAAAGGGGATGTCTCTTCCAAGATGCTAAACCCTCGACTGCAGAAGGCGATGAAAGATTATTTGAGTACCAATAAGCATGGGGTGCGGTTCAAGGGGAAGAGAAACTCCAAGTTGACAGGAGACCAGCTATTCTGTGAGCTAAAAGAAAGAGTGAATGTGAAAACAATAGATGGCAAGGAGGCTCCCTTCTCCACTCTTGGATGGGAAAAGCACGTTCCCCAAATTCCACTGGTCAAATTATATACACATGGCTTTGGGAGCTGTGCTGTAGTTATGTCTGCTGGTGCAATACTGAACTCCTCTCTAGGGGATGAAATAGGTGGGTGAAATGCATCTATATCTGTGTGTTCATGTTTGAATTTCAAAAGGTTCATGCTTCTCAAGCACAGATCTGTAAATTCTGCTTGTTCTCTCTCACTAGAGTTGCATGAATGTAAACTAATGCACTTCAGTGAGGCTGTTCCCTTTCAGAACAATATAACTGAAAGGAAAATCAGGCCTGAAGTCATAATCTAATTTAAAGAAAACAATGATGCCTTCTTATCATATTACAGTTTGTAGTAGGGAGGCGGAACTGGTTTCATCAGATCTGCCATATTCAACATTTGTGTGCAACGTGTGTTTATTTCTTCAGTAGATTGGAGCTATGTTCAGGTTTTATTCTGCAAAGCTGTGTTATACTGGTCTTTATTTTGCAGTGATTCATGAGAAACTGCTGTTGTATGGCTATCCCAGACATTTGTCTCCATGTCAAGGAGCAGTAGAGTGTCCTCTTCATCTCTTGCTGGCTTAGGTTCACAGACATAAAGAATTCAGACCCTTGAGTAGCTTCATGCACTGAGATCAAGTCCCCTGGCCTTTTTTCTAAAACTGAATTTAAATGAATTCAAGTGTGTTCACCCATTGTTTTCACATTGCTACACTGAGTCAGTGAGGTTACAGGTGTGCTGAGATGCCAGTGTCACTCAGAATCCCCCACCTCAAAGTGGAGGTTCTGTAGTAGCTATTCAGAAAAGGATGGTGGGACCATAAAACTAATCCAGGTCACTTCTATTTTTTCTTTTCAAGAATTGCTACTGCTTATGTTAATGTCTCAGTAGTTCTTCATTTTAGTAGTACATGTGCAGTATGCTAAGAGTGTTGAAAGAAGGATGAAAGGTTTTAGAACTTGTTTCTGAAACAAGAAGAGTTATCTCCTTCAGGTCTCTATAAAAAACCTTTTGATGTTCACTCATTAATCCTCCCCATCTTCCAGGACTTCACATCCCAATACTTGCTTCATCACTCTGTATCATCTCTTTGACACAGATAGGTTTTCTTTAAATCTCTGGGATATGTTGGAGCTCCTAGGATTATCAAACTACTGCAATAGGCTTCCAGCACAGAAAGGTGTCCAGCTAGCCTGCAGCTAAAATCACACCAGGGTAACCCCTAATTCCACAGGAAGCCTCACTGATTTAGAAAACTTCGGGGTGAAAAAGCTTAGCAGTTCCTACCTTCTCCAAAATGTTATTTTTCACTGAAACAGAATCTTCTGTCAGTGTTCTCCAGTACAACCAGTTTACACCAGTATGGATTAGTGCTGTACTGTAGAATCTTTAGCACATAGTGACATATTTACATAATTACATATTACAGCATGCTTCAAGTCATATTTGCACACTCAGGTACAGCCCAGGTATGGACTTGGGTGCTTGACATGGTACCTGGGGCCTGCTTGCTCCTGTGTGTACCCATTTTCTTAGGCAGCTTCTGGGCACAGAAGCTTATGTAGTTTTCTACAGAAGAACTTCAGATTTGAATG